>JAMLFY010000004.1:22226541-22826541 GCA_030441495.1 Dalbergia oliveri
GGGGACAACCCTTCCAGCCAGGGCCCTCCATCTCTGGGCATATTCCTTGAAAGATTCATTCTCTTTCTTCCTCATCCCTTTTAACTGGTCTCTAGTGGGTGCAGCATTCAGGTTAAACTTGTATTGGTTTGTGAAGGCCTGAGCTAAGTCTTCCCAACACCTGATTTGAGTTCGGTCTATTGCATGTACCACTCCCATGCAGCCCCATCTAAGCTCTCGGGAAAAAGCTTATTAGGAAGTTCTCATCTTTTGACCACATTCCCATTTTGTGCAATACATGCGTAGATGCATAATTGGATTGGTGCTACCGTCGAATTTGATGAGCTCAGGCATCTTAAAGTCCTTGGGAATGACTACACTAGGAGCCAGACATAGATCACTGATACTCATCGGGCCATAGGGGCTAGGCCCGCAGCATTGAAACTGCTCTTGCATGCTTTCCTGTAGTTCCTGTTTAAGCTTTAGCCGTTCCGCCTCCTTTGCGACTTCATTAACAGAACCATTATCATTTTGTTTATCATATCCTGGTGGTTCTTCATGCCCATCATTTTCATCATTTTCTTTGGCCATATTCATAGTGTCAAGGATGAATTGCCTGAGTCCTGGTCCAAGCATGGACCTCATCATGTCCTTGAGGTCGTCCATCTCTTGACTTAGATTCCTTCCTTGGTCATTGTTGTCTCCAGCCATAGCCTTTTTCTTGCCTTTATCTCTCTCGACCTTCTTTTTCTAGCTCTTTCCTTCTCGACTCTAGGGCGTAGTTCGTACGGCTCTAGCCGGTACACTAGTGTTAGACAAAGCTTTCCTTGAAGAAGCAATGTTTGATGGTAAACTTCTGCCAAAAAAAAATAAAAAAAAATGAGCAAATAAAAACAAATGCTAAAAGACCTTTGATGGCGAGGAACAACATCTGTATTGGACAGCAATGAACTTGATTCATATCGCATTCAGAGGACATATTGTCCATAAGAACGGATATGTGATGGACAATAATATAGGGGACTATCATTCCACAATATACTTTGTTAGTAGCACACTAGCAATGTAAAACTTGGTATTCTTTCTTACATTCTGAGAAGGAAGAATTTCCTATAAGACAGAAATGTAATTGACAATATATCCAGGGAGATTTTGCTCCACAATGGATATAATCTTGCACGCCATTCGAAGAGAAGTAGGGAAAATCGAAAGATGAACTTGTGTCATTTATTCAAAAAGTGCAATTACATCATAGTTGAGTCAAGAATAGTCATTCTCTTTCTTTTACAACCTCTAGCAATGCCCCTACTCATGTTCATGAAATCATTCATTTCACTAGACAAATGAAGCTTGAGATTCTTTTGAACCTCTTTCTCCGCCCTTTCAAAATGATAGATGAACTTTGAAATATGATTGTCTAGTTTCTCAGTTAATCTTTCATGTTTTTCCTTCCACTCCTCAACTTTCATTGCCCAATCACCAGCTTGTTTCTTCCAAAATCTACCTCGTCTTCTGGACGAAGAAGTTGATTTCTACATTTCATGAAACGGGCCCATTCTTGGTCACATTCCTCCTTAGCCTGTGCTAAAGATGTATTTAGCTTCTCTATCTTTAGCTCTAACTCTGCTTTTTGTTCTTGCATTTCAGCTTCCAACTCTTCTTTCATCTGTTCTTGTTGTTCAATCTTCATTTTTAGTTCTTCATTTGCCTTGTTCTGTTGGTTGATGCGCTTCACAAGTCCATTTTTCTCTTTAGTCATTATATGGACCTTATTTTCAAGGTTCTGAACCTTCTGTCTTTCCTTTTCTTGTTTTGGGATATAGCAAGCTCATCTTTCAGTTGCTCAATCAGCTTTTCTTTCTTCTCACATTGACTTCGAGCAATGACGGCTTCAACTCTCCCGTTTTTGTTGTTCTAGAAGTTTCATTTGTGCTTTCAGGACTTCCATCTGTTCAGCCAATGGATCATTCTTCCTTCGTGAGGAGCTAGGGCTGCCTTGAGGTACTCTTGCATCCCTCCATGTGACATACTCATGGGTCCTGATCACAAGAGGTTTTCCTAACTCATCTCTCCCTGCCATGTGAACATTCCTCCAGGCTTCTTTAACTTCTCGTGATAACATTTTAGTGTGGTCACCTTCCTTGTACCAGAAGTAGAGTCCTCCAAGTTGTTCTTCCCGTGGTTTCTTTTGTGTCCAACAAAGTTGTCTGAGTGCTATTGTCGGCGTATAGGATATGCAACCTCTTGGACCCATCAATGGTATATTATGATATTTTCCACAGCTAGAATAATGTCACCTCTTTCATGTTCATACCATGGACAAACCCACTTGAATGATCGTTCCCTAATGGTATCAAATTCAGCCCTCCATTCATGGTCTTCTTTCGGCTTTCTTGGGATACGATGAAAGCTTCTTAATGGATCTGAAACATTTCTGATGTGATTACCTGCATACATGTGTGTGATGATCCACACATATAGGAGGTGTAAGCAACATCGAAGCTTCCCTTTTTGTTTTCAGAAGTTTAATGTCAAAATGTTTCAGCCAACACGGCAGGAACTGGATTTCTTTGCTTATTTTCCACAGCAAAGAAAACATCCATGGCAGCTTGATCAACTATGTCTGAGAGACGGGAACAATACCAGCCCATAAATAGCAAATGCCAGGACTCTCGCAAAAATAGTCCATTCCTTCGACGCCCAACTCCTTCAGATGTTCTTCTATAAATGCTTTAGTCACTCCTTTTGAATCTGCATGTCCTGTTAATTTTACTTGAACCATTGGTACCCTAGTAATTCCCAATTGCTCTATTATTTTTGCATGAAGTGTGTTGTTCCAGATGAAAATAAATAGAAGTATTTTTCTCACTGGTAATTTCAACATGCATGCATACTCTTCGATGGTAGGAGTGATGTCCATGTTTGGTAATTCAAAACATCTCAAAGGGTTCCAATATTGAGCTAGAGTTTCGAGAGGAGTTTCCACTGATACAAGTAACAGATCCATAATGGACCCATATTTATTCAAGAAGGCTCTTCGTTTTCATTAGGAAACAATTGACTCAACTGATGTAATCTCTCCAGAGAACTAATATTTGCCATCACATTGGAATGCTTCTTCAAGTTGGATGCATTGCTAGTTTGTTGTGCTCTTTCCATCGTTTCCTGTCTAATATGATGTTATTCTTCACCACCAAGTGGACCTTTTTTTAAAAAGGAAGAAAGAAATAAAAAAAAGTAAATAAATTAGATGTATGTCATAAATAAAATAAATATGTATGCTACATAAAAAAATGCATGTGATATGACAATTAAAATATGGTTTTTCTTTTTATGCTTAAAAATAAACATGCTTGGTAAAAAATGTGGATGCTATGCATGATGGAGATATGAATTGCTTATGCAGAACAACACAAAATAATCATGAATGTTATAATGCTTATAATAAATGTTACATGATACTAATGATGCATGATGCATGATAAAATAAGAAGAAGTACGCTCCCATGTGTCCTAATGAGGTGGAACCTAATGTTTCCTGGTTCTAAGGTCAAACCCTATTTAAGGTGGTCAATTAAAGTTATTCTAGTAGTGCAGCTTTTGGATGGATCTAGACCCCTAAAAGTTATGGTCCCCAAGTTGCCTTTATCAATAAGATAAAGATCTAGTTCCATGAGTTAAAAGGGACATGAAAGTCACAATACGGCAACTCATAGTTCTAGTAACAACCTGAGCGATGAGTCAACGACTTCAGGGAAGCATAAGCCTCACAATAACAACGTCAAAAACCCTTCTTGCCCTATGGTTTTCCAAGGCTCGGGTATAGAGCCCAAATAGTGTGTGAGGACAGTGATAGTGAAAGTGTGTGTAGGGAGCATACAAACCTTTCAAGTCCTATATACACAATCCTGCAAAACAAAGCAAAACAGCATATATATACAACAGTCTTCTATCCTAAGGTTTGAGTAAGAGCAAAAAACATCATATATACAAAAGTCATCTATCCTAAGGTTTGCAATTATATCTAAATAAATGAGAAGAAAATAAAAAGATAAAATAAAAATAAGATAAACAATTATATACAAATACTTAGGAAAGGGAATAAAAAAAACAATTATACAAATAAATAAGAAGGAAATAAAAGATAAAATAAATAATTATATATAACTAAATAAAAAAACAAGTGTGATGTAAAGGGAAAAATAAATATTATAAAGTTATAAATTATTTGCATAATTTACTCTAGTAGGCTTGACTTTTTGGCGTCCCCAGTGGAGTCGCCAAACTGTCACAACGTACCCAAGGGCACATGCGACGAGGATGTCGAACGATTTTGAAATAATAAATAAAATAGGAGTCGCCACCAATTTTAATTCTGGAAAAATTGGAAAACCTTTTTAATTTGTAAACTGGTCTTTTTTAAAAGAATTCTAAGGTTCGGAGTCTGATTATGATTAGGGAAGGGTGGAAACTTAATCCCACTTGCACCCTAATACATCCGTATAAATACGGTTACCCTAGAGCTCATTATGCAAATTTGTTTATAATTTCAATAATATTTAATTTTCCCTTAAATAATCACAATTATGTACAAACATAAAATAAAAATTAGAACAAGGAATAAAAATTAAATGAGAACACAATTTAAAGAAAAATTAATTTTGGCTTGATAGTTGTTTGCTACGACGACGTCCTCTGGTGCAATGAGGAACTCAAAGCCACGTCGTTCTAGAAAATAAGTATATGTTGATTGATTTTAATTAAAAGAGAATGAAAATATGTTGATTGATTTTTTTTAATTTTTTATTATTAATGGAAGAAAAACATTTTTTTTAAGCTCTAATTTCAACAAAAATAAATTCATAAATACAAATACACAATTAATTTAAACATACGACACATAAAGCTATAAAATGATTAATCTAAAAAACTAATTATTTTTCATCCTTTTTATCAAAAGTTAAATTCACTCAAAACTAAAGAAATAATTAAATCACTTTTTCACATAATTAAATCAACTCTAAAATTAATTTATTTAATTCTACTTGAATGATTTAAGATGGTTGCTAAAACATGTGACAAACTCTATTTTCGTAAATCACACTATTCAAGAATTTGTTAACGAATTAAATAAATCTTTTTTTTTATCAAATAAACTCAAATCCAACTAATCAAAATCTCATCTCACACCAAAATAAACAATAAACTAACAACAATAATAATAATGATGATAATAATAATAATAACATTAACTCTCTAATCCTATCATCACACATACACACACATTCAAGAAAAATAAATAAATAAAATAAATAAATAAAACACTCACACACACGTACACACTCACACACACAGGCACTCTCACTTTCACTCACACACACACACAAATTGAGAGAATGAGAGACAGAGGGTGAGAAAGAGAGAGAGAACAGAGAGAATGAGAGAGAGAAGAGAGGGCAGAGAAAGGAAGGCGAGAGGATGAGGCCGCACCGCCCCAGCCGACTGCGAGGAAGGGCCCCGCGATCAGCTCACGGTGTTAGGTTCGCTCGCGGGTGGCGAGACCGCCATGCAAGGGAGGCCGATCTTGGCCTTGTGCGCGGTGGATGGCGAGGCGAGCGGTCACGCCCCAGAGGAAGGAGGAACTTTGGCGGAGGAAGGCGGGGCGCGTCCCGGCGAGAGAGAAGGGACGGGAAGATGGCGGAGGCTCGCTGGACGCGGAGGTGGGAGGGAGGCGAAGGAAGCGAAGGTGCCGGTTTGCGAGGATGGGCGCGATGACGGGTGAAGAAGGCCGATCTGCTGGCGAGAGGACACCACGAGGAGGAAGGCCGTTGCCCGAGCGGAGGGAAGGGTATGAAATCTGGCGACGGGACGGCGCGGCTAGAGGTGGTTTCATGCGGTTCACCGAGAGGACGGGAAGGCCACAGGTAACATGCGGAGTGCGGTGACCGTACGCGGCCATGGGTCTCGCAAGAGACGGTGTACATGATAGTCCTCGCGTGGCTTGGTCCGGCTCTAAGGGCTGGGTTCTCGCGATTTCCAACAACAACCAGGATATCGCTCGCTGGTGGGCTCCGAGGAAGAGGGAACTGAAGGGTGCACAACGCTATGGCTAAGGTTGATCGAGTTAGAGGGGGGAGGAATGAGGCCGCGGAGATGGAGGCCATGGCGAGCGCCTCCCCCTCCTCTTTGTATGCTTATGGATCTTTCTTTCCTTTTTCTTGGTTCCCCTTTTTGGTTTTGATTCTTGGATTGGTTCTGAATTCTAAATCCTGTTTGATTTTATTTTTGGTTTTTTGGCTTTGTTTTTATTGGGTTAAAGATAATTGTTGTGGTTGTGATGGTTCCAGGTTGTGGTGAAGGCGATGATGGGGTGGCTAACGGATGAACTAAATGCATGTGCAACTACAAAGGAACGACAAAAAATAAAAAAAAATTCTAGCATGATACCAAATGCCAAGATTTGTAAGAATAAATTTATTGTACCTTTACTATCTGATCTGAAAATTTTTGGTAGTGTTCCCCCTTTTCAATTGATGATCGATGTATATATGGTGTTGTTAGTCAAACAAAATTATTGCTGATTCCATTTTTACAGTTGGCTTTTCTGGATCAAAAAAATGCCACGGAAAGATTTTTATCATTTAGCACAGAGTTGGTAGGAACACCATCATGGTGTTGCCACTCTGTTATTTGACTTCCCTTTTTCCTTTTGGTTCAATGTGTCACGGATTTCTTTTCCTTTTGTTTTGATTGGCTTCACAGAACATGAACACATTTATTTTTATTTTTTTTAAGTTTTATTTTTTGTTGCTTTGATTCTAAATTAATGGATCAACAAAAATGGGCTACAATAAAATATCTTGGTCAAGCTGGAATGGCCGGGCCAACACAACAAACAAAAATAAAATAATACTTGGGTTCAACAAACTGGAACGGTCTAAAGGGCTAAAAAGAAAGAAAATGGGCTACTTTCTGAACTTGATTTTTATGCAAATAACAAACAACCAATATGAATACAAATAGACAAACAAATAAAATGAATATTGGACAAAATATGGTGTTCACACTATTTTTGCGTTTCTTTCCCCCATCCTCACTGTGTGCTCCCCTCACTCTCAAGGATTATCTCATTGTGTATCACTCCATATCGACCCCAAACTACCAAAACACCTTATATTCACAATTCTCCTTGCTTCTTAAACTTGCAAAAACATGCAAAACAAAACACCCAAGTCTCATTAACACCAAAGCACAAACTTCTATGTATGCAACTAAAGGCCCAATGTTCTTCATAATATTCTTTAAACACCTACAAACTCACAAGATATGGCTCCCCCTCATATTAAGAACCTACAATGTATCGCTCACACAACCATTCTTATTGCCTCCCAACCAAGACCACCAAACACATCACAATGAAGAGAATTGCAAAACAAGAAACATATGAATAGTACTACAAACAAAGGAAGAAAATTATGACAGAACCACCAGGCACAAGGCATGCCTAACAATTCAAAACTAACCCAAGATCTACATCTGCATAAGGTTGTGCATAAAATTACTCCATGATACCTTTTTTTTTTTGGAACACAATTTTGTTTCTGTATTCCCAAATAGATAGCAAAATAGCATAAAAACATATATTCCAACCCAATTTTTGTAGACTAGGCATGGATATAGACTAAGTGGCCCAGGACTCATTCTAAAGCCTATTAAGCTTGATAGCCCGACCTGTTATCAATTTATACATTTACATGTATTATGTAAGTTTGTAAAATGTAAATCTTGGGAAACTTGAAACCGAAGCTGAACCACTATTATTATGTGTTGAATTGGTTTATTCTTGCATTGCTTTTACTTTTAATCTCTATTGTTTCATTAAAATTTTCAAACCCTAAAAACCTAGCCTTACTAACTATTTGCTTCTCCCCTCTACTTATTTCTTTTCCTCCTATGTCAAAACACTCTATCTTAGCAAGAAATCCGTCAGGTTTTGTCAGTAATAGTTTTCGACGGATTTTTTCCGTTGAAAACTATTCCGACTATGTTATTTCCAATGGTCAAAATCCGTCGAAAATCCATCGAAAATGAAATTTTCCATCGGTAAGAAAAAATCCATCGTAATAGCATTTTTTTAGTAGTGAAAGTATTTACTTAAAAATAATTAGAATATGAACTGTAGATGTTGGAAAACACTAATTTGATATGTTAGCTTTTGAACCTTTAGCATATACCTAAGTGAAGTTTGGATAGGAATTAGATATAGATAGAACTGAGTTAACGATAGTAAATTTGTTAACTTTGATATACCATGATATGCAAGGGGCAATTGCTCTTACTCAGGTTATTCCACAAGGGACCAGCATGAAGGACCATTTCAGTTGAATTAGATGCTCTTGTCCACGAAGGATGTGGTTCATGAGGTGTTACAGTCTTGTTTAAATGCTCTTATTCGCGAAAGTATCACATTTATGACTTATTTAGCATTCTATATCTCCTTTAATTCCTTAGTAAAGTTTATTATGTTTTCTTATGGTATATACAAAATTGTTGACATTATTATTTTATTTATGCACTGAAAGAATTGGTTTTGTTTGCTGCATTATTATTTATGTAATCTTCCTTAATTTGTTGTCCCATGTATGATTGTGGCGGAAATTCACTCATTGAGTTTTAAATGAAACTCACCCCTCTCTCTTGCCCTTACAAATATAGCTGTTCTTCCAAAGTTCTCTGAAATACATCTTTAGTAGCTATTAGCATTGTCGTTTGGTGAGTTTCAATTTGGAGTTTATGTTTAGTTAGTGCTTTAGTGCATTTGCAGGTAGGATTCATGGACCATGCATTTATATTAGTTTATGTTTTATTTTGATAAATTATGTAATTATGTTTATCAGTTCATGACTTGATTTTGGAATAATTGTTTTATGTGAATATTGTTTATGGATCGGTTTGTGAAACATATGAAAAGTTTATCCAATTTTATTTAAATTATGTTTAGTTAGGAGATTATAAAGTTTTTATACATAACATGTCATACAACGATTTCCATATGGGGTCGGTTCCAGGCTGATCACGTTCCTAAATCAACTCGTGACAACTATCCCTATAAATACACTAGTAGGGATGGGTGAAACAACTTGATTCCTAGCTTAACAGGCCTACCCAATACAGGGACAACTTTAATATTAGGACATGATTAATCCAGGTCCGATTTGATTGAAGTCCTTGAACGAGATAGGAATCTCTCAATGAAGCTGTTTTTATACTTTAGACATCGGATTAAGGGGTCAAAACACAACCAGCCCCACATTAGTATACTTTTATATATGACATGATAATATCATATCTTCAAATGTTTGACCAAGTTTTGTTCTTCTAGGAATAATAAAGGCATTTTTGTTCAACGAGTTTGAATTCAATAAATAATTTCTACCGATGATAATTCAATGATATTTGATGATCAAATATTAAGTACTAGTTGGTGCGACTGAATATTAGCAGTTCATTATTAAATGCTAATCTTATTTTCATTTCTGTCGAAATTAGTGTTGATAAATCCATATATGTATCTATATGTTATTTCTATATTGATACATCTTTTCGGATGCAAAATTTTAGACAAATTGTTTGTTTCTGGCATTTTCCTTTTATATTATATATCTACATAGATATACACATAATTTTTTATTGAGAAATTCTTAAGGTTTGTTTCAAGGTTTGAAATTATATTTGTTAAATATTATTAAATATCTTTAAAAATTATTTGTTTAGCATTAAACATTTTCGAATTATTTGTTAAGATTCTTAGAAGTAAATTTAAAACTTATTTGTTTTATAATCTATATTTCTGAGAATAAATGTCATAATTTTCAAAAATCCTTAGGTCAAATAATTGTGAGGAAAATCAAATAATTAAGGGATGATTTAGTAATTGTGCTTAATAATTGTGATTTCCCAAGTCATAGAAATTTTTTTTCCTCTCTTCAACTTGGAAATAAATTTCACTAAATCATATGAAAATATTTTTCTATAATAATTAACACAGAGAAATTTTTTATAAAACTTATAACAAATGTAGGACATGTCATTTTGAACTACTATTTTTAAGAATAATTAAATATAGCCCAAAACAAACACGTGTGCTTTAAGAGAGAAAAATAATTTATTTATTCTATTAATTAATTCATATCAACTATTTAATTAAAAATGTAAGAAATAAGAATAATAATAACCCATAAAATTAATATGTCAATTTATAGGAATGGATCATCAAATGATTTCTCTTGTTAGCACCTAAGTATTTCTCTTTATTTTAAAATACAATTATTATCAGAATATTTTGTTTATTAAATATATTTTTATTATAGAATAATGTTTAACAAAAAATTTGGTTACTTTACAATAAATATCCAATTAATTATGCCAGGCTTCGTACGCTACACAATGCAATTTTGATTGATACAGCTAAAACAGAGGGACCAACGTGGAAGAGTACACTAATGCAATTATTATTCATTGTTGTCTGTAATATGTCTACGAAAATTTGAACTTAAATCCGCGTAAATCTATTGTTACCCTACCTCTTTGGTTAATTTTCTTGGTAAAATCTATTACAACCGTTACATCCCTAAGGCTATAATTGGGAATTTTGTAAATGATAGAAGATAGTGACCAATAATAAAATAGAAAAGAAATATGAGAAGTAAAGTAGGAGAGACTATGTCACTCATTTATTTAAAAGTTACTTTCTTTTTTTTTTTAGGATCAAAAAAACTTGGTTTTGAGTAGTAAGGGAGAGATACATTATTCCTTACATTCCTATAAAATTACTTCCAAACAATAACAACTTAACTTTAATCTTACTACTTCTTGTCATTCCCTCTATTTCCATTCTCCCCATCATAGTCGAAGGTCCGGTAAATAATGACTAGAGTACTTTATTTAGAAAGCTCGAATTTGCATATAAGAGAATTCAATGATGTTTGGTACATGATATTATCACAGATGATTATCTATTCAGTAATTCAGAAATACATATGAGCGAATCTCTCTGTTTTAGCTAGCGTGTAAGAAGAGACTTTCTAGTAGCATGAATTTTTAATGTGAACGCATGTGAATAAGATCAGCAATAAAGATTGATTAAAATACATAAATTTGAATGGATACAAATCAACATCAAGCAGCTCCGTTTCGGAACCAGCATAGTGACCTTGTCTTATGAACAAAGCTGCCTCCTCTTGGCTTCCTCCATATGTCCAAACACCGGAGTTATAAATGATTTGCACAGCATTCAACCAATCTCATTGGTTCCCTAATGTGAAAGCACAGAAAAAGACGAATTAGATAATAATAGCATCATACAACTTAACCAATTCCACTTCAAAGGAAAAAATTATGCATTTAGATTCTTTTGTTTTCATTAAGTGTCATGTTTGGCAAGAAACAAGGACTTCTTATGCAGTACCCATCATTTTTTTTCTGTCATGATGCGGTGCCCATCACTACTACAAACCCAGGCTAATGATATTTTTTATTTTTTGCTTTTCTATATCATTTAAAATTCACCACATGTATAAGGATAGCATTGTTTTTCGTTATAGCCATATCATCATATAATATAATATAAGGCCAGTTTAATTTTAATTTTAATACATTGATAATATAAAATTTTCACATAATTATCTAATAATATGTTTTCTATATAAATAAAATATTTTTGACTCACATTCATTACTTTAAAAGTTATGCATATATGAAGATTTGATTGAATAAAATTATAAAAAAAATTATAATAAAAATTAAATTCATATAAAGTAATAAATTTTTTAAGAATTTATTTCTGGTGCATTTCCAATATAAAAATATTGTATATGATTATCCAATTATATTTTGTAACATAATTAAAATTAATTGATTTTTATATTAATTACCTTAAAATCATACGTATAGTTAGATGTAATTAGCTTATAATATACAACAGCTATATATCAAAATTAATATCTTTTCTGAATGTGAAACCTCCTAATAATTTACAGCCGATTTCATTTTTTTTTAATATTATATTAATTACCCTAAACCCTAAAATTAATTGATTTTATATTAATTACCTTAAAATCATACGTATAATTAGATGTAATTAGCTTATAATATACAACAGCTATATATCAAAATTAATATCTTTTCTGAATGTGAAACCTCCTAATAATTTACAGTCGATTTCATACCATAACAAGGCCATCTTTTTAAATAATAAAGTAAAGTTCAAATCCAGATTGTATTTTTTTTAATATTATATTTTAGGATACTAATAAAATTAATATTCTTTTCGGGCCGGCATATCACAAATTAAACATCAGTTACACACGTAAACCGAATCATCGGCTGATAAGGGGAGCATGTACTGCTCTGATGCTCTTTCCTTCTTTGTCCTTATTATCTTTCATTTCTCTCTATAAATTCATGCATTCCCCAAAACCATCCCATAGTTTTGCCATCAAATCAAATCAACCTTAAAGACCTCAGTCCCTATCCCAAAAACCACAGTTCCTATCTATCCCACTAACACTTGTGAAAAGAAAAAGAGGAGGCCAAAATGGAGTCTAATAAGGGGTCCTTTTTGATCAAGCTTCTGTTGGTGCTACAGTATTTCTCAGTCCTCTGTGTTTCACAGGACTTTGATTTCTTCTACTTTGTTCAGCAGGTAATGTAACATAACATACCATTGAATAAAAAAAAGGTCATACTTTGATTGAGTTTTAAAGAATCTCTTAAATCTTGATCATGTCATTATATTCTTTTGGGATATGGGTGTTGTATTTGCAGTGGCCAGGATCATACTGTGACACTCAGAAAAGTTGCTGTTACCCATCAACTGGGAAGCCTGCTGCAGATTTTGGCATTCATGGTCTCTGGCCTAATTACAATGATGGCTCATACCCATCTAATTGTGATCCTAACAATCCTTTTCAGCAATCTCAGGTACTCCATTTATATATATATATATTGTTTGATCTTATAGCCTTTAATTAAAGTTGTTTTCTCATGTTTTAAGCTCATCATTTACCAAACAAATAATTGAACAAGCTGCACAATGATGCAGTCTGTTCATAATTTGTTAATATATGAGTATGGCACATAGTACATAACTACATGCATATATATAAAATGCAAGGATTGCTTTTTCTATCTTTTCTCCTCCTTCTCACAATTTTCAACCAAAAGGACTAAGCTTTTGTGTCTCATATATATGCTCACATTGATCACTGTCGAGAGAAGAATAAAATAATGCTTCATCCAATTTACAAGCCACAAATTGGGTTTGCCGTTTTTGTTCGCTCACGAGACAAACGCTCTCTGCAGTCGGCCTTGTGGCAACGCCAGCTTGTCCCCTTTTTTATGTGTCTCTGTTCAAATTAAACTTCTGAAGAAATTTTTATATATTTTTAGATCACATTTAATATGTGTTTTAAAAATATTTGTAATTACACATGTTATATTTTTATAAATTTAAAATATTTTAAATTAAAATTAAATAGTTATGGTGTGCTCGAAAACATGGAAATATTTCTCCAAGTTTATTGCAATCTTCAATTAAATATTCGTGTCATTGCCATAACTGGTCAGTAGAGAAAAGCTTAAATAATAATAAATAATTCACCAGAAGCACGTACAATAGCCAAATAGAATATATTTTAATCCTATAAGTCCTCTGTTTCTATGATGATGATTAGTGAAATATCTTCCCTTTCTCTGATAATTATTAATGATGAATTTACCTTTTTGAATATGATGACAGATATCAGATCTAATTAGCGGTATGCAAAGGAATTGGCCCACACTAGCATGCCCAAGCGACGGGATACAATTCTGGGGCCATGAATGGGACAAACATGGCACTTGCTCAGAATCAGTCCTTAAACAACATGACTATTTTGAAGCAGCTCTCAACCTCAAACAAAATGCCAACCTCCTCCAAGCCCTTACAAGTGCAGGTAAATATTCACAAGTAAATTAGTGGAATATATATAATTAGAATTTAATTTTTATACACCGATACCATTAAAAACTTTTATGCTAAAAGTTTTATATTTATTGACACGGTGGTTAAAATTAAATCCATATAATTAAGATGTACTTCATTAATTCAATATCAGGGTACATTCTCACTTTCTCCATTAGATTATTCTAATGCATACAAACGGGTTAATTTCCGGTTGTTGATTATCTGATAGAAATGCTTTGATTTTTTTACCAAATTATATATATATACTGAGAAACATGCATTTGATTATAGGAATACAACCTGATGGGGATCCTACAGCTTAAGTAGCATCAAAGGGGCTATAAAGGATGCAATTGGGTGCACTCCATTCATTGAGTGCAATGTAGACTCATCTGGTATCAGCCAGCTGTACCAAGTTTACTTGTGTGTGGACACTTCTGGATCAAACCTCATTGAGTGCCCTGTGTTCCCCAGTGGCAAATGTGGGTCCAATATTGAGTTCCCATCTTTTTAGCACCTGGGAGAGAGTAGAAATCTCTAAGACTAAGATGCTCTTATCTTCTTGTTTATTTGATTATATTTGCTTGCTTCTTCTTCTTGTCCTTTCCAAATCGAATAGTGATCAATTGAACTTTGCCTTATTCTATTCAATAATAATAAAAAGTATATATTGGTCCTGGCCAACAGTAGAGCAATTTCTTTTTCAAAGAAAGTCAAAATATGCAGTTGAGAAGTGAGAAATCGGAATTAGTGCACTTTTAGACCTTCATGTGTATGTACGCTTCTGCAGTGCTAGCAATTGGTGATTTTATCTTTTCGGACCATGAAAAAAAAATGTTAAAAAATATACCTGTTGTAATATTGCCATTCCAGTTGAAATTTAATCTATTAAGTTCTCTCTGCTTGCAATTGTTTAAGATGACTTCTCCAACGAATGAAAACTAATTCAATTAATCGTTATTCCGTGCATGTATTGCTAGTCTTTTTTTCAGTTTGAAGTTTTTTTTTTGTATTATAAAATATTAACCTCCCAAACTTTTACCAAGGAAGTTAATCCTCCAGGCAGTCCCAGCTATATATACAACAAAATAAATCAATCCTGCCGATTAATTTACTGAGAAAAAACTAACTGATAATAACAAAATAATTTACCATCCCAAGAATTAGAAGTTAATGGAATTAAGGAATCTCATGCATTGAGAAACATATGCGCAGAACATGGAAGAATATGAATGATATAGTTTCAAATTATTATGCTTGCTGTTGTAGTTATATTGTAATAGCAAAAACTATAGACAATAGCAAAAATCGTTAGAATTGTAATATGATGAACTTAGGCTGTGTTTATTTTAGATTTTAAAAAAAGTAATTATGAAACATAAATTTTATGATTAATTAAAAAAGTTAAAAATTGATTTTTTTTAGAAGATACTCATCTTAACTTTTACAAAAAAAAGCTGAAACTGATTTTTTAATATTCTGATTAATTTTTAAAATTATTTAAATATATAAAAGTTATTTTTTTAGGTAAAAAATAATTTTATACTTTAGAAATCCCAAACAAATGCACCCTTAATAATATTTAAGGGTTCTAATTTGAAACCATAATAAAAAAATAGGATTTTTTTTTGTTACATTTCTATTTCTTCTTCTTCCCTGTTATCATCATAAATAAAAAAAAAAAAACTTATTTGATAGGGGTGTTCACAATCCTATCCACCCAAAACTATTTGGATTAATTTTTAATCTTGAAATTTACCAAATACCTTTTTAGACCTATTCGTCATATTTCAATTGACTTGACTTGGCGCTAAGCATATAATTCTTTTGAAGACATTATTTTTTATAATAATTAGTGACAATTACAAGATTTTAAAGTTTAATCAATATATGTTACATAATTTGATGTTATTTTTATATTGATATGATTTTTTTAAATACATATAATAAATATCTCTTAATTTTGTTTCTTACTTGTAAAATTGCATAGTTTTACTATGTATAATGTTCAAATCCTCATATGTTATTTAAAAGTCGGGTTTATCTAAGTTTGACATAGTTATTGCCAGGTCATTATCGGTCTTCAAATTCCAAAAATTGACATAGTCTAAAAATTGGTTCATTTTGAGTTTGATTCATTCTGGAACCCGTTCCTTTACATCCCTAAAAGCAAGCTTAGCAACCATAACAACAGGATGTAACTCCAAGATATTGCTGAGTGAAACAAGACATGACGTCATACCTAACAGATCACAAGTTCATGTGAGTTTCTTTGTGAGAGCTTCTAAAATCTGAAGACTTCTCTGCTTGAATTGAGGCGTCATACATCCTCTCACCCTAAATTTTCTTCACAAAAAATATGAATAAAATAAAATTATGGTAAAAGTTTCCTCACCTAATATTTCCCAATCCCTACACTTCTAAAATTAAAATTCACATATCAAAATTAGCATTTGTTTCTAATTAATATCCACCAAAAAATGAAATTACTTGAGATTGAGAGATACATATTTTTAGTTACATATTTATTGATTACACTTTTTAAAAATGCAAAGTTATGCTGTCATACAAAAATCTTTTTCAAAAGTTTAAACTATTGAGTTGAGATATATGAATTGTTTTATATTAATAGGCAACCTTATGCAAATGCTTCTTTTTGAGTTTGAAGCATAGGATAAACTCACATTTACCTTGTACTGAAATTTTAATTATTTTTTATTTAAAAGAATGGAGTAGGAAATCACTTATCCTAAAAGCTTAAATTGTTGGATTATGACACATTAATAATTTTATATATAATAACTATATTTTATCTTTCAAACTTATTTAATATCAAATAACTTGGACTAATGTGATGACACTTTATAATTTTCATGTTCTATTTTATGTAAAAAGTCTTTTAAAAACTAAAGAATAATAGTTATGTAAAGAATAGTCGTTATACAAGGCCTATTTTAAAGCGATAGATTTAAAACTTAAATCTTTAGCATAACAAATAAAGTATGCCTAAAACTTTTACTTACTGGTACTTATGGGTGATTCCTCTTGCATTCTAAAGGGTTGATGGCCTCTCATGAAAATTTTAATTTTATGCAAAATATATATATATATATATATATATATATATATATATATTGCCCCCATTAGATTTTATTATTTGATCATCTTTTTAAATTTTTTTATTTAATTGGATGTTTAAATACTATAAATAGACAATATGTTATGCATATATTTGCGTTGACTTAAGAGGAGAAAGTAGGATAATGTTTATATTAGAGAATGAGATGCCCTCTCCTATATTCAAGAGGTATATATACTGATGAACCATTAATAGGGGAATCCTTAACCAAGAGAGAATTATGGGATTTTATGGGAGCAGATCTAAGGACTTGAGGGGAGCGGAAGTCAAGGGCTTGACAATGATGGTGGCCCCCATGCACCTGGTATGGGCTTTCAGGTGTGAGTAAGAGTAGATAGAAGTCCGCTAAGTCATGGAGGGTGGACTTTGCCAAGGTTAGATCCAAGTGAGGCACGTTTGTAGGTTGTCCTTCACCAACCGATACACAAGACCCCAGTCTCAAGATCAAGTCCGAGCTAAGAGGCTCAGTTGGTTAGAGGGCTCACCCTCACTAAGCGGCACATAAGCCTTTCAACCTCAAGCTCTAGTCCGAGTGATGTGAGTTGTCGCAACTTACAAATAAATTAAAAATTATTTAATAATAAATTACACCAAAATGTTGTAAAGGGTACAATCTAGGTTGTCTCTCAAGGAAGTGTTACTAGCCAATTGAAAATTGGGGGGATTTGTTTGGAAGAAATTATTAAAATAATAGTAAAAATTCAATTAAATAAATTACTTGCACAAGGAGTTCTTGTAAATCTAGGATTATGTTATCACTAGCTCAAAAGAATAATTTGCAGAGGTGATTATTTTCACTAATCAACAATTACATAATCAGTTATATAATTTTACTTAGTAGTCACACAATCACTCAACTGACCAAGGGTTTGGCTAATATGAATACTAGGAAATCACATTCGTAATCCCTAAATGTTTATGCTAACTTAAATATCAATCACAATAACTTAATTCTTATCAAAATTAATTCCAACCCCCTTTACTAATTAAACATACTTCAAACTATCAGTTAAATTATGCCAAATTGGGATCTTAACCATGTATGACATTCACAATTGCAAATATACACATAATCAAAACTGGCTCTCAAAAATATAATTTAATAATGGGAGTCTCAAACATAATCATTGGATCCTTGGAACCCTTACACTAGTTAGAAAAACTACTCCTCCATGGAGAAGGATTATAGCCAAAGTATTGAAGATAGCAATAAAAATCCTTTAAGGAGAGCTAAAATGGAGATTGAAATAGCCAAAAATCCTAAAGAGGGTAGAGACAAGGTAGAGAGAGGCAGCCTTAAAATAAGTGTGGAAGATCTCTTTTTAACTTAGGCTATGTGGGTATATAAAACAAATTATCACAGTGTCAAAAATAGACCCAAAATAATAAAAAATGTTGTTTTACAAACTGTGTAGGCCACATTTGCTAATTTTTGCTCTTTAGTGACCACTATAGCAATTTGGTACTCGAAATGCCTTCACACTTCTAAACCTATTTTGAGTCCTAAAACATTCGAATTGGCTCTGGACCTAGAAATAGAAGTTGTAGCCCTTTGAATAAAATTTCCAATGCTGCACGAATTACCTTAATTGGATATCTATAGTCTAGATATTGGCAAAATACAAATTGGAGGACAAGCTGGATAATATCATAACATTGGCAACCTTTAATCTTGCAACTTGATTTTCATCAAGAGGTTCTTAGAACTAGATTTTGAGTTGAACATAAAAGTTATAGAGGACTTATTTAGCTTTTCAAAACATCTTTATTTGTCTTAATCCAATCTTTGTAGACAAAGATATGAATTTTTCATTATAATACTTCCTGCAAATATGCTCAAATGAGCTCCAGAAATCTTCTATTTAGCTCCTCAAATTCTCTTAAATTGAACACTCCTGCAAGCTTCATGCATCAACATGGGATGTCCCTAAAAAGAACAACACTCACAAAAAAGGATTAAAAGTGAATGAAACTCCAAAACTTATTTATTCATTAAAATAGTGCATCATGAATTTATTCAATGACACACAAGGAGGACCAAACACAAATCAATCAAATGTCAATCATTTTAGCATACAAAATGATGCAATATGCCTAGAGTTATATAGAAAAATAGTGCATAAATGCAATGCATCACCAAGCGAAAAGCTCAGATGGCTAGGGGTCATGCTCACCAATGACACACACACACACACACACACACACACACACACACACATATATCTTAAGTTTTAACCATAAAATATTTACTTTTGTATATTGATTTATATTTGGAATTTTTAGATAATAATAAAAATAAAAAATAAATATTATTCTTTGTGTAAAATAAACTATTAAGTGTTGATCCTCCTTTATAAATTGTTTAACTTTGTGGCTGATTTTACCATAATTAATCATTGAAAAAAATTAGTAATACATAAATTATTTTTTACTTATTATAATAGTTTGGAAAGGCCAATAAGGCAAACTACAATGAATGAGACCTTAATCATAGAATAGCTTTATGTTCCCCTAACATCTTCATAGTTGAATCTACCTTTTTCTTCAAATATTTGACTCTTAGCTCAATGTAAGAAAGTGGTTTGAATCCTAATCCATGCTAGGCAACCTTTTCAAACATCCTCTCATATTCTTCACTCCTTGCCACATAAAAGGTTATGACAATGTTGTAAAAATGAACCAATTTCTTCACATGCTTCCTCCTTTAAGTTCTTCTAAAATATAGTGTTGATTATGACTTGAGTGCTAATACCTCGTTTATTGAATAGACTTTTAGGAGTCTCTATTTCTTTTCCTTTCCTTTTCTCACCAACTACAAAATCATTACTTTGTCCATCATTATTTCCTACTAATGCTTCATCATTATTCCTTGTTTTCTTAATCACTTTTTTTGTAAACCAGCCACAATATCCCGCATTTGATTTTTTATCTCACCTCTAACGCATTGCATGCTCCTACATCTTTTTGAGCTCTAGCCAAATGATGTTTTAATGTATAAAACCCCCTCTACTAATAATAACCTTTTAGTATTTACATCCAATTTTTCTAGTATCTCCTTCAACAAAAATTCCATGATTCAGCCTATATTAGTTCTAGTTCCAAGTGCATTCTTATTAATCTTTTACCTCCAATATTGAAGCATTCCCAACAACACTCCCACTTTTCAGAGGACTAGATGTAGAACCTCTATTAGCCCCCACACCAAAAATATTTGATGGCATTTCCCCTGCCAAAAAATACCTAATAAAAAATCCAACACAAAAATACCCCCAACCAAAAAATTAAATTTTTTAAAGAGTACAATAAATGGAGGATAGCATACATTATTATCTGACCTTTAAAATACAAGAAAATATAAAATTTTTAGAGCTCACCTAAGGTTGCTAGCTATGAAAGGGGGAGAGAGCGTGGTCATTGGTGGCAATGAACTACATTGGAGAGCTCTGAGTGCTGGTCTTTGGTTTGGTTTTCGTTGAGCTCTGAATAGAAACAAGAGAGGAGGAGAAAGACAAAGCTCGAGAGAGAAAAGAGGAGACTTGAAGATAGATAGGTCAAGAGTGAGAAAGGAAGAGATTGAGAGTGACTAAGTGAAAAATGAGATCGATTGAGGGTTTCCTTGGGCTCCATGATGGGTTCTACACCAATGGCTCGGTTAGGTCACAAATTAGGTTGGCTCTTATTAGCCATTGGACTTGCCCAGCCTTCCAAGTTCAGCCAATTCCACCTTTTACAATCTTCCTCTCGACAATCCTATGCTGATCCTAGGGCACTAAGCTCAAAGATGGAATTAGCATGCCCATGGAGTTTAGGATCATGAAATCACACAATTTCGTGATCCTACTCGTGATCCTAATGACCTTGTTGTTGGCAATTAAACCTCATTTCTATTTTTTTTTAGTTCAGTTGACCTTTAACCTCTAAGACCTCAAATTTTACTATAGAGAGATTCTTGCTTGGCCATAAGTCCAACACATATATTTTAGACACACTCATAATAAAGTGAGTCTTATCAACTTTATTCAACACATACTCATCCATTTATGGGTCCTGCTTGCTTTCTTATGAGTGAGTCTAAGAATAAATTCTTAGACTTATGTTTATGTACAAGAATTTTCAATCATTTGAGCTACTCCAAAGTCCTTCTTTTTTTTTTTGAAATCATAGATATCCTTCTATTAAAATTTTTTTAGTTTAATGCAATTGCACTTGTATGTTCAGAGTTCAAATTTGAGATCTCTGATAAAGTTAAAACAGCCCAATATTCTTGTATGTAAAGATCAAAAACCCGACTATTATAAAAAAAATTTTAAGAAAAGGATTTTATTGGTTAATTTTCAAAATATGGAATTTTGGAGTATATTACATGAATATGGTCTTTAAAGAATTTGCCAATGGTGAATTTAAATGAACAGCTAATTTTTTTAAAAAAAGCATCAAACTCCAATGGCGCACGACTTCAGCGGGTGGGGAATGTTTTGTTTTTAATGAAACTCAATAATCACGTTTTGAAAGTGGAACATAGTTGTGTCACATACGGCTTGAGTAAATTTTGAGTAAATAATTTTTTAATATTTTTAATTTATATTAATTTGCTCTTAATAAAAATTTTTACATAAATTTTGTCATTGTATTTTTAATTTTGACACCATTTTTGTCATTTTACTCCACTTTAATTATTAGAATAACTAAATTGATATAAAATAAAAAATATTTAGGATTAATTGACATCAAAACTAAAAATGTTAACACTAAATTGATGTCAAAAAATTTGTTAGGATAAAATTAATATAAAAATTGTTATGATCAAATTGATGTTAAATTAAAATTATTAGCGACAAAAAGGTTGTCTACTCTTAAATTTTCTAGAATAAATAACATTTTTGGTCATAACATTTTTAGTTTGACATAAATTTGATTTCAACAAAAATGTTACATCAATTTAATTAAGTTCTAAATTTTATAGTTTTGATATTAATTCAATCTTAACATTTTTTTATTTTAATATCAATTTAATCATTCTATCAAAATGAAGATTTAACAAAAATATTAAATTGATATGAAAATTCAGGGACCACCATGGTTAATAATTGAAAATGGACCACCATAGAAGTCTCCCTACTTTGGAATTTCACTTAGGATTACTGGAATAGGGGGTGAATTGATTTTATAAATCATGGTCCATAGCTCCCCCCCCCCCTCTTATCAATTAAGCTCGCCAAGGCCAGTTATGTGGTGGGGCCCGTATGTTTGATCCACCGTGGACCAGACACTTGACCACACTTACAAATGTAGCAACTCGAAAAATAAATGTAGTTAAATGAATATTGTTATTTTATTAATACATTAGATCCAATCAAAGTTGCATATCTACCCCACACTATTTTTTTCTTCCTCGTTGATTCATCTTCGTCCTCTCTATTTCAGCCGCCGTACACGGCCTCGCTGGCGTCACCGTCGAGGTCGAGACCATGTTCGTTGCCAACATTGCCCACAACACGAAAGCCATGCATTTGCTCAATGGTGAAGGAGCAGAGCTATCGTAGTCCGAATTTGCCTCTACGATGGTAACTAAGTGGAGGTGTCTCTGCCATGCACCCCTTCCTTAAGCACATTAGCCTTGGTCTCTGAGTTTTTGTAAGAAACAGGTAAATTTTCAATCCCTTAGACACTCTTCATAGATTCATCTAATTTCAATCTCAGAACATTGCCTATTAACCTGCATGATTCTTGTTTGTTGTGCAGAATGTAGTGCATAAAAAAGGAAGTGTACAAGATCTAAGTTTTGCCTAGAACTAGTACCCCCTCCCCATAAGCTCTGTCGCATTTTTCTTTAACTGAGATGAGATTGATGGCAGATGAAGAAGAGTGGCACCGGGAAGGATAGTATGATAGAAGGAATAATTATATGAGGACTTTTTAGTCATTTGGATAGGATGGGTCCATGATGGGCCTATTATGAAAGCCCCATAATATAACTCGCCAGCTCGGCAATGGCAAGTTTCGCGTGGGTTTTTTTTTTATCAATCCACTGCCAATAGCGGCATCTATAAAAGTACAAAGTCTGGTAATTTTATCCAGGAAATTTTAAACTCAAATTCCATATTTTAAATAATGAACAATATAATATAACTAGTATTTATTGATTAATTTTATGGGTTCATTGTACCTTTTTTTGTTTAAATTTAGATATTAATTCCAAGAATATTTTTATTTTATGATATTTTAAGGAATTTTGTTAATTATATTTACTGATTTGATGAATGCAATGTGAAATGTTTTTGCAATGTCAACATACCGAAATTTGATCCTATTTTTCATTATTTTTGTTTACTTTTTCCAATGAAACATATATGGAACTCGTGACATTATGGAATTAATTAAATGAGTCCTCGAATGATTTGTTAGAGAGAATAAAAAAACAATAAACTTTTTGTATGGTATTAATTAGCACATAACACACAAAGATAATTCATTAATCATATACTTTAAATAATAAATAAATAGAATTCAGCAAGACTAGTTTTTTCTTTAATTATATTAAGAATTATCTGGTGACACTCATAAAATCTATATAAATATAAATAATAGATTATAATATCATATATCTTTATTCAAATCAAATGCTTATAAAGGCAATTTTGGTTGCTCAATTTATAACATATTGCAATTAAAATTAATGAATGTTTATAAAGGATACAGAATATATAACATAAAATTAAAATACTTAGAGAAATAACCCAATATTAAAATAAATTAGAAAAAAAAAACCCAGTGTTGAGAATAGAGAAAGAATATGGATATCTGCCAGTTTGAGCACATGGCGCAAGGGTAAAGTACAAGCTCCAACCACTAAGCTAAGCTATCTGGGAAAACAATATGGATATGGAATGTTGCTGAAATCGTGAGGATCATCCAACATTGAGGAGGGTGCATGGTGCTGGTGCCGGTGCCGCTTGCATGAAGAGTGAAGCTGGGAGTGGCAAGAAAAGTTAGGATTGAATTGCACTTAGAGATTGCCATGTGGCGTTTAGAGGTAGTTCAATTAGCAAAAGATAATATTAGGTATAATATAATAGAATTTAAAGAAGAGAATATATCAAATTAAAAGAAAATAATTTTCTTTTAATTACAATGAAAAATTGCTAAATGATAATTAGAGGTAGCCCATTTAGTATATATATATATATATATATATATATATATAATAGATGTGACATTCCGTAAGTATACACTAGAAGAGGAAAATGCAAAAACTACTTGCAATATATCTTGCTCCAATTTTAATAACTAGTCTACGCAGTGCTAACACTCTTCTCACCTTCAATGTCACATCCAACACAAAATTAGTTTTTAATCTCATACGCCACTCCATCTAGATCTAGACCCATATATATCCAGCATAAGACGTAAAATTTCCTTCTTGGGGATGAACATGTACATGTGGATATGCTTGATGGTTGTTACCCAAATATGAACACAGAAGCATCCAATTATACAACGCTATCTACTGAACTAACAATACTTAATATCATTTTTAACCATAAGCAAGTGTATGATCTTTGTGGTCCACAACCACAAGGGAAGATTTTAATATACTTTTTCATGCATATGTCATTTTTTTAAAGTTTTAAGATGAGAAATGTGTTTCCCAACTTATTCGTGATGCCTCTATTATTAATGTGCATGGAATGTAGCCAATAAAATGTACGCGGAGAACACATAATTGAAAATGGCAATGCAAGATCAGTTTCAACAAGGAAAGAATAATTGCAATGAAGCCACGAAGAAATTATTGTGGTAAGGACTGAAAAAGAATTTGCAGATGATAAGGGAAAGCTAGCTGATAGGGGAACAGCTTGTTATTGCTTAACAAATCACTGTCCAAACTGTTTATCCAATTGGGACTAAGGTACATGATGGTGACACGCCAAAGTGCCCCTCACATTGACTTTCTTGCACGCAAGATCACCCAACTTCCCTTGCCATAAAGCACAAGTGCATATAAACAATCCTTATAAAACTTACTTTAAGTCTTCAATCTTATCATGTATACCATTAAACTCATTGCATTGCTTATACTAAATGTTCTTATTTTAGGTATGCTAATAAGATTCCAACATTTTCTTCTCCCACCATAAATGGAACATGGTGATACAGAAAGAAAAAAATAAATAAATAAAGATGAGGGGTCCTATATTCGAATATGCCATTACTGATGAGGTAGGTACATGCCTTACAAATTTGACCCCAAAATTGATTAAACTTTTAAAACCTTCCCTTCTTAATGTATAGTTGAGATGGGAGATGGCATTACTAGACATGTGTATTAATTTCCCATGTGCAAAACTCTTATTTTGCACATCAATATGAATGTACTAAGAAAAATGGTAAAATATAATATTGAAATAAAGAAGTGTGAAATGATCACAAAAAAGGTGTAGATGGATTGCTATGATATTGTTATAGTCTTATAGATATCACAAACCAAAAATAGTCTTATAGATATCAATAGTAGCTTAAATGAGTTGTTAAATATTCCTTTCTAACGTGGAGTTGTTAACCTTTGTTTCATACTAGTATTTAGAAGTTCATTAAATATAATCTATATGTTAGAGGGTTCATTTTGAATACTCGTACACATAAAAAATAGGAAGGCGAATACTATTTTTATTTTGGATTTTTCTAACCAGTACATTTAGGAGAATGGTTAAGGATTCCATAATAAGCAATTTTATAAATTTTTTAAATGATTCTACGTTTTGAAAGTTTAAAAATCGTGTTTTTTGGAGAAAAAGTTGTCTTTTTTCACAAAAACCCTTTTTTAGGGCTAACAATCCATATTTTTAGTAAATAAATAGGACAATTAATAAGCCATAAAAATTGATCTAATGGTAAAAGATTTGTGTATAAAATATCAAGTTTTAGGTTCAAATATCAATGCAAATAATATAATTTTGGAAGTATAAAGAAAAAATAGGACAATTAATTTAATTACCCGATGAGAATTTCGAAGCAAGACACGTTTCGGTTTATGTGCGGATAAACGTTACGCAAATTAAAATGCAAGTGCTTGTCAAGGGATTGGACAAACAGGACACACGCAAAACTAAAATAGGTGACATAAATGAACCCAAATGATAAAATGTTATACGAATCATTCGCATATTCCATTGGCATGCCTTATAAGCTCAACATCATTACATTTTAAGCATATCACTTTCACGCCTAGAAGTACATTACTTTAGAGTAGTACGTCAATATCATTGATTGTTTCCTTTTGCGTGTGAAGCGCCAAAATCTCATAGTTTTAAGTTCCTTTAGGGAAAAAGCAACAGAGAGATAGGAAGGAAGCATCAAAGATGAAACCCAACTTTTCCTTATTGTCCAAACTTTTGATATTGCAATACATTTCAGTTCTATGCCTCTCCCAGGATTTTGATTTCTTCTACTTTGTTCAGCAGGTGAATCATGAGTTCTGTTCATCATGAATGCTTCTTTTTTATTTTGTTTTCTTTTGTGGACTCATCATAGTTTGATGTCTCTCTTCATGTGTCATAACATTTTATTCTGATTCTTCATTTTTGAGTTGTGAATCATATGCAGTGGCCAGGAGCATACTGTGACACCAAGCAGAGCTGCTGTTATCCAAAGACAGGAAAACCTGCGGCGGATTTCGGCATCCATGGGCTGTGGCCTAACTACAATGATGGATCCTGGCCCTCAAACTGTGACCCTGACAGTGTCTTTGATAAATCTCAGGTACTTGCAATGATTGGAGATGAATTTGATTAGTTGGCATGCCTCCAACATAGCTCAATAATGTTTAAATTATCGACACTTGCTAGGTCCCAAAATGAAGGATTTTCAGGCTATTAAGATGTGATCATTCTTGGTTATTAAGATGTGATCATTCTTGGTGCATCAAGGAGATGAAGTTCTTGGTGCCCAAGACATTTTGTATTTGAGCATAGTATAACCTAGAATATGATATATTCATGAATTTCGAAAGCAATATTTTGTTTGGCCAAAAAGCAATCCAACTACTCCACATGTCAATTTTTTACAGTTTTTTCTGTGTTTTAATGTCTTGAGATAGATTCATCAGTTCTCTTAATCTTCCCAAATATAATTCAGTACATCTATACCAAACTCCTTTTACCAAGTCCCATCGAAAGAGTAATGTTAGTTGTACATATAATTAATTTGTGAGATCCTATATCAATATATTTCTCATCTATATCATTGAATGGGGTGTAAGTTACATTCTATTTAATAGTGAATGAGAGTATGTCCATATTATATCTGACAAATTTGATGTACAAATAAGATTTCTCAAATTGAAATTTGGCCTTCATCCATAAGCACGGCCAGGAGCTCCTAGCTTGCTTCTGGTTGAAAATCCATATTGTTGTTGGTAGAGTCAAGATCAAATCATCCATAGCCAGCCGACCATACACACACATCTTGTCAACATTTCTTAATTTTGAATTTTAATTTCTGTTGCTCATTAACATTTTATTCACGTAGCTGATTTGATAGGACTTAGCTATATTGTTGTTGTACAGTGTCCACCATAATTATCATTCTTTTGGATAGACCAAAATAAAATAGGTGAACATCTAACCATAAGTTTGTTGTTATACTTAACGTGGAAGAAACAAGGTGTTATGATCTTGCTCAGTCACTAGAGTCAACGGAAATTCAAAAGGGAAGTAGATGCCTAATCATAGTAATGTATAGTTGATAAGTTTATTTCATTCTCTTTTTTTCTTTTCTGATTGATAAAAAATAAAAAAAAAATAATTTCATTGGAATTATGACTCATGATATTAGTGCATTTTCTACTGAAACACTCAATAATAAGCTATATCTGGTACAGCTCTCGGACCTCATTAGCAGCATGGAGAAGAGCTGGCCATCCTTGAGCTGCCCAAGTAGCAATGGCCTGAGGTTCTGGTCACATGAATGGGAGAAACATGGCACCTGCGCAGAATCTGAGCTTGATCAGCATGATTACTTTGAAACAGCACTTAAATTAAAGCAGAAAGTGAATCTTCTTCAGATCCTCAAGAATGCAGGTACACAAACATTTAATTTTGATACACCGATGATATAAATTTTTTTTACATATGTCATCCAATCATGTATTGTCACATAAGCAAACATAATTAACTCATACACCAATTACTTGAAAAGTCATGGAAACTGAAGGATTTATTTAGATGAGATGTAAAAGATTTTTACATTCACTGTATCAAAATTAAACTCATACCTTATCTAGCTCCCAATACAAAGTTTAAAATACACTTTTGAGGCATCTGAATGCTTAAAATGCATATTAGCAAAACATTTTTCTGATCATTGAAGGGCAATGGATTTCAGGGATTGAACCAGATGACGGATTTTACAGCCTAGACAGCATATCTGGGGCTATAAAAGAGGGTACTGGGTTTACTCCAGGGATTGAGTGTAATAGGGATTCAGCACATAACAGCCAGCTCTACCAAGTTTACATGTGTGTGGACACTTCTGGGTCAAACCTCATTGAGTGCCCTATACTTCCAAAAAGCAAATGTGGTTCACAAATCCAATTCCCCAAGTTTTAAGAGAATTTAGTTGAGCAGTACACGGTTTACTTTGTTGTTTTTTCAATTTTAGTAATTGCTTCTAAACTTGTACACGGTGGCTATGAAGCCACCTCTTCCTTTGTATGTGATTTCTAGCAATAAAAGTTTTATGGGACTGCCGATGCAGATATTGTTGATGAGTTCTTGCTATTACATGTTGAAGGAGGATATATATTTAATCCTAATTCCTAACGACGTGCATGCATTCAATAAAAACGATCATTGATCAACCCCAAGCTCAGCAAGCAATGGACAATTTTTTATCACAAGTGGCTGATTGGCCTATATGCTAGTTTTCAGTTTATGTGAGTTTACTTGTGATTAGGATGTGTAATATGGAATACTTCCCAACTTATTCATATCCCTTGGTCTTCAGAATCTTATGATCTTGTGAATATAACAACCCCCAAGCACAAAACACTCCCCCTTCTCTCCAAAATTGAAAAAAAAAAATTGTTGTAACCTTCACCTTCCATCTAATTTAACTATTAATTTTAACATAAAAAATATGAATTTATTTACGATAAATAATACAAACTACCATTCAAATTTGGTATAATTGAACTCCTTGTCTCCACCCCACTCTAACTGTAAAAAATTGCACTCTGCTCCATTAGATTTAAATAACTAATAAAAACTATTATTTTACTATAATTTTATTTTTTATAAATAATATATGATGACAAATACGAGTACAAAATATTTAAAAAAAATTTAAAAAGAAATAAAGTGTTATATTTTTTTTCAATTTTTATTTGATTAAATTAATGAATAATTATTAAAAACTAAAGTAAATAATAAATTATATTTAATGTAAATTATAATTTTAAATAATAAAAATTAATAAATATTTATAATAACTATAATATTAATATAACTACAAACAATAAATCTTTAAATGATAATATTTATTTTAAAATTTATAAATAAATCATTAACGATTTTTTTTACTTTATTATATTTTTATTTTTATTAAATATTTACTTACATATAGTATAATCTATAATACTAATATTCCAGACTCATTCTAGGGAAAGTTTTATAGGTGTAACTTATAGAGCAACTTTGGTCCATGATTTTTATAATCTTAATTATTAATTATTTTGTTATAAAAATCACCTTCATATCTATTTCATTAATACAACATAAATATTTCACATTAAATATTAGATTTCAAACTATTACAATTCTTAATTTAAATGATATAACTGATCAAAATGTTTCAATCTAAATTATTTAATATTAAAAATAGATATTCACGTGATACATATCTTTTTCTATTTTCTTTATAATATTTTTTTCAATTAAACACGTGTTTTTCTATATTAATTACAAAATTTTAAATTTTGAATTCACCTTGATATTTTAAATTTTTTATTCAATAGACTACTTAATTTCTATTCCACAATAAACCAGAATCCAATAGATTAATACAAAAACAAAAATGGAAACAAAAACTATTGCCACCAAGAATGATCTACTATAATTGAAGTACAAACCCCTTAAATTACTATTAGAATTTGTAATATATTCATTGCTACAAACGATGACCACTTATACTAATCAAAATAAAAACCCTTAACTTCTCTTAGAATCTAATATTTGGTTTATTAGATCTCTCCTCTAAGGCTTTAGTGTGAAATGCTAACACCTTATTTCATTTCTCCTCTATATTCCATGACTTTCTTTTCTCTTCCATTCTTCCTTTCATATTTTCATATTTTTCATTTCTCTTCGTTCATTATTTATTAGTTCTCTCAAAAACATTAATTTATGTCATCTTTTAATTTTCTTCTTCGTGGTTTATATTAAGGAATAAGAATTTGTAGGTTAGAAAATTTAAATGTTCCACTATTCTTCTTTGAAGCTCTTTCCTTCTTTGTGAGATTTCTTTTCTTTTTGTAAAACATTTTTTTATGTTTGTTTAGTATTTTTAATTTGTATATATATTTTATATATTTAAATATTTCCTCAATGAAATAAAGATTTGATTTTATTTAAGTTCTCTTAAAATAAACCAATTTATTTATCCTTTTTCTTCTTTTTAATTTTTTTTTAAGATTTGATTTTCGTTGTTTATATCCAATTTATTTCAACATTTCTTCTTTGTAATTTTTTTTTGTTTTGTATAGAGATTTTTTTATGTTTATTTAGTCTTTTACTTTGTGTATATATCTTAATGGTCTTTTTTTATATTTTGTGAGGAGACAATCACTAGCTGCAACCACGTATTATTCAATCCTTTGAGGCAAAGCTTTTGAGGCAAAGGTAATTGTATTTTTCATAAATAATTTAACAAATATTTTATTGTATTTGAGATTAATTTTATTGTTGTATAAATGAGTATTAATGATTTTATAATATTTTCTTTCAGAATTTGAAGCCACAATTAAGTAAATAGATGCTATTGATGGACTATCTCAATTGGTCATTTTACTAAACTTAAGGTAGTAAAGATTAAGGACTACTAATGATTGAAGATTGTATTTAGTTTTACTTCTATTTTTGTCTTTGATTTTGTTATATTTTTATCTTTGATTTTGTTTTACTCATTTATTTGGTAGAACATTTATATGAGAATTGTTGTTCTGTCTAGAGTAATACTTTCCAAAGTCATTTAATGCACAACCAAAGCTAGTTGATGATTCAATTGCAATATTAGACAAAATGCATAAACTAACTTCCATTGGAATTTGTTTATGTTGTTTCACCTTCTTCAATTTATTTTTTCTTCATTATTTTGTAAGGCTTAAAGATTGCTTAATTCAATATATATATAGCCATTGAATTATAATTTCAATTCCATTTACAAAACACTAATTATGGAGAATGAATAATATTTTGGAACAAAATTATATTTTTATTTAAAATTTTCATTGTGTATTAACGTTGTACAAATTAATTGTTAACTATTATTCTTTTTTTTTTGTAAATCAAATATGCTAATATATGTGTAGCTATTGATTGATTTTTCTTCTAATATATGTATTTATTGTTCCCTTTTCTTTTCTCATGCTAAAATTTTTAATTAATTGATAAAATTTAAAATATTATTTTGTAACTATATACAATCCATATTTATTTGTTTTTGCTTTTTTAAGGTATAATCATTATTAATATATTATTTTATTTAGAAAAATATAATTATTGATAGATTACAATTTTATTTTCCAAATCCCCACCTAACTATTTAAGTGATAAATTTCATTTTTCAATTCAATAAAGCTAATATTACACACCCAAAAAAATAGAAACATAGCAAAAATTAATAATAAATAATATTATTACCTTTTTTTATAAGCCTAATATTATAACCTTTAATTGATACTGATATCCATATCAATCAATAATGTATACATACTAATAGTATTATTATCCTTTTCGTTACCATTTTTAAAATTTTTCTTTTTTTGAAATTTTTTTAATGAATCCATGAATACACGTAGGGATTCAAATCTCCAAGAAATGAGAAATGGGAACCCATAACGGATGAGGATGAGGATGAGAATGAGAGGAAAATTCTAAATAAGGACAAGGTTGGAAGAAAAGTTTTTAATATCAAATCTAGAGCTTTTAAAAATCACACACACACACACACACACATATCATTATACCATATTTAATTTTTGAAACTTAAAAATTTCAATTTATCAATTCCACAATTGTTTCATATTTTTTTTAAAAAAAACTTCAAATCTTCAAAATTAATTTTTTTAAAAAAAAATTAGTTCAACAATTTATACTTCTTTGATAATGATACTAATTATTTATTAATTCATTAAAAATAAATAATTACAATACTTTTTTAATTGAAAATAATTATGTAATTAATATACTATTTCAATAATTGAGATGACATAAATTAGGATTATATATGATTTTTTACTAATCATAACATATTAATTACAATATATATTTTAAAATTGATATTTTAATTTACTAAAAGGATGTATAAAGAGAGAATGTGTAATTGAAATAACATAAATTAAATCTATTCATTAATTTTTTATTAATTAGAAAATATATTTTTATGTTTTTATAAATTAAATACTTTAATTTACTACAAAGTTGTAAATGACGAGATAAAAAAAAAAAACCTAATAAAAGTGGGTACATAAGGATTATTGGAATAATAGGATGAGAATTATGATCAATTTTGTCTTCTTGGGGTCGGCAGGGGAGAAGTTCTTATTTGTTAAATAAAGGAGGAACATGGATAATACACCTTCATTTTTTCAATTATCTTTGTTAGATTTGCATTATGTATGCATTTTTAATTTTAATTTAGATTATGTTACATTAATAGTATTTGTTGCTATATATATTTATGTTTTGAATTTCAAAATAATTTTACTTTTTCTCTTTTTAAATTTTTTTAATAAATCCATAAATACGTATAGGATTTAACCCATGACGAGAATAGGTAAAGAGAGGAGCAAAATTCCAAAATAAGAATTGGAGGCGTGAAAGATGTCTCCTTTTCTCATGGATAATCATTGTCATTCCTATAAATGACTTATGATATAGTTGAATTATCCATTTATTCTCTTTCATTTTTCAACAATTTCAACTTTCAAAATGTGCAAAATATTCATAAAATAGGCTCTTTACTATTAGTTATAGATCATCTCCTAGATTTTTTTTAACTTTATCAACATAATATTGGAAATAAGACATAAAATGAAATGACACATTTATATATTTTTTCATTTATTTAATTATTAACTTATTTTCAAAATAAATTTATACATTTAATTTTATATAAGATATATTTAAATAAATTATTATTTATTTTCCTTAATGGTCAATAAATTATTTTTTATTATTATCCAATAAACGGTTACACACTAGTATAACATATTATATAATATCACTCCAAATATTATAGAGTAAATTACACTCATTCCCCTGAGGTTTGTGAAAATCAACTCACACCTCTTCTATTTGTCCACCTAACACTTACACCCCCTTTGCTTATCAAAATTTCAATATTTATATTAAGTTCACTCCTCATTCAGAACATTGATAATAAAGTTAACAAATGACATTTGTGCGACATTAATTGTTTTTAATTAATAAAATTATAAAAATATCCTAAACTTAACAGAGTTGGTACATGTATTTTTTATAATTTTATTAATTAAAATAGTTAATATCATAAAAATATAATTTATGTTAAGTTTATTATCAATGTTTTATAAATAAGAATTAAAATAAATATACTGAAAATTTAATAAAAAGAGGGCTTAAGTGTCAGTGGACAAATAAGGTGTGAGTTGCATTTTCACTAACCTCAGGGAGGTGAATGTAATTTACCCAATATATATATATAGTATCAAAATTTTGACAAACCTAATACTATTAATTTTATACTATATATTAAGTTTTATCTTATTAAACACTATCTTGTCAGTTATACTAAATAAACAACCCAAAGGAGTCTTTGCATGTAATGTTAGGCATGATAAAATAAGGTAATATAATATGTTATGTCCTTAATTTTGCCGTGGCAAACAATTGAAATTCAACCCTAGCAACCATCTTAATCAACCAACTTTTGTGCCGACATCCATTTGGCTCTTTAACCCATAGTCCAAGCCATTAGGAGTGTTCACAATCAGACTCGACTCAAGGCTCATTGGGTCAAGTTCGGATCTTGAAAAATAACTCGGTGCACTTTTTGAGCAAAGTTTGGATTATGCATCGGTTTGGCCTAACCCCGCCTGAAAATAAAAATTTCTTTTAGAGATATATTTTTATATAATAATTTATGAAAAATTATAAAATTTTATAGATCAATTAATATATTTTATGCAATCTAATATTATTTTTATATTGAAATAATTTATTTTGAAATATATATTACAAATAGCTCTTAAATTTTGTTTTTTACTTGTAAAATTTTATAATTTTATTATGTATAATGTCCAAATCTCCATATATTATTTCAATGTCAAGTTGATTGGCTCAACAATCCATAGTTGAATTATTATTGGGTTGGGTTTGGGTTTTGTCCAACTTGAGCCCTTTGTACATTCCTACCAGCCATGATGCCAAAACCTTCCCATTAGTCTCATAGCTGTTGGTGCAAATCATTGAAACTCCACATGGCATGCTATCGTTGACCCAAGACCGCACCACCCTTGGTCCATATCTCTTGAACCCAACCTCTCATTTTGCTTACCCAAAAAAAAAATTAAAAAAAAAACCTTCGATTTTGCCATTCCAAAGTCAAGAACCTTCCTTTGCCAGTAAGATTTGTATTATAACACTTTAGTCTAATATTGCTATTTTTCTTTGGAGTGAAGCATTATAATGCCAAATTTTTAGAAGACTAAAATGTATGCAATTAAACTTTCAAGGACATATAATTCCAAATTTTTTTAAACTCAAGTGTATACAATTATTCTTATTAGTATTAAAGTGTTAAAACATAATCTTGTAGGTTGCATTTGGCACATGTTTGTAAAAAAAAACAAAGAGAGTAAGATGTTAGAGACTGAAGTGTAGTTTTTTTTTTTGTGGGTGTGGACTAAAGTGTAGTTTAACTACTTTCTTTTCAACATTCAATCAGATTTTGTTAAGCTAGGTTTTGTAAACAAATTTTTTTGTATTCCTTTTTAGGCTGATGGGCATTTAGTTGGGCTTTGTTAAAAGTATTGGTTCTCCTTGGGCCTTTCAAATTTTCTTCATTTTTTTCTCTACATGGGTGTGTGGATTTAAAAACCCAAAAAAATAAGCAAGTCTTAGGATCCAAAGTGAGTTTGTATCTTCGTTAGAGTTTTGTTAATTTAACCACAAAAACAAAGAGTTTTATTAGTTTTTTTTTTTTTGTCTTTGCACGCATCCTCCATCCTTTCTTACTCAAGGAGAACTGGCCCCACAAAGGGGCTTACCCTGGTTACGTGTCCTTTTTTTTTTTAATGTTGTCCCACCTCCCTATTGAGCAATGGTTTTGTGAATATGTCTCTTTTGGTAGTAGCCATATTTGAATCGTGAAAGTGAAAGTGGCTATTAGATAAGTGAGTAAATCAACAACGTTCTTCCGATGGAGAGTTGAGGGCTCTTGTTTCTTTTTTGCTTCTGTGTATTGATCACACTTCTTTGTTGTTCCTTTGCTAGATTAGGTTGTAGCTTTTTTTAGTGTTTTCATGTTTTTTTTTTTCCATGTATTGTTGTCTAGGCTTTGTTCAGCTCTCTTTGTTTAGTTGTGCTTGTGCTAGACTTCCTCTTGTGTTTCTCTCATGTGATAGTGGCAAAAGAATCAAGGTCTGATGTGTACACCACAAAGCAAGCTATTAGGATAAAGACGGGCTATCACCATCTTTGATAAATTAGATGTTTGTACTAGCCTTCATCTCTAAGAAGTCATGACTATCTCACTATCACATTTGTTTCTATGCCGCCAAAACATAATGTTTTATGAGAATTAGATAAATAAGAGATTTAACATGCTCACCTTTCCATTAATGAGTATTTGTAGTGTGATGTAGGAGTGTTGGGTTTGAGTATTTAATTAAAGGGGTATAGCTTTTATTGGTTAATTTTCTAGATTTAGACTTTGGTTGTCAAGAGAATTACTCATGATGTTACCTGTTCTCTTGTACATGGGCTTAGGCATTTTTTATTAATCCATAAAACTCTTTGACCACAACAAAAAATGGGGTGAATGGTGATGATAAAATATCGTAAATGAAAAAATTACAAAAAAAAAAAAAAGATTGCATCACACTTTTAATGGAAAGATAAAAAATATTGCGCTTCAATATATTTTACGGTTTTCGTTAAATACTATTATTTTATGTTGATTATTTTATTTTTAACAAGATACTCTATACCAATAATTATACAAATTGAAATATATTCTACGAAAGTAAAATATATGTGACATTGATGTGTACATGCATATTTTTAATTTTTAATGATTATTATATTAAAAGAATAAATTATTAACAGTCATAATTTTTTTTATAATGATTATTTTAAAAAAGGTAAAAATTGTGTGCTTTTCAATTTGGGCAAATTATAACAACTTTCCTTGAGGTCAGTTGATAATATATTTTATCCCTTAGATTTTAAAATTACACCTACATCTCTTCAAATTAATATATCATTTTTTGTTTACATAATTTTTTAAATTTCAAAATTATCCTTATTATTGAATGTTACCAAAATGTCCTACTTTTATTTCAACTAAAAGAATGCCTAGTTAACATTAATTATTTATTAATTATCATAATAATATCAAAAGTTATTATTGTTAATTTATAAATTTAAAATATTTAATATTGAGTAGGCACTAAATATTACAAATATTTAATATTAATGTTTTTAATATAATAATTTATATTCATATATTGAATTATTTTTTAAACCTTTCTTAAAACAATAGTTACCTAAACAATATAATAGCAAATAGTTTAGAAAAATAAAAATAAATAAGAATGAATATCTACAAAGATAAATTACTAAATCAAAACGTATAACGAATATATTGTTATTTTATCATTCAATGTTTATATCATTTTAAAAGTATTAAACAAATATATGATTTTTTTTATAGAAAATATAACTGAAATAAGCCCCATACTGAGTGATAGAGCAACCAAACATGGTACAAGATCAACCAAAAAAACAAAATGCAGAGAAGAACACCCTTGTAGCTACCACAATGAAATGCAAACCATCTTGTTTTCTCAATCTGAATTTACCTTCCAAAGTTCCTTTAATATTGCCAAAATTTTGAATATTAGTTGCACTCCTAATCTTCATATCTCCTATGAGAAACGCATACAGTAGCTACAAAAATCAATTGCAGCCGTGATGGAAAAACTAATAGCAACATATAATTGTTTGGCAATCACTTTTATTTTTCTAAATATTCGCTACCACTAGTGGCCACACGTTAAATCTTGGGCATCACCAGTTCGAGGGAGCTCCTAGTTTCTTATCTTTTCCTTTGTTTTTTTTTTTTTTATATTTCTGGTGTTTCTTTCATTAAAAAAATAATTCAATATATAAATTATTATATTGAAATATTAATATTAAATATTTGTCATATTTAGTGCCTACTTCAATATTAAATATTTTTAATTATTTTAATTATTTTAATTTATAAATTAATAGTAATAACTTTTGATATTGTTGTGATAGTTAATAAATAATTAATGTTAACTAGTCATTCTTTTTGCTAAATAAAAGAAGAACATTTTGGTAACATTCAATAAAAATGAGTATTAGTGAGAGTGGCAATAGCTAAAGGTAGTAACAATAGCCACTCCCTATTAGAAAATAACCCTAACATCCCAACCTCTTCTCCTTTCCCAACCATCCCAAAACCCATCCTTCCTTTTGGGATTCATCATCCATCCACCATCACCATCATCACTAATTGGCTTAATATCTTTAAGGTAATTAGGAGTGTGTAGGTGAGATGATAACTAGCATTAATCATCATTAATTAACTTAGTTGAAGTTAATTCTATGTGATTGTTTGATGTTTGAAGCTAATTAGGCTTAAACATGTTAATTAGCTTCTAATTAGCACTAACTAAGTTTAATTGGCACTAATTAAGGATGTTGTGGGAACTCAAGTTGAGACCTTCAAACTTGTTTTAGGATCACATTGTGATCATTGAAGGTGAAGGAATCAACACACATAAAGAAGGGGCCAAAAATTAATAAATTGTATCATATAATAAATATTGTAATATACAATAAAAATATTTCAGAGCATTATATATCTAGTAAAACATAATATTTCCCTTAAAATTTATATTAAATTTAGATTGTTTGTCTATCACAAAAACCTCTAATTCTTTCCTCCTTTATTATTATGAAAATATACATTAAAAAAAGTAATAATAAACAACTATTATCATAAGTGGTTTAAAAAAATTAAGTTAACAAGTGGTTGAAAAAAAATTAAGTTATAATGTGGATGATTTTTTTTTTGTGAAAAAAAAATTTTGTGTGAGTGGATTTGAACCTTGCACCTGAGGAACTAGCAAGAAGGAGTTACAATTATCTTGACAAAAAAAAATGCATTTGAACATTAGGGATCAAACCTAACACGTTAATAAATTAGAGGGATGGAGCTACCACTAATCTAATGAGCTTTTAAATGAAACAAGTGCCTACATCTTTCCATATATAGAGTTTATGAAATTTTGAAGAGAGCAGAGCCTCCACTCGCCCTCCCCTCCAAAATTCGTCCGGTTAAAGGTGTTAGATGGAAGTTGGATTCAAAAGTGAAAGATATGTTTTTATTATGATGTTATCCAACTGACCTTTAACTTGCTCGGTCTTTTGCAAACATCTAGAGCTACATTTGTCTAATAGATGTCAATTTTATGGCGTTGGAAATCTAACTCAATTTTCTACCATTTTTATTTTATGATCGAGGACAAATTCCAATTATTTTGGACATTACAAGGTAAAGAAGGTACTCATAGCCCTTGAGATAGGACCAAAGCCCAAAACCCATGCCTAGGCTCTTGCAAATAGATCATAACTTTGAAAAACATGTCTAGCCTCCCTCCTCACTTTCTTTAATTTCCTCTTCACTTTCTCATGCTAAAATCATTCCCAAAACAAACCCTAGCCCTACCCTTCATCTTTCATCATCTTCACCCTCAATCTTCCCAAAACCCAAATACCATGAGTGTGACCTACAATTTTTAGCTTACGTTCTATATCAGACACTACCCAACCATTTTTTAAACTCATCCTCCTCCATATTTTCTAGCTATTGGTCTCAAGGATAGGAAGGCTTAAGAAGGAGATTTTTCTTCTTCTCATCCTACACAGGCTTCAAGAAAGCTTCTTCATTTGATATCTTCACTTGGGTAGTGAATTTCTTCCAAATCTTTTTAGTTGATTGGTTGTTTGAGACCCAGGCATGGGGTTTGTATGATTTTTTGTCTATATTGCTCAATAATTTTGAAAACAATGTTTTATGTTCAATGTTTTATCTTCACTTACTTTATGTTCAATGTCTTACTCTCTTGTTTGGTAAAAATGAATTTTTGGAACACCTACGTATATGTGCAATTTTAGATTTGAGCTGAACACCCACTTCATACCATGATTTTGTGAAGTTTTGAGTGGTATTTTGATAAAATTTAAGTGTTTGGTCTCTATATATAAGTAACCCTTGGTTTAGGATGCATAAAAGCTTGAAAAGATACCTTTTAGGGGGTGTTTTGGGAGAGTGGAGCATGATACATGAAATTTATTTCAAATGCATACCATATATTTGATGAAATGATGCCTTGGGTTGTTTTTAGCATTTTAGGGACTTGAAATATTTACCTCCTTGTTAAATTAATATTTTGGTAAGCTTGGCACTAATCTTGTGAAGAGTTTTGGATTATGTCTTGGGTTCTTTGAAAGAGGATAAGGCAAATGAGTTTATTTCAATGCTATAATTCATGTGCATTAAAGAATAGTTGCTGAAATTTTATTGAAAGTCCCTATTTCTTTTGGACAAGTCATGGTTTTGGGTTCTAATTGGGGTAATGAGCTGAACTTTGGTATTTTTGGTAAGGTGGTGTTCCAAATAGGTCATAAAATGGGTTCTTGGATTAATTATATTCATTGATTATGTGTGCATGAGAAATTTTATAACACTTGGTTTTTTTTGTGAAAAGCTAGCAATTTTGGTTTGATGAGGTAGTTTGGGATTTCACTGTCATGTTTTGACAATTAAATATGTATTCTTATCTATAAATGTGAATTTTAAAAGAAAACTAAATTTTGGGTGTGTCTAGTATAATTATAATGGTGTGGGTGGTTTTCAATTAGATTAAGGAGTTTGAAAGTTCACTATCAAGTGTTGATAATTGGATTTTTTTTCATATGTATAAATTATGAATTCTAGAAGTGAAAAATTTAATTTTGGTTGTGTCTAAGTTAATTCTAATGTTGTACGTGCATTGACTTGTTAAGGGAATTTCGGGTTTGGTTGAATGATCATGCTTTTATTTGATTGAAAGGGATATCATGTTGGTTTGAAATTGATGAATTGTATTGTGGCATATTTAGTTGAAATTGGTCCTTTAATCTCTAACAATTGGCTTAGGTCCTTTATGTTTATATCTTGGATTATGATGCCTTTATGGTTGAATGAGTTGTAACTTGTTGAAATTAAGTTGATTATGTAGAAGGAGATATTGTGATGTGAGGAGTATGATGAGTACTATGAAACATAACTTAGCACATATTATTGCAAAATGAGGGATTTGAGCAATAAAATGAGATAAGAATATGTCTCATGAGCCTTAGAACACAAACCATGATGAGATATGTGAATTTCTTGAGTTTTATGTTGGAAGTGGTAAATGCATACTTATTGTTTGTAATTGTGCATAAGATTTTATATATACATGTTTTTTGTCTCATAACTTTGCATGAGATTTCCTATCTGTGATGCATGTCCCATAATAACACATGAGATTTTCCTATGTTAAGTGTTCATAAGCATGAAAAGTATTTTGAAAATGAAAGTATACATCTATGGAATGATATGAGCATGTGCATGAATGATTGACTATTTTAAATTTAGCAATGACTAGTTAGGTTGAGTTTATCCTAGGCAATTGGTAATGTAGAGTTTAGGAGCCATGTGTAAATCGTGGGCGAGGTAATGCGATCTAATTAGGAGCCATGAGAGAGGGGTATATCTTACAAAGTATTAAGATGTTTAAAGTATGAGAAAAGTTAAAGAGCAATGATCAATGTATGCATGTGCATCAACATCCTTTGTGAATTATTTGGTTATGTGCTACGAGATGCTTTATGATTTGTGTTGCATAATACCATGAGCATGCATGTCTTCATGAATTATGCTGCATCACCATGATTATACTTAGAATGCCTTCATGCATAAAGATAAAAAATACAAGAAATGCTCACTTTGAATTTAAAGATTCAGTGAACTTAAAAATGAACTTTGATGCATACATAGTTTTTTTAAATCAATCGATGTGACTGCAAGACGCCTTATCTATTTACACCCCTATTGAGAAATTTAATATTTCTAACCCATTTTTTTCCATGTCGTCTTAGAGAGGGTAGAGGAAGAGATCATGTTGAAAATGGACTAGTTGATGTATCAAGTTGGCTCTTAGATTCTCATGTCTATTTTGTTTTGGGTATATTTAGCTTATGCGCTTTTAGTTTAAGATTAAGTTCATGTATATATGTGCATTTATTGAGTGAAAAGGCTAGACCAATTTACTATGTTTGTATAAGTACTTTATTTAAATATCATATGTGGAATTGTATTAATAGATTAATTGTATACATGATGATTACATGTTATATCTAGGTTATGTTGTGACAAAGATAGATTTTTTGGATATGTATGCATGATTTTCATTTTATTATTGAAATAGTTTTACATATAATTAAATTTTAAGTGATTATATAGTATTTTATAGGCAAAATCTCTATTTTCGTCCCTCATCTTTTAGTGATATTTCAGCTTCGTCCTAATTTTTTTTTTCAATTTCGTTCCTAATGTTTTTATAATGTCTAATTTTTTATACTATTCACTAACATTGTCAGTTTTATTAATGAATAAGAGCTAGGTTTGAAATATAAATTCTTATCCTTTATGGATGCATTATTGTATATGCAAAAACTATATTTTTACTCAATATTCTTATTTAAATTAATTAGATCTTATTTATAGATATTGTTTAAATTAAATATGAAGTTTAAAATATCAAAGATGAAAATAGTGTTTATGTGTATAAGGCAAATGCTATTTCAACCCAAAGTAAGTATCCAATGGTACATCTACTTCATCACCATTAAATGTGATGGTGACCCCACTTTTTCACCAATCCATTATATCTAATCTTGATAGATTGCCTAATGAACACCAACTTTTAAAATAACAATACTCATGTGTATAATATGACATCCATAAAAGATAAAAATAAACATGTTTGAGCTAACACAATAATCTCTATAAAAAATTGACATCATTATTAAACATGTTAACATCGAGACATTATCAAAACTTTAAGGATGAAATTAAAACAAAAATAAGTTTTGGGTTGAAATTGAAATATCGCTAATGGATGAAAGACAAAATCAAAGCTTTTGCCTATTTTATATATAATTTTTGACGTTGTGATTATTAAAATTAAATGCTTTTAATATATAATTAAATTACAATATAAACGTTTTAAAATAATAATATATCAAAAATAAATCCTTTTCTTTATGATGAGTCTCAATGAGGTGAATGTATAAAATCTCCATAAAAAGCTCTTAGAAGTTTAAACTTTAAATCACTCTAGAAACACAAAACATATTCGAAGAACGCAAACACGATTACAAAGTACGTGGGCCAAACTTAATAAGTATACAAGAATGAGCATAGCGTCGGGCATTTCATCTTCAGACCGACCCATGATATCCAACAAAGTTGAACCCAATTTCATCAACAACGATCAAATAATCTTGCCCAATATTCTTGGTAACAAGAAGTCAACAATGTTGACCAATTTGATCAAACTAATTAAAACACCCTACCCTTTAGGTTAGATCTGCACCATAACTTAAACTCTTAGTCTTAGGTAAGATGTCAATGGCAATAGGCAAAATGGCAAATGGCAATGCTTCGCTTCAGATGCATGAAACCATCTATCCACACATATATACGAAAGCCACCAACAATTAATGTTGCCTAACTCAATATAAAAATTCAAAAGTGCATTAAAAAAACTAAGAAAAGACAAAACAGATGGCCAGGCATTCATTGTGTTTGATGGTTGCTTACAATGTCTGCCATTGTTCATGTCTCTGTTCCGAGAATGACTGTTGGCCGGTTCAGAAAGTTACATTTTAACCACAGCTTAAACGAAGCTTTCGCTTAGTAACGACGACTTGTACTTTACTGTACAAGGGCATTTCAGTAATTATGAAATTGTGCCGGCCTAGCCTAGATAATAACTTCACTGATTTTAGGGTTTCTTTGCCAACTGGCAACTCAGTAAGTAGTTAGGGACCTTTTGAAAATGGGTCGTATATTTATTCTACAAAAAAAAAAAAAAACATGATTTTTGTTTATATGATGCTATAAAAATTAAATATTTTTATGAATATATTAATACATAACTCACTAATTAAAATATAAATTTTAAATAAATAGCATAAAATCTAAATCATGAAAATATTATATTATATAATAAAACACTTCAAACTGATATAATTGAGGATGGCATTTTCATTTATCTATTATCACTTTTTATTAATTGCATATATTTATACTATTCTTGAAATGTTCTTTAAGTTTTTTTCCCTAATAGTTAGCCTTTTTGTTTTATTTTCAAAACTAAGTATTGCATATTAGAATTTTAATTATCTATTGTTAGTTTATCACTTCTTTTGTTTTTTTGACATTTTTAAATGCCTTTAATAAAAAATTTATTTTATATTTATAATATATTACTACTATAATATTTAAAACTTATATTTAATAATTATACTAATTAATACTAAATATAAAAATTAACTATAGCTAAACTTCTAGCATAACACAAAAAATTCCTAAGTTAAATATAATGTTTACCCTGAATTAGATGTTAGTCGTAAAATGAACGCAACAATAGTTTTGTTTTTCAAGTACTATAGACACAAAATAAACTTTTTATTTTGTCCAACTTAATATAAAATTATAAATCTCTGCAATTATATATTATGTTAATTTAAAACGTAATTGAGAAGAAAAATAGTAATAATTCTCACAGTTAAAGTGGTATATATTAGAAAAATCTTATTTAGGGATTGTCTACTTGTTTATTTTTTAAATTGTACCAGAACCTTTTTAGTGATAAACTATTTTTTTGGTGAGGTAGTAATAAGCTATTTTGAATATGAAAAATAAATTAATCCAAAAAGAAAAAACTATTAAAAAAACCTTAAGAGCATTTTAGGAATAATATAAATGCATGCAATTAATAGGAAGTGACATTAGACAAATGGAAGTGACATTCTCTTATAATTGTGTAAGTTTCATTAATTTGATTTAGAAATATATCCTTGGAATTAAAAGTTGCATATTTATTTTGATGTATTATCAATGTAAAAGAGTTTTAAACGACATTCAATTATTTTTTTATTTATATAGTAAACACTAAAATTGGTCTCTGGCAATTCCATTGATGAATAAATTAGTCCTTGATAAAAAAATATTACTGTTAAAGTCCCTCACAATTGTAAAAGTATAACACTATAGGTCCTACAATTTCTTTAATGGACAAATTGGTCCATAAAAAAAATTATTGTTGAGATCTCTTACAATTATAAAAATAGGACATATAGGTCCCTAACTCACTTGGAAAATGTTAAATACAAATATGAAATTTAATTATTGATTTATATGACATTCATTAATCATAATCAATACTAACTAAAATATCACATTGTATTTTTATTTTTATTTTTTTGTAAATTCTTCCCCAAATATTCTAATATTTTACTACCCATTGTCAAGAAAGAAACTCTTGACCCACAGTTACCGTTCTAAGAATGAAATATGATTTGTAATTGAATTCCTTATGCTTTATCACTATCTTATTATGAGGCACTATGATACTAATATCATAAATTCACAATCATTTCCCCAAGGTAGAGTTTGTTTACTGCTCTCAATAGAAATAGAGAATCGAGACACAAATCTATTTGGTGGTGGAGATAAGAATCCAGGATAGAAAAACATAAAATTTCTGTACCTCCAAAATGTGAGCAAGTGAGAACAGATATGAAGATATAAATTTAATATTTTTGTCTTCCAATAATACTCCTATACATATTTATTATTTATATTTCCTCTTCCTCTCCATTATCTTATATTTCTTTATGTCCTTGTATTTTCTGTCATAAGATAGTAAACAAACGCTAACCAAAAAAGCACAATAATTGCATATTATAAAACAACACAATAGGGTTTTATTTTTACAATTATAAGAGACCTCAACACTAATATTTTTTTTATCAATGACCAATTTATCCATCAAAAGGAAAATGTTAAGAACCTATAGTGCCATATTTTTACAATTGTGAAGGACCTCAACACTAATATTTTTCATTAGGGACCAATTTGTCCATTAATAAAATTATTAGGAACATATAGTGTCATATTTTTGCAATTGTGAAGGATTTCAATACAAATTTTTTTTTGTTATAATCCAATTTATTCATCAATGAAATTGCCAAGGACCAATTTGAGTGTGTACTCTTATTTATAATATTTTTGAGATGATGAATGGTTGAATCAAATATCTATTTACAACTTTTAAAGATCATACATATAAATAGATATTTGAAAACAATCAATAAAAATAGAATTAAAAAATGTTATTTTAGTTTTAAATACATTAGATGCATTAAAAAAATTATCACTTTTGAATATTATCATTGAATGCCATTTTTTTTTTGGTTTGTCACGATTGACTTGAATGTGATAGGCACGAAGAATCTTATCCCTACGTAGCCTTTGTGTGTCTCTCTAAATGCATAACTTATCATAATATAATACTTAAAAAATGATTTTCTTCTAAATCAACAATTATTTATCTATTTAAAACATAATATTTGATTATATAAAACTACAATTATTTAATATTCGAGCTTTAAAACTCCTTTCTAATTCATTCTGTAAATTTTAAAATCATAAACTATATGGCTGATCAAATACATAATCTAATCAAAACTAATAGTTGAAATTCATACTTAAACTTTGGAAACACATAGAGAAATACATAAACTTTGAAAATAGCTACAGTATCTTAAAATACATGCATGGCTAAGATCCTGCCTAAACTACTGGAGTACTTCTACAACTATCATGACCATAAACTAAACCTTACAATAATGTAAAGCTCATCAAAAGATAGCAACTAAGACCAAATGACTGGACGACTTTTGTACCTGAACTATAAGAGGAAGGGAGAGGGGTCAACCAAGTGAGTTAGCTCTTACCCATCACCCACATGGAACAACCAAGGAACACACACACACACACACACATATATAATGCAATATACATGCAAGGATAAAATCATTTGATATTTACATACATAGCTAGCTAGGAAAACACTTTTCATTGTATAAATTCATAATCAAACATGAAATCATTTTAACTGATAGTGTGGCAGAGCTGGGGAAACAGTATTTGCTGAGCTAAATAATTACATATATAATAACTAAAGTTGTAAAGTCATAAAGTCCCTATTAGACAAGCTAAGGGTACTTACCAAGTCCAGTTTCTATAACTGTCGGGGGCTATATTATCCTCTGGGACAACTTGGTACTAAGGTTAATGATCTATAAGAGCTAACTGCCTATTTCCTTATCTACGCCTAAACTAGTTTGACAAAAAGAAAACTATAGCTGAAAATGGATGCTCTGTCCTTGGCGAAGCAAAGCCTCTAAACTATTAGTATTCTAAAAGTTCTGGACTCAAATAATTCTAACAATTTGACTTTATCATAACTGGAGCTGGGAAAATCGTGCCTAAGAGATCACCCATATGTAGGCTTTCTGATTTCAAGCCTAGAATATGTATCTAACAGTTGCTACGAATCATTCTGAATTACATACTTCTTTGTGCCATATACTAAAGTTCTAAGTTCAAAACTTAAATTAACATATCTTTTTATATACTTGATAAATCTAAAATTATAGTTTAAAGCATTGGGGTTCATAATCATAATAGCTGAATTTCTTTTCTCTTAAAACTCGTTCCATACTCTCTTAAGCTCAAAACTCTTTTATATAAATTTTATAATAAATCAACTTAACGTTCTAAAAGATTTCTGAAATCTAAATTTGGAGTATATATGTAATGGTATTTTAACTCTTAAATCATATTTGTTAAAATAGCAACTGGATAAAATCATATATTCTTCCAACAATAATTTCATTAGCATAAAAAGCATTTTCATAACACACAACATAGTAATCATGGTCTCATGCATTTTCTAAAATTATAATTTCATGTATAAGTTCAAATAGAGCATTTCTAGCTAAAGAACATTTTTATATAAAGTCATATCATGTAAGAAATCCATTTTTCAAGTCTCTAAATACTCGTAATGTAATAAAATAATAATATAATGACCAAACTAAGGCAATGACATCAAATTCATTCATCTAAAAGGGAGAACGATGAAGCACTAACACCACGGAGACTTGATAAGGAGGAATGACACCAATATCTACCATTGAAATAACAAAACTTATAAACAATCTATGGAAGCTCTAGATTACTCTAAACATAATCCAACATCTTTGGGGAGCACCCCACTTGACAACAATGAGAAATAACAAATTCAAACTCAAGATCATGAAAGAACGAGAGAATAGAGACATAATCTATCAACTTTTACTCACCTTGAAGTTTGGAGATGATGGATTGATCTTGGATTGGAAGAAGAAGAAGGAAAAGGGAGAGAAGGTGAAGGGTTTGCTTCTGCCTCCCAAATTGGGAAGGAACCCGAGCCCTTAGGGTTTAAAAGGGGCCAAAAATGAAACAGTGGTGTTTTTGGCACTGTTCATGCTCCAAGGGAATCGCTAGCGAAGGTTGTATCCACTATGCACTTGATCGTTATAACGGTCCTAAACCATTGAAACATGTGAAATGCACTCTTGTGACTGCTATAGCGATTCTAGACCTATAATGGTGAATAACACCCAAAACACTTACTTTCTGTGACCGCTACAATGGTCTTTGGACCGCTATAGCGATGACGGTAATCCCAATTAGCATTCTTCTGTCATATGACATCTGGTTGTCTAATACTCACTTCACTTATTTACATTTCTTAATTTTAAGTTAATGGATTTAACTTTAAAACATCAATATAAATAAGGAAATACCCCCTTTGGATTCAAATGAAATATAAAAAAAAATCAAAATCTCAATTATTCAAAATCCAAATTTTGGGTTTTCGATTAAATCCGAAAGTTTTCAAGATTTTTCTAAACTTGAGGGCTAAAAATGAAATTAAAAGTTTTGTAAAATTCATTAAAAATCACTCTTCAACTCATTTTCCCTCTAGGAACAATTACCGAAAATTTTGATCCCAAAAATGTGACTCTAACATATAGCTCTTCAAGGAGGTGTAAGGTTCAAACTTGGTGAACTTCAAAACCCCGATGGTCTGGGACCCTGGATGCATCGAACTTGTCTATTGACACGTGTACATTGGGTATTACATGATTATAGTGAAATATTGTATATTTTCATTGAATTATATTTTGCATATTTAACTTGTCCATTTTCTTTTTTTTTCTTTACCTACCTCGTGGCTAGTAAAATTTGGACAAATAATAGTACTATTTCCTTCATTTTAAAATAAATGTCTTTTTCATTTCTTAAGCATATTTCATAAATCAATATATTTACACACATAAAATGGAGGGAGCAACTTTTTATGAAAGTTTAACACAAAAAATAATAAAATAAAACCAAAATAGATTCATACTATTTTTATAATCAAATATACAATTTAGACTCAAAAAATAAAAATTTTAAAATAAAACAATTGACTTTCAGATCTTTTACGGTTAACTTTTAAGATGTGTTTGCTTAAAGGGTAAAAGTATGATGAAAAACTAAAATTTTTATAGATAAGTTTTATGTGTAAATTTATACTTGGATTTCATATATAAAAATTTTCATCTTATTTTTACTGCTTAATCAAGCACATGCTTAGAATTTAATTTTGATTTTAATTTTTATACACTGATAGTATAGCTAATAGAAATTAAAAAATCAAATCAAATCATGGTGAATAATTACCATAATGAGTAGTTATTTAGTATGATTTGACACTTTGTTAAATTTTTATTGATTGAAAATGAAAAATAGTTTTGCACAATAAGTGTATTGAAATTAAGCTCCTTAATTTTCATGTATTGTTAGTGTAAACAAAGTTTAGAGAAACTAAAGGTGGCAAACAGCCTACCTCCAATAAGGTTGGCCATAAAACGGATAGACGAATTGACCAATTTTAGTTAATTGGATTGAAAATGCTAACAAGTCTTGTAAAAAAAATGGGTTAGCTTTTAGTTATCTTTCTAGCTATGTTGCCAACTCACTTTCTCGTGGGTTGGCCAAAAAATTGGCAACAGTGTAACACCTCACTAAGCTCTAATTCTTCCACCTTAAGTTTTAATATTATTATTATTTTAAACAATAATTAGCTAACATAATATTATTATCCTGATTCTGAAATTTTATGAGAACTTTTTTTTAAACTGCTATGATTATTTCTAATTTATAGTTCTATTCTGAATAATATATACCAACTGTAAATCATGCATCTGGTATTCCCAGGAAAGAGAGGTGGGTCACAATGGACACGCTTAAATACCAAGTCTTTCCTAGCCAAAACCTTTCCAAATCACACTTTTACAAGGAATACACTTTCTTCCAGGAACCCAAAGGTAATTTTTAAATGATAAAGAATATTTCTTTTCTAACATATTACTACTATTTGTTAATCAGTAGTTCCCAAGTTAGACAACCATCATCTATAAAAACATACTTCACTACTAACATCAATCCATAGGATATAATACATATTACACATTCAAGATACATTAAGGAAAACTTTAATATAACAATATAACATAACCAAAGTCTGGTAACGATAGTAAAGATTCTATCTAGCACACATAATAGAATCTATTATTTAAAACTAAGTCCAAGGCTACATCCATTTCACTGTGATGACGATCCATGCTATCTGGAAACATCAAAAAAAGGGGTGAGAGAGTCCCAGTAGGGTGATGTTTCCAGGGGAGTCCCATTTCATCCCAAAAATACTAAGAATAACACGGGAGTGTAGTAAGATGCAATCTTTTATATTAACTCAAATTATATTTTACTAATGTCAAGTAAGATAGAAGTGCACAATATCAATCATAATAAAAGTTCATAAAAGAAGTGTAATAAATAATCATGAGTGTACTAAGCTCCCTTTTATAGTATCATGTTCTTCAAATGATTATAGTCAAGGTTTACTTCATATTGGATCTAGAGCTTTATTGTGTGGCGTCCTAGTTAGAGTGAATACCAAGTCCTTGTCCGCTAGCATGGCGGGCCCAAGGTATCACTATAACGTACACCAGTTTCTTCGCTACAAGGCGGGGCCCAAGGTGTCGTTTAGCAACTGCAAGACTAAGTGTACACTAAGTCCTTATCCGCTATAAGGCGGTTTAAGTGTCACTTATTTATGTATTCATTTTACATAGTGCATAGTATACATAAAGAATGAAAATTACATAAAGTTTACATGATTTCTTTCATATTTACATATAGACCACAAGATTTTTCATATTTACACATAAAGTCCAAACAACATAGGATTCCTAAAATACTCATAAAACCCATATTTCTTACAATTATTATTGAAGCACCAAATCACACTATTTTTATAAATTCATTTCCTTTATAATAAAATATACTTAACTTAGTTTTTCATCATATAATAATTTATTTTCAAGTAATAATATGTTACTAATTCCATAAGCCTAAATACACCCAAAATTATTTCCAATCTATCTTTAGAAAATATGTAGGTAAATTACCTTTACATGTTCAATATAAGTAAAAAATATTTTTATCATATAAAGATATAATCATAGGGTAAATAAAAGAGCAATAAAATCTAAGAAATATTTAAAAATAAATAATTGAAATTATACCCAAACTTTAAGAAATCACTTCAAGCATGAATCTAGTTAGTTTATATGTCATATTCCTAATGGGACCTTAACTTAAATCTTTGTAAATAATATTTCTTAATGTTAATAAATTTATATTCAAGTCAAATATTTATAATCCAAGGTCCATAGTCCAAGATAAACATAACACATAAACCAAGCTAAATATTACATGCTCAAAGGTTTAAAATCCATTCATTATAATGAATTAAATACAACACTTTTTATGAACCAAAAATATTTTATGATCAAATACATAATGAGGTCAAAATCAAGCTATATTACCTTAAAATTTCACAACTTGTGCACAAAACTTTATTAAATGAAAATACATAGTTCAACAAATTTAGACAACATTGAAATATTTGAAGAAAGCATAATCAAAATTTAAATGATCTTAAATCATACTTTTCAACCATATAAGTAAACAAATAAATATACATCATATACACATAGATTAAGTATTTTATGTCACAATCTTTAAATCATTCAAACATATTAAAACCATAAACACAAACTTTGAGTATCATAACAACATCATATATGAAAATCATGCATGAAGCTTATTAGTGAAAGAAAAACCCCTACTTGTTCTTGGAACTTTAGAAACTTAGCAACACCCACGCTAGTCAGCAACTTCTTCAACTTTTCTAAACCTTCTCTAAGGGCTATAATTCATGTATAAAGGCTGGGAAGTGTTGAAGTTAGATGGTGATAAGAAGAGGTGATAATTTGGAGGTGATTTGCTAAAAATTTGTAAATATTTTTGTGTGAAAATAAAGAAAATGAAGAGAGAAATGATGGCTATGATTGTTGATAGATTTTGGGCAAGAAGAATGAAGTGTGGAGTGATGTTTAGAGGGGTGCTATTTATAGAAAAAGTTTAGGATTAAAATATTACTAATTTCATAATTTATTTATCATATTTGATTAGTTAAATATTAAAACTAACACTAAATAATTTAATAAATTCTCAATTATCATTTAAAGACATACTAAAATGTTAATGAAATGATTTAAATTCATTTATTAAATTTTAATATATTTAAATATAATTTAATAATTAATTATTCAAAATAAGGTAAATTTGCTTATACTAGTTCATCTTAATTAAGTTAATTAATTAGTAAATGACTTTTTTTTTATTCAAACATCATAATAAGATTATTAGAGATATAATACAAGTATTCACGAAATTTATATAATTTTCTATAATTATTTATATTTTATTTGATATTTTACACTATTGCTAGTTTTATTAAGAATTAATTATTAATTAACTAATAATTTATTTAACTATTATTTTTTTTCTTCTTTGGCAGCCTATAGGTTTGAAAAACATGTCTAATAGAGTTATAGAGGGTGGAAAGTTGTCTTGAATGATTAATATATGAAAATGACAAATTTTGCATATTTATCTTAAAGTTATATATACTAAATAATTCATAAAATCATCATAAAAATTAATTTTCCTTAATCTATTGTTAAGAACATGTTTTTACCTTATTTATAAGTTATCTATAATTTTCATGAATTTTTTCTATAATTTTTAGTATTTTTAATATATCTTTACCTTAATTAGGTCTAATTTGAGCTAATTAAAATAATTAATTATCTATAAATAAAATATATAAATTTTATATAGCAGCCCATGTGAATTTTGAGCTGCCTAACATGATAAGGAGACAAGCTCATCTTTGTTGAAATTTTTAGTCAAAGTTTGGTTGGTTGAATAATTATAATATGAAAGTTTGACCATTTAATTTTATTTTTCAAATATATTTTTTTTCTTCCATGTGGCTGATCTAGGTGTTAATTAATTGGTTTAGTATTATCAGCAAGATAAATCAAGGTTTAGGAAAATTTATCTTAAATTTTAAGTGATTATTTAGGTAATTTAAGCTTTAATTAAGTCAAAATTAATTAATTAAAGATCAATATGATTTTTAACACTATCCATAGCCTAATGGAGAGACCTATTTCATGGTCCTTATTTAATATCATAACTTAGTTAAAAAAATTTTACAAGACTTAGAGTTATTTTCTAGGATTTTTAGAGTTTATTTTATACTCCACAATAGGTTATTTTTGTGCAATTATGCTAATATTATACAAAATTACTTAATATTTATATTTATGATCAAATTTATGTTTAAGGTATATTTGTAATTTTTTATCATTTTTTTAATAACTTAATGACACTCTCTAAGCTTTTCTAATGTTTCTTTAGTTTTCTACAGCTAATTATGTTATAAGTTTATTTTCTATCGCATCTTTTGTAATTTTAATAAAATCCAATGGAATAATTAAAATTTTACATTTTGGTGCTAAGTTCCAGATTGTACAACTATTAAGTTTTGTAATATTTTAATTATATTTTTTTCAATAATTATCCTTAAATATTTCTTGCCTAAACAAAATCCGCATACTTTCAAAATAAAATGTTATAACAAAGTAACACTATATTAAAAAAATTTGGGATGTTGATTATTTGATTATTTAGTTTTTGGAAATACCAACCCACTTGTCAAAAAATGATGGTTTAGTAGGTCAATTGGCGAACCCAACACATTTGCCATCTATAACAAAAACATTAAGTTACTTATTACCACATTAGTATAAAGATTTAATTAAAATGCGCTGTTAGAGTAGTAAGAGAGTTTTACGTATTTATTTAATCATATAATGACATATCAGGAAATATAGTTACTTTAAACTCTCATTACTTGCAAAGTTATATAGAAGTAGAGATTTGATTGAAACTCTTTTATATTGGACATTAAAATTAAATTCTTAATATAAATATGATTAATTATCAATGCTAATTATTTTAACCACAAGGTATGGTATAGTGACATACCTTATCCATTAACCATGTGTGAAGTTTGATCATGACTCATAGGAATGCAATGCATTTTGTGACCAGTTGTTTCAAGAGTTTAATCATAGCTACCAAGATTAATATCGATTTCAATAAAAAAATCAGCATTAATTATTTTATTGTAGCAATATATTAAAATTAATTATAGTTTTAAAATATATAATTTTAATTTTGATAGTTATAGAAATGTTAAATTTATTAAATAATATGATTATATTTTTTAATGTGATAATATAACTTTAAATACATGTATAATTTTTTTACACGGGTAACACGTTAAATTATATTTACTATATATATATATATATATATATATATATAGTTATACGAAATGTTAAATTTATTAAATAATATGATTATATTTTTTAATGTGATAATATAACTTTAAATACATGTATAATTTTTTTACACGGGTAACACGTTAAATTATATTTTACTATATATATATATATATATATATATATATATATAATATTAGATTTTACTCAAAATATGCAGGCATGGTTCAAATCAAATTCTCGCAACAAATTTTACATTGTCCCTTAATTACGTCCTCATTAAAAAACGGAAAAAAGGTCAAAATGATGCTGTTTGACTTTGAATGTCAGTCTGCTTTCTATGTGTATACTTAGCTTCAATTCAAACCACACATCGTGACATATAGGGGAAAAAAATTCCAAAACATAATAAAATTTATAAAATATGAGAATACTAATTTTTCAATTATCAAAATAATAATTGATTGATTCAAGTGATATAATGCTTATTTTTGAAATATAATCTGAAATTTAAGTTTTATAAATAAAAGTATTAATATTAAAAGAATTTTATTTGATAATAAATCAACTTAGTTTAAATCTAAGCAATATATAAAAGAAAATTTCATCCGTAACTATTTTTTGGTGTCTCTTCAATGTTTTGAATTGTTTTTTTGAATCTATTAATATAATTTATAAATAATGGATAAAATTATAGAAAAATATCAATAATTATTATTGTCCACTAGCACATTTTTATCTGCTTCTTAATTTTAGTTTATTTAAAAAAATTTAAAAATCTATATTAAAATTTATAATAAAAATTAGAAAAGTGGATTGCATGAGTTAGATTAATAGAAATTTAATAATTTTTTTAAAATTAATAATTTGAATAAAAAATTAATTGAAATCGTAAAAGTGCGGAACTGAAGGACAAGACAAAAAATCGTAAAATTTGTGCTACACCAGTTATACGGTAAAGTTTATAGTGGACCATGTCAAACATAATAATTAAATAGAAATTTTTTTAATACTCTATAAAATTTATAGATATTAATATCTTCTAAATAATTTATAATTAAAATTTTATCACATATTTTTATAATTAAATCATAACATTTAAATTTAAAAAGGTATCATAACAGAAATCAATAAATAAATAAATAAAAAGACATTAAAAGGGCGGAATTTGACCTTACCTTCCTTACGCCAACCGTCACGAGTCATATCATTTTCTATTTTTTATTCTAAATCCACTAAGAAACCGCCAACAAAGCTTGAAGGAAAACTTTTAATAAAAGACATTTGTATTAAGAGTAAAGTTTAATTTGCAATGTAAAACTTTTTTTAAACGATTATCTAATCATATATTATTACATTAATAATAATAGTTAAATCTTATATCTATTATTTAAAAAGTTATACAAATAAAATATTTTGATTAAATGATACTTAAAAAAGATTTATATTATCAATGTATAGAAATTAAACTCTTAAGAGTATGTTTGACTATTTTAGAAAGTATTTAATTTTTAAGATTTAATTGAAATGCATTCATAGTGTAAAAAATATTTTACGCATTCATCCAATCATATAATAACACATTAATAAATATAGTTGCTTTCTATCCCACTACTTGAAAGTCATATAAAATGAGAGATTTGATTGGATAATATAAAACTCTTTTATAATGTCAGTGCATTAAAATTAAACTTTAATTTTTTATGTACCAATAATATCAATGTTTCTTACATGGTTATGTAATTATATATTGATATATCAATTATGGTGGTTGACTTTTATAACCACTGTTTGAAATGTTTTATAAAAAAAAAGATTTAACAAAAAAAGATTTTAATTAAATGATAATATAACGACCGAACTAAGTTGTTACTGGCATAAGGGGAAGTGTCGCTTGTGTGCCAATATCGATTTAGTGAGTCGTTACACAATTATAATTATTTTCATTTTTATTATATATAGTTAAATTAATATTATAGTATTTTTAACAATATTTATTTATTATAAACTAATTTTATTAAGAATTATTTTTATTTATATAATTTTTAATAAAATATAAAAATAAATGACGTTATATATTAAAAGCTAATTAAGTCTGATTCACCCTCTCATGTTGAATTGACTTATGCAGTATTTTGATATATAAATGAGTTATGATAGATATGTTTATACAATAAGTTGTTTGCATCAACAATGGAAAGACATAACATATGGTATTAACTTATCCTGTTATGTCTAATATAGTGCATCATACCAAACAAACCCTTATTGAGTTCAATTTTGATACAATAATAGTATAAAAGTTTTTTATAATTTACATTGTCATTCAATCAAATCAATTTATTTGCATAAGTTTTCAAAAAATAGTAGGTGCAAGAATTGACTATTTTTTATGCACAAAAAAGAATTGAATATATATATATATATATATATATATTTGTTAATATAATAATACATAATTAAATAATGGATTAATTTCTTATATATCGTTATCCAATCATATATCAACACATCTTCAGCCACAATAGTTGACTATTTTATGCTCATGCAATATGAAAGTGTTCTACACTACTAGTGAATCAAAAAATTAAACTTTAACAATGTTGATGAGACTCAAATAAATGAAAAGATTAATTTTGATGCAACTGATAATGTCTTTTACATTGTCATTCGATCATATGTTTTTGTTTGTTAGATTTTTAAAGTAGTGGATGATTAAGTAAAAAAGTTTTGGCTAATAAAACAATACATAAGTGAATATTGGTTTAAAACTTTTTTACATTTATCATGCATATAAATTAAATCCATAGATAAATATATCTGAAATAAAATAAATAAAACTTATTTTTGTTATAAATGTGTGAAAATGGATTAGAAAATTTGTGTTCTTAGGGTGTGTTTGGTTGGGAATAGAGGGGAAGTTTTTATAGATGAACACCATGTGTAAAATGTAAAAATAAGGGATAAATTTGTGTGAATGAACTATTTTACATGTGAAGTTCATTCATAAAATCTTACCCCATTTTTATCCTCAACAAAACACATCCTTATAAAAAAAATTTTAAATTGATCCTTCTTAAATTTTGCATTGGATTAACTGGTTCATCTAAAAGAAATATCTAAAAAGCTCCTGTCAATTTAAAATATTAGACAAATTAATCTAAAAAATAATGAAAAATATTAAATTAATTTCTATATGAAGGACTAATTTATTCTTTTTTTTTAGTTGCAGCTACTTTTTTAATTTTTGTTTTGAAGGGACTAAATTATTTAATTATTTTAGAGGGGTCAATTTGTATGACCGTAAAATGAACCATTTGGTAATTTTGTAAAAGGAAAAAAAAAAGGTATAAAGTCCTTGTTTATTTTTGCATTGACTGTTGAGCGTAGATGGAAAGTCTAGTTACACCGGACAACACGGTGGGCCGAATGCAGCATGATGTCTCGGTGTATTCTACTTTTCTTTTATTATATTATTATCATATTATCATTAGTTTTTATTACTTTTTTTTATCATTATTAACGTTAGTTGTTATTACCATTATTATTTTTTAAAAACTTCTATGTCTCTCTCTATCTTTGTTCCTTACGCGTGGTGGTGGTACTATTAAGTAGATGAAGAAGAAGAAAGGCTCTGAAACTTCAAATCAAACTAAGAAACAAACACAAAGAAGCATTTGGCCATTTTCTCTTCCGTCTTCCACCGTAACCACGGCAACTTCAAAACCCTTTCTCTTCATTTTCTCTCTCTACATTTTCCGCCATTTTTCGCGAGAAAATTTCGCCAGGTAAACCGACTTTCTCACTAGCCTCTGGTCATTCTTCACTGCGACGACTTGCTAATTGTTACTGCGCTCAACATTGCGATTCTCCGTGATCTTCACTCTCTTCGTTCTCTTTTCCACTGCGATTCTTTCCGTTCCGCTTTTTTTTTTCCCTTTAATTTTGTGCTTTTCTTTTCGAGATTCTTAGTTGATTTCTGGCGCAGTTCGATCTGTGTGATGCGGTGTTTCTTTTTGTCTGCTCTGTGATGCTCTAGAATTTGTACTGAAATTATGTACATTTTTTTTTAATTTTTTAAACTTTAGTGCTAATTATTATAATTTTGTGCTTAATATTACGAATATATATATATATATTTTCCATTTTGGTGATGATTCATGTTTCTTTGGCATCGGAATTTAATTTGGAGAGAGCAAAGAAAGCTCACATGCGTTTGAATCTCTTAGCTTTTACATTTCTTTTTCTTTTTTTATTTTTTTGTGCCCTTATAGTTATTTTTTCAAGCAGATTTGTCGCTGAATTGATAATATATAGCGAAATGATAGATGCTGTAAGATGAGTCAAAATCGAAATTAATTTGTTGAAGGAACGGTTCACCGGTTCATGTTCATGTTTATTTAATCTCTAATTAATGGATCATTTTTTTTGCTGGTAACATAATTAATGCATCATTTTGGTTTTTCGATCGAATTTCTATTTCTATGGTTTTAAAGTTAATAAACCATTCAATGTAGTCCTTGTTGCCTTAAGTATTCTGATTTCGAATTCGATTCGCCCTAATTATATGATTTATGATATCGGTTATAATGCATATGGACCAACTTTTTATGAACATGAAATATTGCATTACTATATTCAACCAAATGGCCGTTTGCTGGGGAGGGCATTGACTGGTGAATAAGTTTTATTTCTTTTAGTTCTTTATTTGAAGTTGGAGCATTTTTCTTCAGTAAACTGCAGACAGGGAATATGAAAATAATCTATATTTTTCTCATTTAGTTTATACTAGCAAATGACCAACTAAAGCCATGATCAGTTTGAATTTTGTGTTGGACTGAGCGCTGCAATCCATGTTACTTCAAGTTGGTTGAAAATATTCAACTGTTTTCAGGGATATTGTTTGTATTTACTTACTGTTGATGGACTTGATATTATTGAAATCATACTTGCTACACAGTACATGATTCTTTCTCTAGCAAATTTTACATCTAACATTTTTTTTAAAAACAAAATAATTATTAAAGTACTTATCTGTGGTGTTTGCCTTGAATTGTAATTTTTAAGGGTGTGTTTGGATGGAGGGTTAAAATGGAGGTGAAAATTTCATGAAGGAGCTTTATGTGTAAAATTATACACAATTATGGGTGAAAATTTTCGTGGATAAGTTCCAAGTGTAAATTTACTTATGAAGCTCATTTATGATGCCTCATTTTTTTACTCCCTAATCAAACACACCCTAAGTGTTAAATTTCCTAACAAAAAAGAAGGTATTAAATTTTTTAAAGTGAGAACAGATCATGTTTGCTTTCGGTTTGTAATAATCATTGCCAGCAAATTTTGAATTGTTTTCTGCATATCAGCTGCAGTATTTAATGGCAAATTTTGACAACCTATTATTCTGAATGCAGAATCACCATGCTAGCTTAATCTCAAGCTTTCCAAGTAATTCTCATGGTGGATATCTGAGCATCCAGAACAGGGTTCCAAGGCCTGATGGTTGGTGCTTGATATCAGTTGGGTAGTAGACTCAAAGAAAGAAGTGAATCTTGCACGTTTTGCATCAAATATCTTAATTACATATTGGCTCCTACCTATTTTTACTCCAGTTGGGTAGTAGACTCAAAGAAAGAAGTGAATCTTGCACATTTTGCATCAAATATCTTAATTCCATATTGGCTTCTACTTACTTTTACTCCTCGATTAAAACCAGGAATTATGTGAAAGACCATGATCAAATAGTAGTTTGGTATCCTTATGCTCAAGTACTGTGAAGGTGCAGGGCTGTTGCTTCACTCATAGGATCGTCAAAATGAAGAAATTGTATGGAGGAGTTTTGATCACCTCATTGTTTATGTTGTTTATGCTTATGATTCTGCGATATGGGGTCATGAAAAATCCCATCGGCGAAGGTTATCCAACTATACCTGTCTCCCTTATTGTTAATGGTACTAATCCTCTAGAATGGATAAACCCTTTAGTTCCTCCTGCTGTTCGCAATCCAGATGGTGCTTCTCAAGTTATTTCTGCTGATATTTTAGTCTCCAGCCTCTTTTCTGGGAGAAACTTTTCGAACGAAGAGCAACAAGCTCTGCTGACATGGAACCAATTGAAACACTTACTTGATCATGCTCAGGGTTTACCTAATGCAGCAGAAGCGATCAAGGAAGCAGCGGGTGCATGGAATAGTCTTATTTCTTCAATTGAAGAGCAAAGACAAGGTCATGCAAATGATAGTTCAAGAACAAAAGAGAAACAGTGTCCCCATTTTCTTAACAATATGAATTCTGCTGAACTTGGTAATGGTAGTTACAAACTGCAAGTACCATGTGGCCTGACACAGGGTTCTTCCATCACTGTAATTGGCATTCCAAATGGTCTTCTTGGTAATTTTCGGATTGACTTGACCGGAGAACCGCTTCCTGGGGAGCCTGATCCCCCTATTATTTTGCATTATAATGTTAGGCTTCATGGTGATAAAATCACTGAAGATCCTGTAATTGTCCAAAACTCCTGGACAATAGCTCATGATTGGGGTGAAGAGGAGCGTTGCCCGTCGCCTACTCCTGAAAATGTTAAGAAAGGTGAAACTTCTATTCTCATCATTTGATTCAACATCCTCATGAATTCATGTTCATCAGAAATGAAGTCAAAGTTCTTTTCATGATTCTGAAATCAATTTTAAACATTTGAGCCCCATAACCAATCAAGAATGTTTGTCCTATTATAGAGATAACACTGTGCACGTTTAGACTTAGGGACACTCGTGTTTTTTGCTCAGTTTTCTTGTATTAACTGTGTCATAGGCCAGTTGCAACTGAATTGAATCCTTTCCATAAGAAAATCAATTGTTTGTTAAAAGATCTGCAGTTCTGCTTTATTAAGTTTTAGTGATAAAGCTGTCTGCTTGGTTTTTGCTGATCCAGGAATTATGCATGAAAAATTATTTGTAATTATCTTTTTCTTTTTCCTTATTTAATGTTGAAAGTAACTTAGAATTCACTGTAGAGATAATGGAGAATAGCTCTCTGCAGCCAGAGGTAAACCTCTGTTTGGCTCTGAAACACTGGAAAATGCAGAAAATAACTAAAAGATAATGCTAATTCCTGCATATGCACAGATGCACGAGACTCACACCCCTCCTGCCAATCCCATTGCTCTTCCTTTTGTTGCCTGCCTTCTTCCGTTCTCTCCACATTTATTTCCACTTCCCATGCATTTTGGGTTTGGCAATAGTAAGTCTTCTTCTTCCCCATTCAGACTGTGCCAGCTGTCCTGGTTGTTGTTCACAATCATTTCTCCTCTATCTGACTCTTGTCTTGGCCTTTCCTCTGCTGTTAATGCAGTCCCTTCAATTCTGACTGTGCCAGCTGTCATGGTTGTTGATCATTTCTCCTCTAACTGACTCCTGTCTTGGCCTTTCCTCTGCTGTTAATGAATTTCCTCCAATTCCCCCACATGTTTCTCCTTTCATAACCATGCAGCCCACTCTGCCAAACCCGACACAGGCTGTCCTTCTTTCTTCTGGTGTATATTTGGCCTAAGGCCCTATTGATTTCCATGAGATGATTTGGCATTTCCACTTTAAACTTCCACCATTCAATATTTGCTGTTTCTTTTGGCAGTTGATGAGTTGGAGCAGTGCAATAAGATTGTAGGGAAGAACATTAGCCAACTTTACTTGGCTGGCATGCATTCCCACAGGCAATTTTCAGCAGCAGAAGAACAATCAAAACATAGGAGATACTTTCCTTTTAAACAGGGCTTACCATTTGTTGCCACTCTGAGAGTGGGATCAGAGGGAATCCAGATGACAGTTGATGGAAAGCACATAACTTCATTTGCTTTCCGTGAAGTACTTTCCCTACGCTCACTTTTGAGTCTTAAGATACTGAATACTAGCATTAATATGTTGACTGTCTTATCTGGTTACTTTTCAGACTTTGGAGCCATGGCTTGTCAATGAGATAAAAATCTCAGGAGACATCAAGTTAATCTCTATTCTTGCTAGTGGTCTGCCCACATCAGAGGATTCAGAGCATATTATTGATCTAGAATCATTGAAAGCAAGTCCTATATCTGCACAGAGCCCATTGGATCTCTTCATTGGTGTTTTCTCGACTGCTAACAATTTCAAGCGTCGGATGGCTGTTAGAAGAACATGGATGCAGTATGATGCAGTTCGATCAAGTAAAACGGCTGTGCGCTTCTTTGTTGGTTTGGTGGGTATTGCTTGTGATTTTCTTCATGATTCTAAAAATTAATAGGGTTGTGGAAGATCAATTTAATTGGATCAGTATATAAAATTAAGAATTGGTCTTCAATCTTTGAGGTTGTCTTATTCATAAGCATATGCCATTGCCACTTACAAGATTTGTTTCTATTGGGGGATTTGTTTTCAGTATCTTCTGCACTATCTTAGTTTTTTCAAATCTGATGAAGATGAAGATGAACATAGTGGCTTTGCTAAGTTTCTTAATTACCTGATAATAGTGTTACATGTACGATGTAGGTTTTAACTGAATTATTTCTTGTTTGAGTTGATGCAGCATAAAAGCCAAATAGTTAATGAAGAACTGTGGAGAGAAGCACAAACCTATGGGGACATACAGCTGATGCCATTTGTTGACTACTACAGCCTTATCACCTGGAAATCTTTAGCAATCTGCATTTTTGGGGTAATTTCTTATATTTTCCTTTAACTTGGAGAATCCGCCCTCTATCTCATTGACATGATCTCTTCAACAGACGGAAGTTGTTTCAGCAAAGTTTGTCATGAAGACAGATGATGATGCATTTGTTCGTGTGGATGAAGTGCTGGGCTCTTTGAATAGAATCAATGTGGCTCATGGTTTACTATATGGACTCATCAATTCAGATTCCCGGCCTCATCGAAGTACTGATAGCAAATGGTACATCAGCCCAGAGGTAGAGATACCCTTTCATTTAAGAATTATCTCTCATGACTTGTCCCATGTTGTTTATATTATTAGTTTCTGATTTCAATAGATTATTCTTGTGAAAAAGGGTATTATTAGTGATGTAATATGCAGTATCTGTTGACAAGGCTTGCTCTGTAAATAGAGCTCGGTTGAATGTAATTGTCGGTGTGCAATTATATCTTTCATTCAGCCATGGATAGATGGACATATGTCAGTTATCTTATACTTGTTGATCAGAAAGTGACAATCTGTATACTAGGTTAAATTGTCTGAAACTCACAGAAATTTATATTAATTTAGAAATTGGACTGGCTTAGTTGCTATGCTACTGGAACTCTGTGAAGCTCCCCCCCCCCCAAAAAAAAAAAAAAAATCATTGTTCATTATCCTTTTTCTTTGTCAGCTGATTTTGTTGACTGTTCTTGTCTACTTTCATCTAACTTAAGAATATATCTTATTGCCTGCTGTGGTCAAGGAATGGAGTGAAGCAACTTATCCTCCTTGGGCACATGGTCCAGGCTATGTGGTCTCAAATGATATAGCAAGGACAGTGTACAAGAAATACAGAGAGGGCCATTTAAAGGTATATAATGAAATCCATTACTCGTTAAAAACTATTTGGAAATGTGCAAGCAAACTTGAAATGCATCTTGTACCAAAACGTATTGATGACTTATGTGAACACTCAATTTTATCATTGTTTGGCAGATGTTTAAACTAGAAGACGTTGCAATGGGAATTTGGATTGCCGGCATGAAGAAGGAAGGGCTAGAAGTTCATTATGAGAATGAAGGCAGAGTCTATAATGAGGGTTGCAAGGATGGTTATGTGATTGCCCATTACCAAGGTCCTAGGGAGATGCTCTGTTTGTGGCAGAAACTTCAGGAAGGAAAAGGCGCCAAATGCTGTGGAGATAGGAGACGATAACCTGAACTTCACTGACCAGGCTACAACTTGTGATAGAAGGAATTTCCCCCCTTTTGGATGGTATAGGGAGGTGCTTGTATAATAATTAGTATAGTTAGCCTAGCCAAAAATTCTTTACAAAATAGTTAATATTAGGGCATATTTGTAGTCTCATAGATTCGTTCATGTAGACCTGATGTTTGTTCCATGTAGAGAGAGGGAGAGATTTGTATAGAGGCCGCCAATCGGAAATAGGTAATTAGGTTTTCTCATACCATATTCAATTTTTTGAATGGTAACATGTCATTGTAGAGAGAAACCTCCATTTTTCACAATTTTTTCAGCTATTAACCCTTACTGAAAGTCGTGCCATCCAGAATTCTTGCAGCTGCAGTTGAAATCGTTGCATCTTACTATTACTAGTATACCACAGTAACCTGTGGGTCGAACCCTGTGAAGATGTTAATAAAAATATGATTTGTAATTGTAACACTTCTCCACGATTGAACGGTAGTTACTGGGCTCACAATATTCTTTCGTCTAGTTACTTAGTTTGAAGTAACTCCTATTTTGTGGCACCTTTTAATATATTAATTAATGCTTTTAAAATTTTTTTGTCAGAATTCATAAATTAAATATTTATATAAGAATAATATCAAAACATATTTAATTCTGAAATTAGTGATTTTCTCATAGTTGATAAGTGAATGGTCTTGAACTCATAGTACTTCATTAAAAAACTCAAACTAAAATGTTTAGAAGCCATAAGTCCATTTTCTCAGTTTTTTATTTTTTTTCACAAGTTAAAGATGTGAGACGGCGTCTTTCTTAAGTTGAAAGGCCCTGTAATTTTCATACAGGCCCTACAGAGTGTGAGTAAGGAATAAGGGATTGAATTTGAAGGGAACACAGATTTATTTGAGGTTAGTTTTGTAATTATAAGGGCACCATCTCATTGCTCCAGGACTTGGGAGGACCAGGTTAAATGCCCACCTTATAACGTAATCTTCTCCGAGAAACCTATCCCATGAGTCAGAGCCCATAGTTTCTTCACTTGTTGTAACCCCATGTTTTGTCATATTTAACTGTTAGAATATAATTGTTCTGTCATTTCAAGACCCAATTGAAATCACTAACAAAATCACAACATAGCTAGTCTTTCATTGCCATTTTGAATTCAACATACTCACTGTTTCCTTGAATGTCAAAGATATATGGAACAACATTGCCGATTAAATGGAACATGCACATCAAGTGTTTGTTAAAATGCCTTTAAGGAATTCGGTCTTGCATATGTATCTGTAACAGTTTTTGGTGTTCACAGTTCACACAATTCTTGAGACTTGTACAATATGACTCAAGTGAATGTGCCAGCTCTACAGTTTAAGAATTCTTCTGTCTTTGGAATCCACCCAAAACCTTTTCTTTGCTTTCAGGCACAAAGCACATGTAAGTTCTGCTGAGCCCAGTTTGTTTGTAGGGCTTTTGTTGTGCCTTAGATTTTTGTTGTGGATACAGTGATATGATTATAGAGTTAGTTACATGATACCTATACATTGATATTATATTTCATGTGACTCTGGATATCAGCTTATGTCAACTTTGAATTTTCTTACAGGTTTGACTAAGAAGCCATTAATGATTGAAGCTAGAGCAAATACTAGAAAAGAAAGTCCGAAAATTCGGAACAGAAGGATACAGAAAAAGGTATGACTTATATTCCTTATGATAAATGGCTGTCTTGTTTACATTATGTCTTTGTTATATCTGCACCCTTTATTATATACCTTCATATCTTTTTAGCCAAATCCTTATAGCTTTGGCAAGATTAAGGTCTTCTCCGGACTCATTTTATATTTATATTTCCATATGGTCTACATGTTTGATATGTCATTTAGCTTATTCTATTTGGCAACTGACAGAACTTGTCATCCTTTTTCCCCTATTTAGCTGCAGATTTCAGTAAATTTGCACTGTGAATTACATCTCTTTTTCACGAGTCCATACTTTTATCTATGACTATAATATTTAAATGCTTGCATGATATTAAAGGTAACAAACTGTTGCATCATTGATAAAGGAAGCTGAAATTAAATTGCGAACACTTTCAGTCATATAGGACTCCACTGCCAACTGCTGAGTTCTGAGCTTTGTCCCCTTCTACTATTAATACATTTTTTCTTTTCTTTTTTTCAGTTTAATGGAACAGCTAGACATCCAAGGCTTTCAGTATTTTGCTCAGATAAGCAATTGTATGCAATGCTGGTAGATGACAAGAATAAGAAGTGTTTGTTCTATGCAAGCACCCTGCAGAAATCAATCCGACAGAATCCCCCATGTAGCACTGTTGTAAGTTGTCCATCTCTTCTCATTGACAATTGTTGGAGCTCTTCCCTCTCTGAAATAACGTTCTGTCTCACTATGCTTTGCTTTGATTTTTTTTTTTTGGCTCCTGTTTTGGTATGGCATGCTTTTAGGAAGCAGCTCAACGTGTTGGGGAGGCACTTGTCAAAGCTTGCATTGATCTCAATGTAAATGAAATATCGTCCTATGATTGCAATGGACTCCGTCGTGGACAAAGGCTTGAAGCCTTTGAGATTGCCATATCCAGTTATGGATTCTTGCCAGGATAGGTCTGCAACTGCTAGTGTAAGCTCTCTTGTCAAACATGTGAAGCAATCCACTGAACTCAATAATTTTTGAGTAGGACATGGACACTTTTCTAGAATAGTAGGTTGCATTCTCTTACATGTGATTGATCATTACTGAGAAAAAGAAAATGGAAAATCAACGGTCCAGATGTTTATAGACTTGATGATTGCATTTTTGAATGACTTTGTTATGACATTATGTCATGCACTTTGGCAATATATGTTTCTCCCATTCCAGCGGACTCATGTTTGCCAGGTAGTGAAAAAGAAGGGTTGAAAAGTTATATCCATCCAGATTCAGAACAAAATGATGAAAGCAGTAAGAAGTAAGCTCTGATGATATTCTAGAATGTGCTGTTGTTAAATTCCTATAGTTCTTATAGTTCTTTAATCATCAAGGTTTTTCTAGTACCTCATTGTTATAGTTGTTTAATCTTTCATTATTAACAATTTTAAAAATATAGCATACTAGAGGAAAACAATAATAGGAAGATGCAAGCTTCCATTAAATAAATAATAAAACAGAAAGGTGCAAAATGGCTGGACAAGCAACCTGCGGATTCAACATGCCCCAACTGACCTCAAAACGAACCTTTTGGCGGGTTAAGAATGTCACCTTGCCTCGCCAACATGGCCATGTTTTCCAATTGTCCAAATAACTTTATCCTCAAAAAGAACCTTTGGATGTAGTTGATCACCATCAATGAGGTCAATACTACAGAGTTTCTTGCCTAGAAAATTCTTCCTAATATGATCTTGTCTCAAAACGAAACTGTCCCTCCTAGAAATTCAATTCCTCTCATTCCTAGCAAATTAGTTCCATTACCTCCAATATCACCCTCACAAACCACCATAATCGCTCCCTCTTGACTCTTGTTCATGCCTTCTTGAGCCCTCCTCACATCCTTGCCTTCTTCTCTCTCTGTCTCAAAATACTTTTTATTTTTGCACTTTTCTTATCTCAGTGTGTTTGATTTGGGATTAAAATCGGGACAAAACTTTTCAAAATGAGCTTTTTGTATAAAATTATACATAAATTTTATTAGGAAATTTTTATCTTCTATTCTCACTCTGTAACCAATTGTATCCTAAAAAGTCAAAATAAATACACTATGCATATATGATTTTTGAAATAATAAAAGAGTAAACTTTTTTTTAACAAAATATGATCGAATGATTGTATTTTTGTTATTAATGTACCTTTTTTATTTGATTAGCGTAGCAAAAGTTAAATCTCTAAATTATTTACATGAAAAATTTCTTATTAAAAAAAATTCAAGAATTTAAGATCATACAGAATATAAAGCACATGCATATATATCCACACGACCCCATTAAATAAAAACAACACGTACCCTATTCCAACCGAAAAAAAAAAACGAAGCCTGAATTAAATTTCGAATACTTGTTTATTATCCTATTGGCGAGCGACAAAACTAGAATTCATAGAAACCAAGCAAAACAACCTTTGAAAGAAGAAAATATATTCTTCTTGATTATTCAGCTTCAAATCAAGTTCAACCATAACATGCAGTGGCAGGCACAGATATTTTATTTTATTTTTTAAAATAACAAGTTGAAGCATCGGAGAACGGTTTGTTACAATAATATATTTTTAGGCGGCCGTGTGTCCATTGATTTATTTATACTTTATTTCCTAGCTTTTCAATGTAGCTGGTACTATTAAAGTATTATTATCATTAGCCACCCAGCTGTCAAAAGAATATTAATTGTTAATTAATTATTAGAATAGAATATTACAAATTCGGCATCATATCTTATCACATATAAAGGTGGAAGACATCTTAGCCTCTTAAATAGCTTCTAACCATAGTTACCGGACTCGCTTAGGTCATTGATTCGGCCAGGATACTGATCACTGATTGAATTAATGGGTCATTAATCGAACCAAATTTTAATAAATCAATTTATTTAATGTAATAATTATAATATATCTATTTAATTAGACACAACAAAGCACAATAAAAATGTTGGCCTAGTGGTATCAGTGCCCTTTCTTTTCCACATGGTGTCAAGTTCGAATCTCAACATTGTTTTTTTTTTTTGACAATTATTCAACATTTCTCATGGCTTGCTGCAGTGTACACAGTCCAAGGTGGTGCATGGTGGTCACTCAGGTTTAGAGCGGTTCGACTAGGAGTTCATAGACGACTTGCGCCATTTTAGTTTGACTGATTTAATTGGATGATTCCTGATTAAAGGATCGGATCAATAATCGGATCATTTCAGCTTAAAAGAACCCTGGTTTTAATAACATTGCTTCTAACATATCTTGTTAGAAGACCCTATCCCTTAAAATACCTTTGTCAAATTAGGTTGGATCGGTCGTATTTCTAGTAATGGAATTGAAATATCAACATTTGTCTCGAGACCAAAAGAAACAAAAATAGTCTCCAATTTTGACAATTGCAAAAATATACGCCTTTAATCACTGGGTGCCTAGTATCCAGCAAAACATGAATTTGACTAAAACTATTGAACCACATCTCGTGCGAAGCTAGTGACACTATATATGGTAGCGCTTGCTAAATATTTTGGATAAGAAACACAGATACATTAAAGATATAAATATGTTTTGAAAAAAAATAAAAATAAGAATTCTAAAATTATTTTTATTGTAGGATAAATTTTGAGTCAATTTTTGTCCCTTAATAAAAAGGGGCATTGGAGATATATTTTTGGACATAAATTTAAAATATATTTTTTCAATAATATCCCTTTAAACATTTCATATTTTATCTTTGCACTTCTCATTTTCAATTTTTTATCAAATTATAACCTAATCGTCTTCGTCTTTTCATCAATCACTATGTCCTTTCTTGTACACTATTACTAAACATGATTCTGTTTTCATCTCTAATATCCTCTCTATTTCTATTGTCTCACTAGCTCCATCTTTTTTGCCCAGAGATAGGTACCAAACGTGGCGGAATGGTATACAAAGGACAAGTTGGATTGATTTGGATTAAACCTAAACCTGATTCCATTTTTAGATAGAGTTATTTCTTTGAGTCTCTACCAACCGGATAACTATCAGACTAGTGACTTTATCCACTTGACTTGTAAGCAATATATAAAATCATTATTGTCAAAAATACTAGTTTAAAAGTGAAAATCATCCAATTAAATTCTCTCATTCACTTTTCAGCTTTTACCGTTTAACAAGTCATATAAATAAATAAAAAATGAGTGAATAATTTTTTTTGTCCTAACATTTTTAATTCAATATCAATTTGCTCCTAATAATTGTTTCGACATCAATTTAGTCTTACAATTTTTAACTTTGATATCAATTTGATCCTATTAAAATTTGATACGTCAATTTTTTGTCAAATTACAACCTAATCGTCTTCATCTTTTCATCAATCACTATGTCCTTTCTTGTATACTATTACTAAACATAATTCTGATTCAGTCTCTAGTATCCTCTCTATCTCTATTGTCTCACTAGCTCCATCTTTTTTGCTTTGAGATAGGTACCAAACGTGGCCTAATGGTGTACAAAGGACAAGTTGGATTTATTTGGATTAAATCTAAACCTGATTCCATTTTTAGATAGAGCCATTTCTTTGAGCCTTTACCCAACCCGAATAACTATTTGACTAGTGACTTTATCTACCCAACTTGTAAGCAACATATAAAATCATTATTGTCAACAATACTAGTTTAAAAGTGAAAATCATCCGATTAAATTCTCTCATTCACTTTTCAATTTTTACGTTTAAAAAGTCATATAAATAAATAAAAAATGAGTAAATAATTTTTTTTGTCCTATCATTTTCAATTCAATATCAATTTGCTCCTAACAATTGTTTCGACATCAATTTAGCCTCACTATTTTTAACTTTGACATCAATTTAATCCTATTAAAATTTGATACGTCAATTGGTCCTAATATTTTTAATTATAATATCAATTTAATTCTAATTTTTTTTATTTGTAAACAATTTAGTTATTCATTTAAAGTTAAAATCTAACTAAATGGCTAAATTGATATCAAAATTAAACATATTATGACTAAATTGATATAAATTTTTTTTGTCAACATCAATTTTTTTTTTAAGATCAAATTGATGTTAAATTGAAAATATTAATACCAAAAAGTTCCTTTACTCAGGAAAAAAATTGATTGGAAAACATAAAAAAAAAATCAAAATTGAATTCTAAACAAATTCTGATCGAATTGAAATCGAGATTATCATGATCATCGTCTCAACTACCGCTGCATGCACACAGGAACCAACCATGCGCCCACTGGCACCTCATCATTGCCTTAAATATCCCCCTAATCCCTATGATGAAAACCGAAAAGGATTGTGATTGCGAACCGTGTAGAAAAACATGGCCCGGTCACCTCAATAACACAGCACAAAGACACAGCCACACATAACCACACCACACGGACACAACCACTCACCAACACATGCACACAATAATGTTCCAGATCCTTCTACGACCTTCCAGTGGGCGCACACCATTCCCCTTCCATCCACCCACCAACCCCACCTTCTTATATCCCACAACAATTCTCTCTACAATTCCACCATCACAAATTCACAGCATAACCTTCCTCTTCTCACCCTCTCTGTTTTTCACTCAATCATAGAAAAAGGAAAAAGAAGAAAAATTCCATATGGGTTCTGAAGCCGATGTGTCCGAAGTTTCCGCTCTGTTCGAGAGACTGGTGAGAAACAGAGACATGTCTCTCTTCCTGCCTTTCATATTTGGCCTCTCGGAATCCAACTCACGCGGCGAAAACACCACCGAGGAAGAAGGCCAAGAAGACCAAGACGGTGAAACAGGGAGGGGAGGGGGAGCACGGAAGCTCCCAACAGGGAAAGGATCATCCTAGTGAACCCCTTCACTCAGGGGATGGTGGTGATCGACGGCGCATCGAGCCTCGAGGCACTCTTGCGCGAAATTGGAAACGACAACAACAACAACAACAAAGGCGGGCAGCCACCTGCTTCGAAGGAGTCTATAGAGGCGATGCCACGTGTCGAGGTGAAGGGAGGGGAAGGAGAAGAAGAAGGAGGAGGAGTGGGTGAGTGTGTGGTGTGCTTGGAGGAGCTTAGTGTTGGTGTGGTGGTTAAGGAGATGCCTTGCAGGCACAGGTTCCATCCAGATTGCATTGAGACGTGGCTGGGGATTCATGGGTCTTGCCCTGTTTGTAGGTACGAGATGCCAGTTGAGGAGAGAGATGAGGGAAGAAGAGGGATGAGGAAGGTGGGGAGAGGAGGAGGGTTGGTGGTGGTGGTGGGGGTAATGGTGAAGTTTGGGTTAGTTTTTCTATAAATAGGGATAGTAGGAGAAGCCAGGAGGATCAAAATCAAGCTCCTGCAGCTGGTGATGATGATTCAAGTGATTCCATATCAAGTTCTAGTGGTGATGCTGAGGTAGAAAGTTAGACAAGATTTTTTCTTGTTTTTTTGTTTTTTGTTTTGGAATTTTAAGAGTGTTGTATTGCTAGTTAGGGAAGAGTATGTACAGGCACAAATGCACAAAATTGTTGGCATATATTGTGGTAATAAATAAGGCAATGAATTTTTTTACCCCCTTATGATCCAGTTCTTTTCTACTTGTGTTTGGTGGGAATTAAATTTTATCAATGAATTTCATGTCTAATTTTAGAAGGTGAAAATTTTTTCTCTAATTTTACCTGGAATCAAACACACCTGTAGTGTTATTCTACTAGTTAATAGTACGGTGAAATGTGCAAATTTTGTATTATTTTAATCCAAAGGTGAAAGAAAAACGGAGAGATTTTAATCTTAACAAATTTGAAAAAGGGCAAGAAAATGAACTGGCGTTTTAAATTGCGGTTCTACTCGAAATGTTGCAGTTTGAGAGATGTTTTGTATAATTATATTATGATTTCAATAACATGAGACTTGGCTGGGTTTTGTAAATATTTAGTTAGAGGTTCAATTTTTAATGATGTGTACGGCGAGATTTTATAGTGCATATAAAGAGTGTCCTCATCAAAGGCAAAATCTATATGTGTGAAATCTGTGTGGGATTAGTTACGCTTTCGACAGTGGATAATCTGGAATCAACAATATAATTGCCAGTGCAATTACCATTTAAAACCAATGACTCCACAATGTAGAAGTAGAATTGTGATTAGAACTAGAATTTGATTCGTAAAGTACACTCTGTTAGACTCCTAAGTCCTGGTTTATTTCTTTACACACTGGTTCAGCACACACAGAAAACAAGCAGCTCATTGTTTTTCTTCGACATTCGAATCATAAGCTGTTCCCCTTTCTCTTAGAATCTTGATTCCTTGATACCTTCCCAGCATCAGCAGTGTTGCCATTGGGTTTGTGCCTGGTGATTCTGAAAAAGTTGAGCCATCCAATACCCTCAATCCCTTTACCCCATAGACCCTATAATCCTTATCAACAACAGACCTGACAGTGCAGCCTCCATGATAATGATAGATAGTCCTAACATTTTTCTTGCAAAATCTTCTCAGATCATCCTCAGTAGATGTCAATTTGTTTTGCCTTGACTCACCAAGGAAAAATGCAATGGACTTGGACCTTGCAATCCTGTTAAGTAGTTGAGTCATCTTGACACATTCTTCCATATCATTTTCACTAGCTAGGTAGTTGAACTTCACGGAAGGGTTCAACCTAGGGTCTGTGTTGTTCAATTCAAGCACCCCTTTTGAAGAAGGGAATGCTATCTTGGAAGCAACATTAATCCTTGTTGAATTGGAACTTAGTGGCAGTATTGCTGCTTCAACTATGATCTTCATGTCATTTGTTATGCCAACAACTTGTGGTGGATCAGGAATCCTATTCTGTGGCTTTGAATCCACCAGGACTGATATGCAGGGGTTGTCTTGCATTCCTTGGCCAACCTCTTTAATGTCAAGAACTACTGGAATGTTGAATCTTCTCAGTTGTTCTCTTGGTCCTATGCCACTTAGCAGCAGAAGCTGGGGGCTGCCTAATGCACCGGCTGACAGTATGACATCACCCCTTGAACTTGAATTTCTGGGTTTTCTGATGTAGGCTTCATGGGTTTCTTGTAAGCTGCCATTACTCTGGATGAACCTTATGCCCCTTGCTCTTGTTTCATTCTTGTTACCTACATCATTTGTGTTGTCAAAATATTCAAGACTGAATGCAACTGCTAAATTCTAGTAAACAGCTAGTTACAAATAAGTTCTTAATTCTATTAAGAATTCTTATGGTACTTTTTATGTGTTATGAGGGTACGCATATATTCTAGCAATTAGAAGTTAATATTTAGTGTATGTTTGGTTTGAGGTAAAATATGGGGTAGAAATTTTTATGGATTTTTATACATGGAGTTCGTCTATGAAAATTTTATCCCATTTGTAAATTCTAACTCTTAATCAAATACACCCTTAGCAATGAATTTATTAGTTTGAAATGAAGTAAATTTTGATAGAAGATTTGAGTAAAAAAAATTTTATACAAATATTATTCTATTTATATTGACACAACTCTTTACAAAAGTTACTATAACAGAAATTAGTTCACATTATAAAACACTTAATTCTTTTCTTACCATTGTAGTGAAAGATGATACTCTTTACTGTGGCATTTAGAAGGACAGTGAGAGTCTCAGGGTTCCCTGCCTCTAGAAGGTCAGCTGAGGTGTGCCTCCTTCCAAATGCATCAAACACACTCCCTGAAATCTTGGTCCCCTTTATATGTTCCAAGCTGTAGCCATTATATGGTAAAACTCCTGCCTCAAGAAGGCTGAACTCAGCAACAGACTGCCAAGGGCTGAGAAAAGGGAGGAAAGACAACCTTAGATTCCACCCATTCATAAGCTTCTCTGACCAGCTTCTTGTCCCAACCAGCTTTGCTCACAAATTCCCCACTTGCTCTGCTGTAAAATCCCCCATTTATAGCTGATGACCCCCCAAGAACTCTTCCTCTTACATTGCCAACCCCATCCTGTGATGTGAAACTTTGTCCCACTGACATGTATCTGTCTGTCTGTATTAATGGAAAACCATAGTATCTCCTTTCAGTCACATAGGGATTTCCATATGGTAAACCACCTCTTTCAACAAGTAACACAGAGAATTTCTCTGACAGGGTTGCAGCCAATGGACAGCCGCATGTGCCTCCCCCAACTATAATGTAGTCATAAGACTTGCCTGCTACTTCCTTCACATCTGAAGTCATGTGCCATTTTCTGCTGGCTGCATAGTACAAGTGACAGTTTGAGACCAATCAAATTAAAATCATGTTCCAAGGGTCATATGTGTAAACAAAGAAAGTGAGTTTATGTAGCTTACCTTGAGGCTGTGAAGGAAAAGAGAAGCCAAAATTAGCACATAAGAGCATCAAGAATGCGGTGAGAAACATATGAAATTGTCTAATTTGTGGGAGTCCCATGTCTAGCATTGCAATGGTTAATGGATGGGTTTGTGAGTAGAAGGAAGGGTATGATTTTATTTACCTATGTGGGCTATACGAATTATTGGTTTTCTCCTGGGCTGGTAACACCAATTGATTAAAGTTTCCATAGATTAAACTATTTAAAATTGCGCATGGTTTTTGCTAATCATTCACTCTACCTTTGTTGGGGACAACCGTTGTCTGTTGCGGATATACTATTTTTTCTCTAGACTTGAATTAATTCAGTGGTGTGGGTGAGATAAAGAATATGCAGGTTTTGCTAAAATAATCCTCTGTTTGACTGTGTTAATCAAGTCCAAACAATTTTTTTAATATAAAGTCAAATGGTTTCAAAAGAGTAATTTAAGCATTTTTTTTTTAGAATTCCATTTTAATATGTGATTAATATAATTTTTTTTAACATGATCATTAAATCATACAATGAGATTAATTTTAATACATAATTAGTGTAAAAATGTTTTATACTATTATCTAATTATATATTTCTATTTGTAAAATTTTTAAAGTGATATAAATGACTGAGTCAAATACTTTTATTGATATAATAATATATGATTAGATATCAATATAAATGCCGACAATGTATCAAAAGTAAATATGTTTAGAATATTTAACTTCTATAATGATTATTTTAAAAGTTAAAAATGTGGTAACTTATAATTAACAGTGTAACATACTTTACATTATTAGTTAACAATTTATTTTTATTCCATTTTTAACTGACCTTTTTTTTTTTTTTTTGTCAAAGACTTCTATACACACACAGTGTAAATTATTAGGATTTATGTGGCCTGCGCGACAAGCTCTCGGTATAATTGCATGTGGGTGAAAAGGTTCAAAATGGAATGATTGCATGTGTTTGGAGTCACCGACTCATACTTTCTTGTAGGGTCTTGAGAAGAAGGATGATAAATTGCACCGGTGGGTACCCGATACCAAATTGGTGCTATGGAAATCTGTTACCCTGTGACCCAACATCAGCAACCAAAGGTTTAGGAGAAAAGAAGTTAGGGTGAGAGGGATGTATCATGTGCCTCACAACAAGACCATGTATGTGTATTATGGCTTTTATCGACCACTAGTCCTTGAGAGGCATTTCATAGCTCTCAAGATGCATTTATAGTTTAACCAAAAAAGCAACTTTCTTCTTTTGAAAGAATAGAAAAAATATAGAGAATATAAGATATGAGTTTATGATGGTTAATTAATAAAATATCATAATTATTTTTTATTTTTATTTTCTTGTACTTGATATAAGTCATATGTTCATGGACTTGAAAAAAGAATTCAATATAATAAGAAGACATAAAAAATAATTACCAAATCTAATCTCTTTTATAATATGGTACAGATGAATATGATATTGGAACAAAAAGGAGTAAGGGGGACTCCTCTTGCATGATCGATTGCTAGTTAACTATTGTTATATCCAACTTCCAGATTCTACCCCCAACATTTTCACCTTGCCAAAGTTTCTATGCATCATTGAATGATGTTAAGCATACGCAACTATCTCTTGGCTGATATTTGTAGACTCAACAAATTGATTCTCATCACATGGATTACCATATATGATTATGTAACACAAAAACACCAAAGTACCAAGACATCAAAATAAAGCACCTAACACCTAAACAATAGACCACAAAAACCACGAAAAAACAGAATCGATATAGGTTCTGCACCACATCATCCGGCAAAATAACCCATCAACAAAAAATTTATTAACACCAACAGGGCACCCCACCAACAAGGAGCCACTTCAACATACCTCAATGCAGCACCACCTGTAGCCATCGGACCACTCCACTGCCTCACTTCCATGCTCGAGTTAAGAGTGATGCCAGTTTGCAAGAGTTTAATAACAGACTATAATTGTAATAGGCGTGTGCTTCCTCAAATGATTATCGTTGCGAGCAGTAATCTCTATTATGCAAGGATTAGGGAGACGTTATCATTAGATATAAAATTATTCATATGCTTTAATTTAATATCTTAAACTTTTGGGGCAAGTGGGTTATGATATGATATCAAAGCTTAAATTTTGAGATGATTTTATGACATTATATTGAAACCTCTATGACCAAAAGGTATAGAGTTCGATTTTTTTGTTCTCGTTCTTCAAATAAAAATAATTAAATTTCAGGATAAGATAAAGTGGGTATTGTACATGCTTTAAGCCTAAAAGAGGCATTTACATGAAAAGATGTATTAATATAAAATCATTCATATGCCAACCCAATAGTTTAAATTTTTGGAATAAATAATTTTATGAGTGTTATCGCTTGATTTGATTATTGAGAATAGAAAAAATTGATCTTAATTTAACTAACCGTCTCCTAGAAGTTAAGGTAATTACTTAGTAGGGCCAAAATAACTACTTTATGTGCTTATGTCTTTTAACGGAGACTTGTTTCCTAGTAATTGCTCCTAACAATTACTTTTACATACATTAGAAGGAAACTTACCAATTAATATTTGATAATTTACTCTATCTGATAGAATACCATATCAATTATCAACTTCCCTAACATGATTGGGCGTTGTGCTTCCTTCTATCATTACCATCGCTTGAAGAAACTAGAAAAGGCAATAAACTTCTTTGTTTTCTTTTACGGTGGAAAAAGACTAAAAAGTTTGAACCATTTCATGTATCCTAAATTGCTGATCATGCCAAATATAAACGGACAACGGAAAAACAAATGAACATCAAAATTATAACAGGATAAAAATCATTGCACTTTGCAAATCATTTCATTAGCTAATATATTAGACAAGTTACTTCAAGCTAATCTACTCTCTTTTTATTACATGTAGCTGATTTTGGTGTTTAATAGGATCATGCTTTGTCATTTCCTATGTGCTTTGTGCACTAAGGATATATTTGGTTACGGATAAAAATATGGTGTAAATTTTATGAATGATTGCATATGTAAAATTACATATGAACCTCATTTATGAAAAATTTACTCCAATTTTTACTCTCCAACCAAACATTCTCTAAAGATAAGAAACAACGGTAAAGAGCACCTTAACCCACATATATCTAGTCTTGGATTCCTTAGCTACACATCTGACACCAAAATATTGCTAAAAGAAAAAACTATAAAAAGTCTTCTTTAGAAAGTTGATTTCTCTCTTTAGAAAAAATAAATAAAATACAATTTGGTACTAAAAAACATATAAAATATTAGTTTAGTTACTGAAAGACTTTTTTTATACAATTCATTCCTTGAAAAATACAAGTGACATAAATTTACTTCTTAAAAGAATTTTTATATCACTCTAGTCACTAAAAGATATATGTGACGTCAATTTGGTCTCTAAAATATACATATATCTATTTGAGCCTCCTATTCTATAAATTCATTATTTGATGTTACATGCATTTTTCAAAAATCAAAGTGATATTACATGTATTCTTCAAAGGCTAAGTTTATGCAAAAAATCATTTAGAGATTAAATTTATATTATGTGTTTTTTCATGAATTAAATTGATATAAAAAATTTTTAGGACCTAAACTAATATCATGTATATCTTTAAAATGACAAATTGTTAGTGTAGTCTGAAAAATCTTATTTGGGTTATCATAATAGTCATTATCGAATATTTTATATATTTGGACCAACATCTTCTTTTATATATTCGCTAACATAAGAATGCTGTGTTAAGAAGAAAAAATAAAAAAATATAATCTTTTATAATTAGGTATCTGTCTCTTCATTCAATAGAAAACCTAATTCAAAATATTCCAATAAGAGAAATTGGCTGGCCAGCCATCTGCAGTTTGTTTTCTGTTTGATAGATTATATTATTTTGAGTTATGAATGTAATTTAGATATACTGTTAAGGGAAAAAACAAAAATAAAAATTATGTAAATATTCAACCATGTATTGAATCGTCATATTAACAAAAGTGTTTGATTTAATCGCTTATTAGTTTGAAAGTTTCAATTACAAACAGAAGCATATACTTAAATAACAAAATATTTGATAGATTATATTATTTTGAGTCATGTATTTATGGAGAACTACCATTTCAACCCCTAAAAGATTGTGTCACTAACAAAATAATTCTTGAAAGAAACTATATTTACATGAGGTCCTCCAAAGATCCATATTGTTTGACAAATTGACCTAAACGTCAACTAAACTCTATTTTTTTGTTTTAATAGAAGTTATTATATTTCACATTTTGAGCTAAGTTGGCACGATAGAACAACCACTTTAGTTCTAAAAAAACATATCTTTGATAAAATAGTCTATTTAATATCAAGTTGACATTGTAAAACTATCTCTTTAACCCCAAAAGATCATATTTTTGAAAAAATAGCTTTCAAAAGAATAACTTTTGTTAACCAAAATGTAGGTTAGTTGACATTGTAATACCTCAATTTTTTGGTATTGAGTACAGATGGAAATCCTTTACCTCATTTTCACCTGAAATTTGAGGATAGCCAATTCAACAGTCCTCAATGGGTCAACTCAATGTTTGAAGGGGATTATGATTGTAATGTTTGATATCCAAGGTGAAAATCTCGTTCTTTGAACTTTGGCTCAAAATGATTGAATACCCTGCGTTTTTAAGGTAAAATGTGTCGTTAAGCCTAGAACTTTTTCAGGAGTTTAGAATGATGTTTATAAGTGGTTTTTGATGTTTAGTTGGGCCCAAGGTCCGAAAAGTTTTAGTGTAAAATTACCATTTTACCCCTAGTGTTGTACAGGAAGCCTATGATGTAATTAACCAAACCTAAACAATATTAGGCTCTAATTGAAAATTAATTTATTTCGATAATTAAGCTAGAGTCAAAATGATTTACTAAAATTAATTAGAACCTAAGATTGTTTAGTTAAACTCTAATTGCATTCTTTGATTCAATATTTCCTAGTCATGAAATCTTAATAGTGTTTTCTCTCAATTCCTTAAATCAAGGAATTGTGTCTATGATGTAATTTGACTAGAAAAGAGTTTTTAATTCCTTAATTTAGTAAGAATACCCCTAAATCAAGTCTTGACAATCTTAAATAGTCATTACCTTACCTAAAACACTTTCTTATAAACTCCTAATCAAAACCTTAATAAAAGAAACACCTAAACACATCATTAAACTACAAGTACATGAATAAATCATCCTCCCCCTTGGCTGCACAAAGCTAGCCGAATACTCCTCCTCCATAATTCATCACATGTTGATTTTGTTTCACTGCAAAGGCCATACCTCAAGCCATACCTTGACCATGCTTTCAACCATGTTTGTCATGCCTAAGCCCATACCCATTCAAAGAGATATTTTCCTCCCCAAATAGCCAAAGAACTGTCGACCACTCCTCCCTTGGCAGCCTCCATATTGCAAATTTTTCTATAAATACCAAGTTTTAAAGAACTTGCTCACACTTTAGAAGCCTTGCCAAGTTTAAACTTTCTTGCATTTTCTCTCATTTGCTCTCAATTTCTCTTCATCTTACTCTTCTTCCTCCTTTCTCAAAGAAAACTTTTCCACCACCATAAACCACTACAAACAACCTTGAACCACCACTCCCTCACCTCAAAACACCTCTCAAACACCAAACATTTCCATTTCCAAGCTTGCTTTCTCAAGGAAAAATCATCTTCCTTGAGTTCTTTCTTTGGCCGAACCTTCATTGCCATTCAAGAGGAGATTTTGTCTTCTCATTTGTTCAAGAACACAAGCTTCGTTTCATCTCTCTCAAAGACTTCATTTGGTAGGGTTTTATTTCAAAGTTTTTTTTACTTTCTTTGAAAAAAGTTCTAGATTTCTATTGGTTTTCAAGCTCTTTCTTTCCTCCTTTCATTTTCAGCCTTGGAGCCTTTTATGAGAAAAACTTTGGCTTGATGATGAGGTTTCAAGATAATGGTCTTGTGATGCCATATGAGAAACCTCTAAAGCTTGAAAAACTTGGTCTTGGACCATATATGCTTTTGGTTTCTTTCCTTTTTCCTTGCTCAACGATTTCAATTCTCTTTTCCTTTTTCCTTAATAATTTCGGTTTCATTTCCTTATTTGAAAAAAGTTTGATAAAAATGTTAAGTAGATCACTAAAAGTTTTATTAAGAAAATTAATCATATGTTTTCAAAGAGCTCTAAGCTTACCCTTGCCAACCTTAAAGTTGGTCGACCATTCTAAAAGTTTACTCTAGATTGAAGCCCATGAGTAATAAAATAAAGAATATGAGTAGTTCTTTTTATGTTGTTTTGATAAGTATTGATGTTTTTGTCTTAGTTCATTTTCTTGAGCTTGATGATGAAGTTCAAACCAAAGACTTCTTTGAAGATTTAGTGCTAAGAACTCTAAAGCTCACTTTATGATGTTAAGATACATATTGGGTTAAGGTTGTGATATTCCTCTAAAGTCTTGCAAGAGCTCTAGTTAAGATAAAATGAACTTGCACTCATGTTTAAGTTTATGTCTTGCATATCATATTTATTTTGATACCATCACTAAGTTCTCAAGAACAAAAAAATGAACTTGCATTATCATGTTTAAATTTCCAAGCTTGCATTTCATGTTTATATTTCAAGTCATCACTTAATCTTTAAAGATAATAATGAGGTTGCATCTCATATTTATTTTATGCTCTCACTTTACTTTATAATGAAGAGTAAAATAAAGTGCATAGCATGTTTATGTTTATGTCCTCATCTAAATACTCTAGACCTCAAAGACTTGCCCAAATATCACAAGTAAAGTTTTAGAAAATGGAGGTATCCCAAGGAAGCCATTTTGGCCTTGTGATGATGATGATGGACTTGAGATGAGTTCATCTAATCATAAGTGCTCATAGCCTATGTCTTGGAATTTTTCTAAACTTAGATGATCTTAAAGAACCTTGTGAACATGATTCCAAGTTTTAAATCCTCCTTATGGTTAAAATGATTTAGCTACTGACCTTACCTATACTCATATGATTTTAATGAGATAAATTAGTTTCTAAAAGAGTTTTGAGTTCCTAAAATTATTCCAAGAGAAAACTAGTAACTTATATGCATTTAAATCATGAATCTATGTGATTATATGGTGTTTGCATTTCGGATTCTGCCTTGTGTACTTGGCCACTATATAAATTCTGTTTTATGGTGATAAAATGTGTAATTTTATGTTTGAGTGATGTAACGAACGATTTAGGAAAGTTAGGAAAGAATAAGTAACTAGAAAGGACTAAAAATAAGAATTTTAGAACGCTTAGATGTAAGAATGATAAATTATGTTCCAGCATAATTGAACTTAAGGAAAATGGTTTATAATTAGTGGATATGTGTAGGAATCCCTCATATTTGGTTTAGAAGTTGATTATAGAGCCTTAGGCGAAGACGGGTCTTAAAAAAGGTCAAAAATGGAGATTCTAGGACCACGTAAGCGTATGATAATTTTTTGCTTAAGTGATGCAATGCTATTGGATATATTAGTGAACATAAATCTTAGTAAGAATTGTAAGTAATGATCATTTAGGTGTTATAAAGAACTATAATGGGTGTTAGGATGACTAGAACCCAAGTTTAAGGCTCGTGAGGGCCAAAGCATAAGATATCTTAAGATAAGGGGATGTGAGGTAAGAATGAGATCAAGTGAGTATTGCTTTGATGTATGTGAATGTTTTAAATACCGTGAGTATGAGAATGTATGGATGTGGGGCGTGTTGCTATGATAATGTGGTATGCTATGTTTACAATGCATGAGAATATGAGATATGAATAGAGAATATGTTATATGATGTTCTATGGTTGTATGCTCATGTTGCATCCATACAAGATATGATAATGAGGAAATGATCTCATTATGACTTCCTGAGTTAAGGGTTGTACGGGATGATCCAAGAGAGAGATATGATTCCCCTTCTTTTTCCCTGCATGAATCTAGCGACGGCTAGTTAAGATGAGCCCATTCCTAGGCGACGGATGTATTTGGAGTTTTGGTGGCTATGTGAAAATCGCTGAGGCCATGTTAGGTGGATTTTGGTGGCTACGATGAGGGTAGAAAAAGTTAAGAAAGGAACTCGAAGAGTTCAATTATGATAAAGTAAAAGACGCACATGCATATGTTTCGTGGTTGTTCCATTGGTGCTTATGATTAAGTGATATATGTTGAGTACGTGAACTGTCATGCTCAAGCATTGCCATGCATACATAAAATACTTACTACATTCATACCATCAAGACTCATGCTAAAAGAAACCCACTTCGGATAATAGGATTTGAGAAATTAAAATTGAACCTATGCATGTACACCTCTTTTATAATGAAACCCGAAGTGGCTGGGCGACGACGATGACACTTGTGTTAAAGTCGGAGCCATATGAGAATCTTGTATAAGTATTCTCACCCTTTTTATTTTTCCTACCGTGTCGTCTCCAGACGGGATTGATGCAGATGTTCGTGATCTTCTTTGAGACGCGGGTATAGGAATCACGTCATCTAGTCAGATTAGAGGGCGCAACAGAAGCATGAAGACTAGTCTAGCCTTGTTAACATTCTTTTTTGCATTAGTTAAAGTTGTTTGGTGTAATTGATACCCCTAGGTGTCCTTATATTTATAAGGACATCGTTGTTATGTTATGATCATGATATACTACTATAATTTATGTTGTGATTATTCTATGGTTTATTCATGGTTGTTATGATGATGTATATCTAGTTGTTGTTTTACGTTTAATAGTTGGTATCTATGCGCATGCGCGGTTCGCATTTTAAGTCTTAAGTTCAAAAAGAAAAATTTAGTCGTATTTTATTACTCGTATTTTAAAGAAAAGTAAATCAAGATCTGAAACAAAGGCGTAACAACTAATAGCTAACCGGAATGCGACTTAAGCATATGAGGTTAAGAGTTAGGCTGTTACAGACATATGATAAATTTGTCAAATAAAATGGAACTTTGAAGGGGGATATGCAAATATAGTTTTTTTCAGGGGCTATCTTGTTGGCGATTTAATCTTTTAGAGATCAAAGTGGTGGTTCACCCGTGAATTAATTTAGATATACTATCAATAGAGGAAAAAAAATTTAAACAAATATTCAATCATTCATTATCTTAAAAATTTTACAAATAGAAGAATATAATTAGTAAACGTAAAACTACTTCCAATATATCAAACTTAATCATTTTTTTACCCAAAAAAAATAAAAAATGATTAATTATGGATCTCTATCGGTTTTGATATTATTTACTAATATACACAGTTTTGGAATTATAGCAATACAGTTTATAGTTAAACAAAATAGGTCATATAAAACGTTTGACAATTAAACGTTTTATCTAGTTGCATGTTTAGCAATGCAACGTATTACTGCAAACCTGACACGTTGGGAGACATAAAGCGGCTAGCAGTTAGCATTTTTGTGCTCAGGAAAACATTTACAAGCTAAACATTTTATATGAGATGACACCTAGCTACACATATTAGTTTCCGAGCCGCTTTGTAAAATCCCTCTCAAATGAATACGAGTGAGAAGCAGATGTGAGGTTTTTTTTTGTTTTGTTGGGTGAGTGTCTAGAAGAAAAATGATAGGGAGGTTTTTTATGGTTGTTTATTACAATAGGCCAATAGGTCAATGCGTATCCTTAGGATTTGCAGTTGTGTGTCCGCACGTAATGGACACCTACATGTGCATCACCTGAAAATATTTACATAATCTTATGGTTACTATTTTGGGTTAAATAAGATATTAAAATAATAATATACAAAATAAAGAAAAAAAATAAGAAATAAAACAAAAACCAACAATGACAAATAAAATAATCATACCTCCTAATCAGTGGAAAGGAAATATTAACATCTACTCTAGGGTTTAGGTTTGGCAACCTATGCCAAATCCAAGACTGGAGCAAATTCAAACATCCACATAGATCTGGTATGCATGCCACATGCCCGGCTTAGCCCCTCATATAGTACGTAAGAGCTGAACCCAACTAAGGCTGCCACAATATGCAAAGTCCTCCAGGAGCAGGAGATATCTTACATGGACTTTGGCTGATGACTTATCAAGAAGTAGCACCCCTCCAATCAGCATCAAAATATATGCTCTGCTATCGAGCATCAGTCTCCTGGTAGACCAACTCATACACCTCATTCCAGAGCCACAACACGGAAAGCTTATTCTTATAACGCCTCCAATAATCCTTGGATGGCACAGCCCCTAGCAAGTGCTCGCAAATGATCCATATATCCTCTCCAATATGGTTGAGCCATCGCCTGTGCACCCACTAATGGGCTCACCATCGACTCTAATTAAGCCCAACCTAGGGGGATATGTCCTGTAGAGTGATGATATACCTTTCCCCAGCCAAGTGGAACATGTGCGTCTCAAGCCGTCATTGCTCCACAAAGTCCGAAAGCAATGCGTTGTTGTACTCATAAAAGGGAACCTATGCGGCAAGCCAAAACCTAGCTTGAATCACGTTTGACTCAATACACGGATCCAACTGAACATGCATAAAATCATATCAATCACGTAGTACTCGACTAGGAGTACAAAAGAAATAAATAATTTTTAATTTATTTAACCATATACTATAGTATATACTAAACTAAATTTCTAAATTCCTTTAAACCTTAATTTTTGTCAAAAAATAAGTTATCATAAAATCTCTAACCTTAAACTACACCAAACTAAACTTACAAACTATTATTAAACTTGTATAATCTAAATAAAGTTAGCTGAACTAAACTAAAACTACATTACTAAATTGTTATCAAGCTTAATTATTGATAAATAAAACATATTAAAATCTCAAAAGTTAACAAAATTCGTTAAGCAAAACCTTAAATTGCATCAAACTAAGCCTACAAAATATTATTAAACTTGTACAATATAAATAAAATTAACTGAAATAAACTAAAGCTACATTACTAAATTCTTATCAAGCTTAATTATTCATAAAAAAAATATAAATAAAATCTCAAAAGTAAACAAAATTAGTAGGCAACAGCAAACCTAAACTAAACTAAACTTACAGACTAAAAATAAACATGAATCAATATAAACAAATAAATAAACCAAAAGTTAATAATTTCTTAGCAATCTCAAACATTTAAATAAATGTCGTATATTAAAATCCATAAACTAAACAAAATTAATTAGAAAAATAGAGAATATAAACTAAACTTGCACACTAAAGTTCATCATGCATAATATAAGCTAAATTAAATTTATAGACTACTCAAAATTAAATATGTTCACTAAACTAATTAAACTATATAAACTCAAAAAATTCACTAAACTATTTCAAGTAATTAGTTTCTATAACTATATAAATTAAAATAAATGCACTATGCTATTCCAATAAAAAAATACACCAGTTAAATAAATGCAATACACTATTCAAATAAACAAATACACTACTTAAATAAATACACTACACTATATAAAATAAATAAAATTATAATATTTAACTACAAGAAAATTACCTGTGCATCTAGATTTGCGAGATACGTCTGCATTGACGATATATATTGTTTGTCTCATGCCTTTTAGACTACTTTTCTCCCACTCCAACTCTCTCACCCTCTTTGAATAAAAAACAAAAAAGCAAGAAACGGCGTGGTCCACCACGAAATGACTCTGCTTTATAGTGGTCCACCACACCTAATTCGTTTGGCTGCCAAACGCATTACTAATACGTTTGGCTATGGAGAGTTTTGATAATACAGCCAGGCTAGCCATTTTATGTGATCTTGTCACCAATGGTCAATTTGACTGCACGCATTATGTTGCATAGCTAGCCGTTTTGTAACTAACACATGCACTAATTCGTTTCATAGCCACACGTACTATAAAGATAATTCATCTCACTAAGTCGTATTGCTATAATACAAAAAATGGTGTATATTGGTAAATAATATCAAAATGAATGAACATCCGTAATTAATCATTTTTTTATTTTTTATTTTGGTAAAAAAGCTCTTCAATTACCCAAATTTTTATGATATTATTTTGACTTATAATTACTGTCTCTACATATTGTTAATACATTGAATATTTATTTCATTCAATAACGTGTTTCCAAATATTTCCAATAAGATTGTTGGCTAATGGATAGTGGCACTGGCATGTACCACCCCCAACCACAATGTAATCATAAGACTTACTTGATAGATGCTTAACATGTCAAGTCATTTGCCACTGTTTATTGGAGGTTCTTAAATGATTCCTAATGAGTTTGGAACTATGTAGTGATAAAATTATAGTCATTGATCTTTTTATCTAATGGTTAAAATTAATTAACATTAAAAAGTATATTTTATATTTTAATATTTATAAAAAATTTTTTTATAGTGATATATCTCTTCTACCCTTTATTAAATCATCCTTTATTTATTTTTCTCTTTCATTTATCTCACCACCATCTACCATTGCCCAACACCACCCGCCGGCACCGCCCACTGGTGCCATTGTGGACCCACTCCATTCCCCACCCATCACTAGGTTTTCACATGGTTTGGGTGATGATCCTGTTACCAAGAAGAGGGGTTTATTGGTTCGATAAAAATAGGGTAATCAAGTTTTTGTCATCGTCGCTGGTGTAGTCAATGAGAATCTTAGAGATGTCAAAGGTGGCATAGTTGTTGGAGTTGGTGGGTCATCGACACATTGGGAGTGAGAGTGACGAAGGTGGTGGTTGATCATGTCGAGGTCCTGTTTCGGGTGCCAAACTTGAGTCAATGGTGCCATGGACGATGACGACGGTGAGGAAGTGGCACGGAAGGTGACAGTGTTCGTGCAGAATAGAAGATGATGATTGGTGCCTCTTCCTTTGTTCGCCACTAGTCTGTTGCCAACGCTAATGATCCTTCTTCTTGTTTGCCAATGGTCTAACTCTTTATATAATCTCGTCCAAATACTGCCACCTTCTCCTTCCTCTACACCCCTACCTTCCTCACCGTCCCTTCCTCCTGGACCGTCATTGCAGCATGAAAGTTATCGTCGAAAGAAGAAATGGTGGAGAACTCACCTCTGTCCAACAAAGCAATTAAATTTGCATTTTTTATTTTATGATATTCCTTACTTTTGCTAAAGCAACATCTGTTAGGAAGAGCAAATAATGAGAACTTACCTTTGAAGGTTAATGGTGAGGTAAAGGACAGAGGAATGGGGAAAGGACAGAAGAAAGAGGGTTCTGGAAAAAAGAAGGGAAAAGGATAAAAATGACATTTTATCTATTTTATATATTATAAAATTCTCAGGCACTAGGTGATTCCTAACTTAATTGGAACCACATAAGATGTGGCCTTGTTATTGGCTACATAGTAAAAGAAGCTATTGAGACTAATGTGAACCTTATTTCAATCTCAATTGCACAACAACCTAGTTAGGGTTGGGTTTAAAATGTACCAAAAAATTTTGGGCAAGGATCATTTAAAGTGAGGATCTCATTTTAGAGAGTAAAGTAATGAGATTTTATCTTTAGATAAATAAAGTTACTCATTTTACCATCTAAAGTGAGATCACCACTCTAGAGGATCCAAATCACATATTGAATGTGCCAAGATTGAATAACCATTGATATTAAACTCACGTGGATCTGATGGTAAAGAAAAGACGAGGTAAGTTTAGTATGGAAACATACTCGATGGAGCTTTTATAGTCCATCAAGTAACTGAGTTTGATGAGACAATTTCAAATAAAAAATAAAATAAAATTTTCCAGGTAAGGGGCAAAAGAGTTATGTTATTTATACTTATGATGCATGGACACATTGACTCACATCTCATCCAACATTGGATGTGGTCTACCCCAGGTGGTGGATGAGATGTGAGTCGACATAGTGTCCCACACATCATGAGTACAAATAATATTTTTGGGGCAAAATGCTTAGGTCAGCTTTTTGGATGCCATCATTTCATGTTCACTCACCTGTTCGATGGACTAGTTACTAGACCAAACACTAGCTTCAAGTTTTTTTTTAAATCCTAATTTGGTCCTTTAGATTTATAGTAGGGGACAAATTAGTTTGTCAAATTTGGAAGATCTGATACTAATCTCTCAAATTTCACAAATGGGGACAAGTTAGTTCCTTTGTGAAATTATTGTTTGAGCTGTGTTATGTTAATTTACTTATGTGTACTATTAACTTGTTTATGTATACGATTAATTTTCATGATAGGTCATAACTTGCCTCACTCCTCTAAACAAAGTCGTTTAGACCTTCTTATTCATCTTCTTTTTGACCATAGCTCTTTACTCAGAAGAAAAATTTTGACTTTAAGTTGTTATTTGATATACACAGAACAAAGTAATGAGGCAAGTTATGACCCATCATGAAAATTAACACTACACATAAGCTAGTTAATAGAACACGTGGATATTTTTGTTAATTATTTATATGACAATTTGACGGATGGACTAACTTGTCCCCATTTGTAAAATTTGAGGAATTGGTTTGAGATTTTCCAAATCTAAGGAACTAACTTGTTTCCCATTATAAATCTAAGGGACTAAATTGTGAATTTAGTCTTTTTTTGTTCTTTGAAGTTGTATTTTAATGCATTAAAATATATCGCTTAATACTCTTAAAATCTTTCTTTATTCTATAGAGTTATTAATTTTAATTACCCCATACATATTACATTTTATATACTATATCACCGCCTAGGAAACATGACCGACAAGTAAGGGGTTGGGTCCAGAAGTCTCTTGGAACTGACTAATATGCTTAAATAAATCAAATATATTCAAGTTCAACTAAGTTCCATAATTCTAAAAATATTCCAAAACTTAAATATTGAATATAAAACTGCATAATAACCATAATTGGGCTTAAGCCAAACATAATTAATAAAGTAACTTGGAGCTCATATAAATAATCATAAATACTATGCATGTTGGGATCATACTTACATAATTATTGGACACTGCTAAACTAACATGAACCTATAGTAAGCCTCACTCCGAAGTGAAATTCACACAAAGAAACTGATACTATTGAAGAGGATCCTGATGTAACTAAACCCATAGTTATATCTAGGGGAGGAAAAAGATATGGGTGAGTTCATCAAAACTCAATGAGCATAGCCACCCACAGCTACATGGGACAACAAGGAATTACATAATAATACTACATACAACATGGATATGAAAATAATTATATAATAAAAATAATAATATTCATAGACATTCAACTTGATTCCTGTCTTAATTAAATAAAAATTAACTTAAAACTGAATTCATATTCAATACGCATTCACTTGCATAATAAATATTTACTTATGGGTTTGTCCTCTTAAGGATCGTATCCTGTTGTATATTTTAATCATAAATAAAAGTACTCTAAACATGATGAATATATATATATATACACACACACACACACATAAGAATGATAATAACCTTGTAAATAACTCCTCTCTTTGGGCACCTCACTAGGTCCCAAACTTTTTTGGTCTTTGAAAAACTTGGCTCTATGGTCGCTTAACATATTGCCTCCATGGCAGGTATGCCAAGGTTAAAGTATGAGATTGCCTCCATAACCTTATATACCGTTTTCTTGGTAGCTAGGTATACCAAGGTTAACATCTCATAAGACCTCCGTGGTCGCTTGGTACACCACCTCCTTCGGATAGGTGTACCAAGGTTAACAACTTTTCCAAAACATGCTGTAATTCTACTATACTAATCTCAACATCCAGAATTAACTGAAACAATAATAAATTCAAACACTGCAACTTATTTCTTGTATTATGCTTGCTACTAATGAAATAACAATTTAGTTGTTATGTATTACGTCATAAACTGTTGTGCCATAGTGCCTACTAATCCACTTGCAAAATAATAGCAATACTAATAACAATTTAATTATGAACCTTTAATTATAATTTACCTATTTATTTATTACTAAGAAAATATTGGGTTCTCTCATACTATATGAATAAATTAATTTTATAAACTGATAATATTTAACTAATATCCATAAAACTGAAGCTAATCTTGCTATAGTGACACTCCTTATAATTTAATAATTAATTCATAATTTAGTCGTAAGGCTATAAAAACTATCAATTAATTTTTATTAATTGATTGTGTCCTATCATGTTACATAATAATTATTACTTAAATTTTAATTATTACTTAGGTCATATTCTTATTATTATGGTTGTTATTCTTACAATATATAATAAGTATGTATTAATCTGTTTGTATAACTTAGCTGTTGGCTACTCTCTATAACTGGCTAAATCTTATCACGCTAAATATTACTATTTCTTATTTTAATTAGGCACTGGACTATTTGATCAACTAAGTTCTAATATCAGGCTTGCTCTCTCTCTATATATATATACTTTAAATTTGCACAACATTATATCTGTTCTTGCTATTCTAACCGCTATCCACATGGTAACTATTAAATAGTTATGAGGTGTTTTATCTCCTTAACTATTTTATAGTAATTAGCTGAGTCATATTATATTAAGTAGATAATAATAATAATTTCTAATATTCGTATAAATTGTTCTATAATGTCTTGCATGCTATTTATATCTAATAATTAAATAATACTTTTAATTGTGAAATCATGATCACTGTCAACCTATTTTCTAATGAGAAGATTCATATCATGCCGTATAAAATTATATATTTTTGAAATATAAAATAACTTGAATTGGTGACACCTTCTTATAATCATGCAACAAGCAATGGTCTCATGGATTTTCCAAAATATGATTTTCATAAAAATAATGATAATAATCAATTTATAAAATACTTTTAATGGCTAAAATATAGCCATGAGCAACTACTCACTCACCGTTAGTCCTGATGCCTTCCACTGACAACTTGACTTGGGTAGTAAATTGACACGAGTAACTGTCAAACAATATAATAAAAACATAAACAATTTGATTCTATCATCCAAACTAAGTTTGGGATGGTAAGGAGGAAGAAAGTTGTGAGAAAACCATGTCTAACAATATCTAAACTCAGAACTAAATAAAGAGGGAGGAACTAGTTAAATTCCATGAAGATCACTTACCAAAAAAGATTAATTGGATAAAATTGAGAGGGATCACATTTCCTTCCCTAGGGAAAAATCCTTGGTGGCTAGAATTCTTAGAAAATTATTTAAGAGTATTTTGATGTGTCAAATATATACTAGGAGTATAAAATTAAATAAATAAGCCCCAAGGAAACGCATTCCGCGTCCGAGGTCGCTTTTGCTGTTCTAAATCAAAAGGCAATTCAACGTAATGTTCAATGTTTTGATATTACATACATTTATAAAACTAAAATAAAACGCTAACTCTTGCTTTCTCTTGGTTTTTTTATTTTTGGAACAATAATAATAATAAAAATAGTAACATATATAATAATAATAGATATGATTAGTAAATTTTTGTACTCAAATTGTAATCATTAACAACTTCTTAAATAATATCTAATAATTCTATATAAAATGATATCTAACAAATTGTTTACGTAATATAAATAATATCTAATATCTTTCTAAGCTTAGGCATGACCTTCCTAAAGACATCCACTTTTGGGATATTACATACTAAAATATTATTTAGTATGCCTAATGGTGTAAACCTATTTTACATTGTTAACTAATTAGAGCTTAACATATCACTAAAATTTTAGTAATTGCACCACTTTCTCTTAGTTTTTCTCACCAATTTATTGATGTGTCAAGGTTTAATTGGTTGACGATGTAAATAGGTTTACACCATCAGTGCATACTAATTAATCTCATTATTTTATTATAATTTATTTTTGAATTAATTTTTTATAAAATAAAAAAGAAAACTCAAAACATATCATAGGTAGTCGAAATGATCAACTTAGTTAAGGTACTTGGTCATTGAATTCCTGGTTCAACCAGTGAATCACTAGTTGAGCATGTTGAACCCAAAAATAATAATTTAATGCAACTAAATGTATATACACACACTCACACACATACTCGCACATTATATAAGAAGGAAAATGTTAGACCTGGTTGTGTTGCTTTCTAGTAGATGTTGGGTTTGAGTTTTATGTTGGATTTTTTTGAGTTATTGAAGGTTTTCATGGCTAGTTCTCATGGGTAGGGCCTCAGGTTGGACGGGCAATTTATAGTCCATCTGCATGTGGGTGTGTGGATGCTCATGGTTGGGTTGCAAGCTGGGCATGTGGTGGCATGGTGCAGACTTGGCATGCAGTTCATGGTCCAGTTCGACTCCACGTTCGAAGGTGACTCGGCTTGTTCACCTTGGGTTTGACCGAGTCAATTATAACCTCTATAATAGAGAACCGAATTAGACTAGCGATCGGTTCATTGGTTTCCATTCAAGGCCCTTTTCCTAAGTTTTAATTACTATGAAATATATAACACTTTCTTTGTTTTATATATTTTAGAGTAAACATGCATGTTGGTCTATAATAAAATTAAAAATGCACGACATCAATTTAGTTTTTTTAACATCAAATAGGTCTATGAAAATTAATATTTTGGCATAAAATTAGTCCTTCAATTATTTTAAACATCAAATAGGTCCCTAAAAGTTGAAATGTGAATTATTTTAGTTCCCAAACATGCATGTGACATCAAATATAGGTCCCTCATTATTCATAATGCAGAAATTTTCATATATTATTTGATGTCAGAGACTTTTTTTATAGACCCGAGTGATGTTATATTTTAACTTTTAGAGATCTATTTAATATAAAAAACATCAGATATATCTTTAGGGACTAGACTAATATCATATGTATCTTTCAAAAACTAAATAATCATAAAAAAAATCTTTCAAAAATTAATATGATATAACGTCTATGCATTGGAGGAACCAAATTAATAGTTTAATGTTAGATGTATTTTAGTCTTTATCATACAAGTGTGATATTGGTTTTCATGTTAGTTTTGAATTTTTAATGGAACGATGATAGAAATGATAGAGATGACAGTTGCTCAGACGGAATGGCAGCAAGCGAAAATTTTGTTTCATGTTATGGTCATGATTGTCTGTTAATAACAATTGACTAAAATAATGATTTGTGTCAACTGGCAACAATAAGTACAAATCTTGGCACATTCAACGTTCCTAAATGTGTTGGGCACACCGTAAATGCGACCATCCAGTTAGGTTATAGCCCATATAGCTTACCTTGAGGTTCTTAAGGCAAAGAGAAACCCAAATTTTCAAATAACAACCCTAAAAATACTGTTACATGATTATGAACTTATTTCTTTGTGTACGTTGCATATATTCCAATGGGTATTGGCCTATTGGGTGTGCATTGATTTCCGAGTAGAGGAACGGCATACTTTGATTTAGCATATGAGCTGCACAAATTATTGGCTTTCTGACAAATTAAATAGAATAAAGTATGACATCATTAAATATTTTCGAATTGCACATGGTTTAAATCATAATTCATCTCACCAAAAAAAAAAAAAATCATACTTCATTCCTTCTTCTTTTTTTTTTTTATTGCCGACAATGAATTTTTAGATTTATTTTCTAGAGATTTCTTCAATACTCTATAAAATTCATGAATACTAGTACCTTCTAAGTAATTTATGGCTAAAAATTTTACTACATGTCCCACTAACTAAATTTATTAATATTTTAAATATTCATGATTAAATTATAATTCTTAAATTCAAAAGGATAACGCCCTTTGAGTACCATAACAAAAATCTTATATCTTTCTTCCTTTTAGACAGTTCAAATTTGGCTAATTCATGTCAATTTTTTTTTCGGTTTAGTAAAAGTTTAGGACAGAACATGCTTATAAAGTTCACCAATATAATCTAAATTCACCAAAAAAAATATTTTTTGGTTTAGTAAAAGTTTAGGGCAGAACATATTTTTTTGAGACAGAACATGCTTATACATTAATTATTTAAAAAAATACTTATAAGTTCACCAAAAAAAGAACTTATAAAAATACTTATGAATAATCAATTAATAGAAGAATTGAATCTAAATTATAGTGATAAATGAGAGAAAAGTTCACTTGGTACCAACCCTTTTTGGTCCAATTCATATTGATTAAACTTTACATAACCTTCTTAACTAATTTGCTCTACCCCAATAATATAATCTTTTTATTTAGATTTAAAGTGAAAAACAGTTCAAATTAGTATATGATGATCTGCTTAGACGTTACCAACTCATATTCTGGTAGGGCCTTGAGAAGGTTGATTACCAGTGGGTACCCTACCAAATTTTTGGAGTAGATATGATCATATATGTAGTGTACCTTTTTCTTGACCATGATATACATTCAATTTTTTTTTTCATTATTTTCATTATAATAAAATATACATACTATTTCTAATAATGACTTTGCTGCATATGAGAGTAGAAAGTAGAAACCATCTTCATGGCTCCCAAAAGCTTGAACTACAATTTAAGTCTAATGTTTTTCTACTTGAGTCCATGTCACTATGATACTGATTGTTCAAGTCAAGCATTTCTGACAACTCAGGTTTCCTCAACTTGTTGCCACATCTTTTCCCAGATGGTTGCTCAACACAGCTACCCTCAGAATCCATTGCTGCACTTCTCTTTCTTCCACTAGCTTCATTACTTGAATCTCCACTTGATGCTTTAGCTTGTGTGTGATTAATGGCCAATAAGGGCAATTCAAGTGAAATAGTGCTGGAATTTTTCAAGTCCCTCATTTCTTGACAGCTTTCTGAAGATGTCAAAGAACTTTCCAGTGAACACATGGTTCCTTTGTCTTGTTTCCTCTCCTCACTTTTCAAACTCAATCCTCTATTTTCAGTCAGTTCTGAGATGGGAGAACTTGGACAAGCATTGTTGATTATTGTAACAAGCTGAGAAAGTTCAGCTTTTGTGAGTTCTAGACCTACTGTGGAAGAATTGTATCCTGCAAGTGCTTCTTGTGCCTTCTTTAGCACTGATTGTAAATATTTCCCTTGAGCTTCAATTTTAAGCTGCAAGTGTTTCTGCACCTGAAATCACCATGCAAATTGATTAACATGTGACATGCCCTTGTGAATCAGTCAGAAAAGTTGAGACATGAATAAGTTCATATCGTATGAGGAACCTCAATTTGTTCATGAAGTTTCCTTTGTACTTCCATTTGCATTTGGAGAGCCTGAGTAACCTTCAAGTTTCTGGTGAACACAGAACTCAATCATTAAAAAATCTCTAGTCAATACCATTCTCATCTGAGACTCATAAGAAAATGACAATAAAAATAATCAAATTCACATATTTGACCAATTTCTAACTATTACTCTGTAATTTGTTTCTGGGCCCCAACACTGTTCTCCTTGCTGCAATGACCATCACAGCTCTTGATTTCACTGTAATCTGCACCAAAAAGTGCAACAATGTAATGCCTAATGAGGAAATCATCAATCATGCTATTTAGTGTTAAACTAGACATAGTACAAGTCAGTGAAGTCACCTTCTTGTTTGTTGTCAGAGCAGGTCTCTAGCTGTTGGCTTTTCCCAAGTCTATATTTCTGAAACCAGAAACACAAGTAAGTTACAACTTTGATTTCCTTATTCAGTAAATAAAGAGCAAAGGAACTATACTATCATTTAAGAAAAGGGAAATGCCTGTAAATGGCTCTTCAGGTGGTACAAAGTAAGGCCTGGAATCCCCATCACTCTCATAAGGCTCTTTGGGGTTGCTTCTGCACATTTATGCAGAGTGTGAAAAAATATATATTAAGCTAAGGGTATGCTCTGAAGTCTAACATCAAAAGCAATACAAGGTCACCGAGCTTGCAATATACTCACTATCTGCACCTCCAAGCTGATTAACTGCCTCAATGAATCTTTGGTGAAGCTCAGGAGTCCATTTCAGCCTTGGTTTGGCATCAGTGGATAGAACAAAATGCACACTTTGATTTTGCATCTTTTCCATATCGATTTGCTTCTTCTGGATGAGTTATTGATGATGGACTTGAACATAAATATGTCTTTTGATCCTTTTAGCTATGCACCAATATGTGGCAGCTATAGTTCTCTTTATAAGTTGGGACTTGGGGAGTTTTTGGTGCTGTTCTATGATCTCTCTCACTCCATATCAGGAAACATAAGTGGGGTTATGTTGGGGGAATATGTGCCATGAGCTGTGACTCTTCCTCTTTCATCCCATTTCATAACAACTTTTCCTTTTTAATTTTTTTATATTTAAAAATTTTCCCCCTACTCTTTCTTCTTTGACTTGAATGGGGTGGAGAGAATCTCTGATGCAGCAAAAACCGAGAAAGCAAAACAACTCAATTTTGAGTCTTAAAAGGAGAGAAAAGAAGAAAAGTGTGTGGTTTGTTTTTATCTTGCTGTGTTCCCACCTCAGTCTCTCTCTATCTCTCTGAGGTTGATTCCCTGCTGAATTAGGTAGGCCCCCCTACAATGAATAATACATGAAACTTTCTTAATGATGTGAGAAGCTTTCAAGAAATTAAAAAAAAAAAATGGAAAATTGATGGGAATGCTATTAATTATCATAAATATTTTCTTCTAGTGATTGAAAGTGAAAATTAAATAAATTTTTAAATTTGATTTCTTTCTCCTGACTTTAATTTTGATTTTTCTTTTATAGATTGGCAGGTTCTTTTTGTTTCATGCAAGGATGAAGGAATCAAAGAATCTAGGAACAGATTTTTGGACCCATAGTCCCCATGTTTTCCACGAAGAAAGTAAAGTAGAAGAAAGAAAACTAATCAATCGAGATTTTAGATTGGGATGGAGCTCCTATCAAAATGATACTAATAAAATACGTGTTTGTTCAAAACATTGGCCAGATAACAATTCTTAGATCATCCAAGCAAAGGAATTCAACCCTTAAGTTCGTTTAGGGACCATCACAACAGCCCAGTACTTGGCATGACATAATTATGCACTAACCAATCAATCAGTAGGATCATGTATTATATAAACATAATCTATAGGTGTAAAATTGTCAGTCCTGGAATTGAGCCAAAACGTGCATAATATGTGAGTCTATTGCAACAAAAACAAAAAGAAGAGAATAAGGTTTTTTATTTCAATTGCAATGCACTGAGAGGCTCACTCTTGATGTTGCGCTTTTGATGTTATGCAGCAAGGCGAAACATAACAAATGAAAATTAACAAGAAACTAGAATTACCACAATAAGGAAATGGCAAGAACATAAATACAATATGTGGCTATGCACTTTTCTTTTGTAATATGAAAGCAATCTACAGGGCTCACTCTTGACAAAAGTCACACAAAGGAATATTCCAAAGGGAATTGATGTTTTAATGTCGTGATCTACATCCAAGCTCAAGAGAAGAAAAGAAATTTAATTTTCATCAAAACAAAACAAAAGGAAAGAAGAAAAGGAAAAGGGTGGTTTATAATGGCCAACAACTAATCGGAAAAGTCAATTCTAGTAAGTCACTCTTCTAATTCTTTGCGTTGTTGGCTAGAGCTTGGTCACTAGAATAAAAAACACAATGATTGGCCTTCAAAACACTGCCATTTCAGTACCATGAATTCCCAGCTGATCTACTAGAACTGTTTAGCAATAACACATGATTCAAAGCTATAACAAAAATCATGCAATAATCAATTCCAAATTTATTTTAAGAAGTCCACTACAGGAGCTACTCTTCCACACACTCTCCTGATTAGTTGACTAACAACAATTCAACTGCTAGTGGAATGTAAGACAGTATTTGTTGTGAAAATTTTCCACTAACCAATAGTTATCATTATCAGATAAGATAGTAGAGTATAAGGATGGACTTGGTGGGTCCCGCAACATCAAGAGGGGAAAAGAAAAAGGAGGGTTGATTGGAGGAGGAGGAAGAGAGGGGGGGGGGTGGTGGTTCTTCTTCTGCAAGCATTTCTGCTTATGTCTTGAAATACAATTTCCCTAGTGACAGACAACCTTACCTCACTGTAACCAAAAAAAAACAAGACAACCTTAGCTCACATTGAAAGAAAGGAATATTATTATTGAAATGTATTTTATATTTTGTGGTATGTGGCCCTAAATGTTTGAAAAACCACAAAATGAGGGAGACTAATTGCAAGACCTTTCTCTTTTAACAGCTGCTGTACTTGAAGCTCCCTTTCATGCTTTATTATATTCCATAACAGATAAAGCAGATTCCATGATGATGATGATGATGGCCAAAGCCAAACGGACCCCCGGTATAATTTTTATTAGGATCAGTTGGAGAAGGTCCGGTGAATCAAAAAGTCATGTAAGTAAAGTTGCCTCATCAATTACAATTCTCTTAATGGACCCATCAGGAAAGATCTTACAAATCCAAAAGCAGTGTAAGAAGATTAGAAGAATGTGGCCTAAGGAATCACAAAAAGAGAAGCAAAAGGAACTTGTCAACATCCCACCACACAATAATAATTGAAATTTATATATACTGGAATAAAAATGTTATGCCCAACATAACCCCTCCTTACATAAAATGACGTGAGCAATATGTCACACTAGGTGTGTTGTATACAGGATTTCAAGCTAGCTAGAGTAGGCACTAGTCATGAATGAAGCATTTTATCTATAAGACTGTTACATAATTTTCGTGCACTCTCAACCTTAATATGTGTCACCAAAACACACAAATGCAGGTGGTGACAAATTCCGGACAATTAGGAAACTAGGATTTCATATATCTAGAGCATTAAGGTGCAGTAATTGTCAAAGGTTTGTCAAGTCTTGAAAGATACTCAACACCATATCAATGCATGGATTTTCTAGGGGAATTGATGATAAGAAAGGAACGGTTCTGAGGGGCAGCTTGAGTATAGCGCTAGTAGCTCTATAACTTGGATTGCCGTGTGCACCAAAAATGCCCCAGAATGGACACATGCTTTAATTTGTAATCATCTCTGAATTTTCTACTAGAGTGTGAACAATGTTTTCATCTTTTGAAAGTAGTTCTCTCTAAAGACCCTATTTTGCGTCAAGAATCTTCGTGCTTAGGCTTCAATAATCCAAGTCTAGCTTCAGTTGAAATGGCCCACTATGGATTAAAGGAAACATTGTTATATTGTGCTAAGTGCATCAAATAATTGAACTAGCTGGATAACATTAACATTTACCGTCCAATTATGATGCAAGTATATCGGAGGTTCGTTAAAGGTATAATACATAAATGGTCCCATTTGGATAACTAGTTTATTTAACCTCTTACATATATATAATTTTTAAAAAGTAATTTATAAATAAGTTATTTTATATTTAAATATATAATAATAAAAGTACTTACTTTTAATATTTTAAAATATTTTTAAAAAAATTAGATATTTTAACTTTTCAAAAAGCATTAAGAATAACTTTTAGAAAAATAATAAGTTGTTTAGCTAAACATAAAAAAAAATAAAAATATAACTTTTGACTTTTAGAAAGTTAGAAAAAGTCAAAAATTATAGTATCCTAATAGACTAATAGTATAAGTGAATCAAATATTAAATAAAGGGTTTTCATAATGAGTGCATGTTAAAGTTTTGTATCAAATAGTGATTTTTTTTAAAATTTATAATGCAATGGATATATTAAAAACTTTTAAAACTTATTAATTTTTGTTTTCTTAACGATTGTCTTTAAAAGTACTCGTCAGAAAAACTTTTCAGTAGAATATTTAGAATAGAAAACTAGTTAGCTGCAACTACATTTTCTAACAAGGAGTATAACTTTCTCACTCTATCTACAAAAGGATATGCTCTAGAATCCCAATAGGTCACAACGCACAACATCTTTGTTCAAGCATCCAAGGTCTCTCACGAACTGCCTTGAGCAGACAAAACAGGATCATATAGTGTAACATGTATAAGTGGCCCAAATAACTCAATTGGTAGAATTAGACATGGAGGAAATATTATAAATAGAACTATTAGCTATTGTAATCAATGTGTGAGAATTATGAAGTGAATCCCCTTCTTTTTTAGTCTCTCTTCTTTCGAATTATCTATTCTCTCTCTAATAATCCTCTAATTCCTCGATCTCTCAATTTCTATCTTTTTACATATAGAAATTAAATATAAGGGAATTAGAAGATTAGTTGAAGAATAGGAGAATGAGAGAAATCCAAAGAAAGAGAATATTAGAGAGAAAGTCACTTGACAATTCACACATATAATCCACTACAATTCATATTATTTCTATTTATACTAACTAGTTTGATACCCATGCTTTCCATGGGGAAGTATAATAGATTTTTTTTTTTTGTGAAGTATAGTATATTTCTAAAAGGTCTTATTAAAATTATTGTAATTATTAATGAAAAGTAACGGATGATGACTATTGAGATATTCCTCATTATTATTAATGGAGAGTATGGTGACTGTTGAGATATCTAATGTCAAAATGTTAATCTTAATGGAAAGTATGATATGTAAATGGATAAGTGGGATTTAATTTATGCTAATATTCCCTATTAGAAACAGATATTTACTCCTTGTTAGTAACTGATTGCAGGAAGATACTAATCCTTTTATTCTGAATAATGTTAAAAGGAGGCAATTGGTCATAGTATGCGTAGAAATGGCAGCAAAATGGAATGATCTCATATATTTATGAAGTTTTTTGAGAAAATAACGTAGGCCCCTAAATAAATTAAAAAGGAGTAATTATGATAATTACTGGCATAGAAATAATATAATAAAACAATACACGAGAAAGACTGAGGTCTATTGGTCAATAGTAAAATTGAGACGATTACATTTTATTATTAAATAAAAGAGACTTCTAAATTCAAATTAATTTTATTATTAAATGAAAAAAGAAGGAAACTGTAAAGGCCGTTAACTAAACAAAATGGTCAAAGTAATTGAATGCTATTATGACACATGGTGAAATTATTTGAGTGGGAAATTTTTTTTACCTGGTGTTGCAAGGAGAAAGATGCTATTAACCCTTTTACAAATGATAAGGAGATTCTTACTAAGTTAACTCTCTTAACTGGGCTATTTGAGCTCACTTTTACATGTTACATGCATGAAAATTCATCCTTTATGTGTCATTCATACTGTATAGCCTCTTAATTCATATGATTTAATAACGAAAAGCACTGCAAGCTTCTGGGCCTCTTGCCCATGGAGTGATTCAATTGCTCATCAATTTGAAGAGTAATGCAGCAGAAATTAAGAATTAGATTGGTTTAATCCAAAATACCAATGGAAAAAGATACATATATATATATATATAGCTCTCCGAACAACAACTCACAACATACTCAAAACAATCTACAGATCGCTAAAACAGTGTATTTCGCAGAAAGTCAAGCTGCACCGCATATCATCTCAAGTTCGTATTACAAGATTGATCAACATATTTGTTGGTAGCTTCATTATTATGAATAACCTTGGTCCTAGGCACTTGCACATCAATGTACACTTTCATTCTCTATGTGTGATGCTGAGCCATTGGCCCAGGCACAAAATGCATCTTCTTCATCCGTATGGAATTGTGCACTATGGAAATGAAAATTCTATCTCAGCAATAACTATGAAAAGAAAAAATAAATCTGTTTAGTTAAATATGTTTTTGATCCCTATAAATATTTGTTGTTCTAATTCAGATTCAAAATTTGCTGTCTTAGTTTTTGGTCTCTCTTTTCTTCAACGCTTTGTTTTTTCATCCCAACTGTTAGTTTAACACTATTAGATGGTAATTACAAGGACTAAAATAATATTTTAAAAATATTTATAAGGACCAAAAATAAAATTTTCAAGTAAGGATTGAATAAATATTTTAAAATATTTATAAGGACTAAAATTTAAAATAGCAGAAACCAAAAACAAATTGTTAACATAAAGGGATCAAACTCAAGAAAAAATTTAAATGGGTTAAACTTAATTTGTAGACATTCAAAATATATTTAAATTAATTTTTTGCAAGAAAAAGAACTTAGGAAAAATATTCTTTTTTGGTTAATTGTCAACCGTTATTATACTTCTTTTTTTCTTTTGGGCGAATGCTCCCATGGTGTAATGCGGGTGCCGTTGTTTGAGGTATCCAATGAAAAGCGGATTAGTGGCCACTGTGGGGTCCAAGAGCATCAGGTTAAAGTGGGTAATTAAATATAAATTTTGATAAGTTGATAATTAAAAATAATGATGATATGGGTTAGTTAGTATAAATTATACAAAGGAAAAAAAATATGAAGATGGCTTCGCCGCTTTCCCATTGGTCGTTAGCTTCAGTCCATCAGGACAACCTGGATTGACCACCGTGCCAACATTCCTCTCCTTTGTGCTTGCAACCAGTTCCTCTAACACAACTCTTGTCCTCAAGCAACCATTTTTTCTCTTCAAAAAACCACTACCACCACCATCTTCAATATTTTCAATCTCACATAACTATACCCATTGATGCCAGTGGTGTTGATTAGCAGAGGAAATTTTAGTGTGAGGAGATGATGGTCCTGGTGAGTTGAAAATAGAAGAAGAAAAAGAAGAGGATCCTCAACGAGTGAAGATGAAGACGCCACATATTTGTCTGATTTATTACCCTCTCACCACCAATTTGTCTTGCTGTTGCAACAGGCCCAAGGGGTTAAAAATTAACACCTTCAAAGTCTTCAATCTCACACTGGAATTTCAAAAAAAAATTGCTTCAAGTCTTAAATTTTTTTTTTCAAGGAAACAATCAAAAATGGGATTTAAAAAAGGACACAATACGTGGTGTGCTTGCTTCCACATAACAACTGTACCAAATTAATGTATATTTTTCCTTTTTTTATAATTTAGGGTAGCCAACCCATATCATTAATTGCATTATTGCTTTTAATTACCCACTTTAGCTATGTGCTTCTCTTACCCACAGTGGCCACTAGTCCACTTTTCATTGGATACTTCAAACAATGGCAGTCACTGCATTGACGGCCAACACCATGGGAGTATTCGCCTTTCTTTTGGTCCGAACTTTTATTATCATTTTTTCTTTTTGGTTAAAACCGTTATTATAATTTTTTAGAATAGTTTTGGGTCCCCACCAAAAAGGAATAGTGTTGGGAAAATTATTGGGCTGTACTCGGTAACTAAGGATCTATATACTGCGTGGGGTAGGTCTTGGGCTAACATGTTTAGATAATATTGGGTACACCCGCTCGTGTGAAGGTTTTCTTACCTTTTGTTATGAAACTACTTCATGTGATGTTCTGCTTGCTTAATGAGTTCTTTTTCTGTTTTCAGGATTACATGAAAAATTTGACATTTCTATTAAGTTGTCTTTGGTGTCTACAATTTGGTGTGAAATTAGAGTTTTGAATTTGATTTGGATGTCTCAATTCCAGTTTTCATATTTTCTACATATCCAATTTTCATGTTTCAAGTAATATATGGAGTTAAAAGTATGACTTCACAAGTCAATAGAATTCAAACTTCTTAATTTCTACCCAATATATTATAAATTTTCAAATACAAAACTTATTATATGCCTCTTTTATTTTTAAAGTCCATATATATGTGTGTATATATATATATTTCTCATTCTTATTTACTTTTTAACAATCATATTTATTGAATTTTAATATTTTTGTAAAATTTATACTTTTTCATTTTTATTTTCATAAAAAATAAAAAATTAATTCTAATTTAATGATTTAGATATAAATAATTTTAAAAAATATAAATATAATAAAATATTACCACAGTACAAATTTGTTATTATAATAGTATTTTTATTATTTTCAAATTTTAAATCACACATTTACATAATAGTTTTAAAATTACAATTCATGTCACAATTCTCTAACAAAGTAACAATCCAAATATAAAATTTAAAATTCTATATATGCTAATTCCAAATTTTTAGAATTAAAATTTTACGTTTCAATTTCAATTTTGACGTTTAAATGGACCCTTAGCTCAACTAGTTAGAAAATTAATCACTACCCTATTGAGTAACAATCAAAAGTCTTGATTTGGCTAACCATGCCCATTGTTTAAGTTTAGGAATGCATGTTCTTGTTAACCCTCCTGTAGGTTGTGGTAGGTTGCTAGCTGATGACATGGCAGGGGTTTCCCTTGTGAGATCTGCTAGAATTTAGGGGCTTTAGCCCCTCCATCACACCAAAAAAAAAAAATGTTATTTTGACTCACGTTTTGTGAAACTATATCGACACACTGACATCTACTATTGAATTGGATGTGGATCTTACTTTTGGGTCTACATCACATTTAATGGTAAATGTGAGTGTGTTGGCACAGTGTCCCACAAAATATAAGTCAAAATAATATTACTAAAAAAAAAGTCTTAAATGTGGAATTGATAAGCTTTTAGAATTCAGATCCAAGGTTCTTTGACAATTTAAGTATGATTAAGTAAGGAAATGGAGAGGATTTAGCTAACTAATTGTTTAAAGGCTAAGATCATATGCTGAAAACGTAAAATGTTGATGGTGTGTGTGATCTGGTCTATTAAGGTGTATAGTGCAGGTGTTTATTCTTGGTATAGTTAGTGACTGACATATATAGGAAGTTATTAGTTAATGATGTTTTTGTTAGGCTATGATTTATACTCTTACTTACCTTTTGGTGAGTATACTCTAATTATCGAAAAAAAGCACCATTAAAGCTAAGTTATAAGATATTGAAAAAATATTATTTATACTTATTTTAATCAACTATCTTAGGCATCCATAGATCAAGAAAGAAAAAGGGATGAACATTAAAGAAAGAAAGAGTGGTGGACTCATCATCCTTAAGACTTTTTTCTTGAGTTTGGAATGAGTCTATAAAAGATTATATTATTTAAACTCATTTTATTTGGACATCATATTAATATTCATCCATTATCCATAGTTAGAAATTATTATAAAATATTAAAATAACAAATTTATTATTTCAATGGTACATGATGGGTGACTTGATATAGTGTTTCAAGTGAAATAAGTATACGTAATTTTTTTTTCATGAAATACTACAAGTAACGCTTCTCTAAGATAGAAACTCAAAAACTAGTATATTTTGATTTAGGAGTTTACTAAGTTTATAGGAAAGCAAAATGGAGGAGTAATTTTTCATTTTTCGAATTCAAAAAATTTATTAAGTGTTCGGAAAAATAATTAGGATGAGTAGAAAAGTTACATGGCAGTCTTACCTCTTTATTTTTCTTATTTTAAAAAATTCTGAAAAAAAAACTATTTATCACTATAAAGTAGGGGCACGCTAAGACAATGTTGCAACTTTGTTATTCTAATACCAAATATTTTCAAATACTTAAATATCATACTCATAAAATATATAAGTCTTACCGGTAATTTATTTTGATATGGAGATAGAATGATAGATTAACAATAATATGAGATTTGAGGAAAAATTACACTGACTATGGGTTATAAATCTCGCATAATGCGAGATTATACTTAATCAAATCATTGATTTATCATATTCGAACTGTACACACGTGAAATGGGGTTAAAGAGTCCTGCGTGGCAGTTGGACATGACAATTCGAAGTCAGTGAGCCGCCATGCGTCGATGTCCGATTCACTGATGAGAATCTCGCATGATGCGAGATTCTTGCCCCGTCCAATCGCAGAGGCGCAGCGTCCCAGCTCTGCACCCGCCATGTGTTGGCTCCCAGCCAACCGTAAAAGCTCGCATGGTGCGAGATTCTTTGCCCGTCCAATCGCTAGAGGCGCAGCGTCCCAGCTCCTGCACGCCCGCCATGTGTTGGCTCCCTAGCCAGCGTGAAAGCTCGCATGGTGCGAGAATTTGGCTTGGCCAATCAACTTCCGTCCGCCTTCTGCAACGTGCCACGCGGTGAAGCCCGTTTCTCCAAAAAGCTCGCACAATGCGATTCAGGCCACTGTCAGCCCACTTTGAGTCACTCTTCACGCATGCAATCCATGCGGCGCCTCCCGTGGCTTCTGTCTCATCCCCTACTTGCCATGCACAAGCACGTGAGAGTCTTGCAGAAGAGAACGTGATATCACTGTGATAGCTTTGCCTGCCTATATATTGTTATAGTGGGAGAGAATGCCGAATGCAAAACAGAAGCAATTCATGAGTGAAGTAGAGGAAGTAGTTCTGTTGATACTTTCCTTTAGGTAAGTGTTCTTCTTATATAAGCTTATTGTGAGACAGGACTTCTGAGTCAAGTGAGGCGGTATTAGAAAAAACATACTGTGAAGAGGGGGGTTGATAACAGTAATTTCCAAGTGAGCATGTATCGGTGAAAGTTCGTCAAAATAGTGTAAGTAAATTTTTTTTTTCTATGAAACAATTTTTATAATTCAAATTATTAAGATGAAAAATAAGTTTTATAATTTTTAATTGCAATTGTTTTTACAATTTTTATTTATTATATGTTGAAGTGTGTTGGAACTCCCTCCTTCTGTTATATTCTAATTTTTCCAGAAAATAAAAAAATATTTATGAAATAGTTTACTGATTGAAATCATTTTACTATTTTATTATTAAATAATGAAAAAAATTGTTATTTGTTACAGGAGAGGGAACTGTTAAAGCCCCGTCACTTATTTATAGAACCTCCCGTGGTGCAGATACATGAGCATCTACAAGCTGGTTTTCACCACGTTGCTCGGATTTGCCAAATGGGGATAAATAAATATCTTATAAGTGCATTAGTTGAAAGATGGAGACCAGAAACACACACATTCCATTTTCCTTGCGGGGAGTGTTCAGTTACACTAGAGGATGTCGCGATTGTGCTTGGGCTTCGTATTGAAGGTTTACCGGTTATTGGAAGCACTAACGGCAATTCAGAAGTAATTAGAAATATGTGTGAGCTACTCTGTCCCAGAACCAACTGATGTTGTTGCTGGTGAAATAAAATTTGACTGGCTTACAATTCATTTAAATTCACTTGCATATGATACTAGAGCGATAGCAAGCCATGCCCGTGGCTATATCTTATCTATGTTGGGTCATTTCTTAATTCCGAATAAAAGCACAAGCATGGTGCATGGAAAGTTCCTGTCACTTGAAAATTTGAAACATATTGGATTTATAGTTGGGGTTAGCGTGTCTCTGCACTTTATCATGGGCTAGATCGTGCTTCACGCAATAATACAAAAGAAGTTACTGGCTGCATGGTACTATTGCAAGTGTGGGCGTGGCAGCGGCTCCCATGGTTAGCTCCTTTGCCAACCATGCCATTTGCTTTTCCCCTTGCTATGAGGTAAAAATATTTTAAATAAATAAATATACAATGTTGTTATGAAGATTATATCTAAACCAAAAAGTATTTCAGATGGAAACATTATCGGTATCCACGTAACACTCCATACAATGATCTCCATAATATCAGGCTTGCATTAGATCAGATGCAATTTGACCAGGTAGATATTAATATAGCAAATACTTTCTTTTATTGTTAAATTAGATATTATTTGCATATCTTATGCAACATGTTTTATTGATGCAGTTTGTATGGTAACCATATCAAGATCCAAGAATTGATGGCCACATTCCAAATGATGTACGGGTTGGGCGTCCTTTATGGTCAACAGTTAGTCCATTGATATGTTTTGAGACAATAGAGTGGCATGCGGCTCGACGTTGATGCGTCAATTCGTGTTTGATCAGCCAATTCCTGCCCACCTCGTAATCTAGGAGCATCTCATAATAAAGACTTACGGGGTAGAAAGCCAACTGACTTGGAGACAGAAGCATCAAGAGTGGGTTACATTGTGGGAGTCCCAACATAACCGTTTCCTGCAAGGACAGCCCACTAATAATTATGTCCCATCAGATGATTACCAGACTGGTATATAGAATATGCAAGAAATTGGTTATGGTTGTCTCATCAAGAGGCAGGACAGCCAATCCCTCAAGAGGCCAATCCTCAGACCAGCCAATCCCTCAGGCATGAGCTCGACAGGCATTCCCACAGGTACCATCCATTCCCACATCACCAGGACAGACCACCATGGGCACAGGATCATCAATTCCCAACATATGAGCCATTCTACAGTACCAGTCATCCCTACAATTTCAGCCATTCCCTATGCCTCTGCAACCCCTTGATCAGGATGTCTATGTACCCTTACCTGTTACAAATGATGACGTGGATCAATGGTTGAATTTGAGTGGGAATATTCAGCTTTTCCCGTGCAAAGCCGACATAGTGTTGAACCCGAATATCCGTTGATGCAGGGCAGCGAAGGGTTCAAGGAGCCTTCTGAGTCGAGGAAGAAGGTCAGTTGATGCGGCACTGAGTTTGGGATAAATAATTATTACCACCTTGATGACGCTACATCTGCAATCCGTGACTTTGATTTGAATGTGATGGCCAGTGAACCTAGTGTACAGGAAGATGTGTACCAACCTCAGTCAGGACTCTCCCAGTTAGACATACATCTACCCAGTCGGTATAGGAGGGTACATCTACATCTGCCCATGTGGCAACACCTAAATCTAAATCTGTAGGAGATGTCACTGGAGGGAGGGAGGAGGGAGGAAGGGATGAGGGAGAGAGAGGAGGAGGAGAAGTAGTAGTCCTAGCACACATTTTCAGAGAGGGATTGGCTCTGGGTTACGAGAAAGATTTGGCCGCCTTTCAGATGGTATCCTTTGGAAGGAAGCCGCCTAAGGGAAAGACGGATTTAATCTTCAATCACAGATTTAATCTTAAAAGACGGTCAGATTCTACCATGGGCTTTATAAGTTTTGCAATTGTGTCAGAATCTAATTTTGTGTGATCCTAACTAATTCTTTCACCAATGCAAGTATGTGGGCCATTGTACCTCCTGATTTCCCAAAAGTATTTATTCTTCCTGAAGGTGGCCCTGACAAGCCATTGGCAACCTGCTCCATAGCGTGTGCATTTAGCATAAAATGTCATTGGTTCTGACTCATACACTTTATAATCCACGCCTTGCAATATGCTATACTTCTTAATTGCTTGTATTACCTGTCTATCGCTAAATTGCATTCCAACACACAATTTACTATCTGAATAGGAACACCTACAAAACACAATATGAAATAACAAATAAAAAATAAAAAAAATAAGGAAAAATAAAATATAAAATACAAAAGCTAACTAAATAAAAATAAGCAAACAAAAGTTATAAAAATCTAAAATTCAACTAAATTAACAATAATTCTAAATAAACATAGGGAAAAATAAAATATAAAAAACTAAAAGTAACTAAATAAAAAAAGCAAACATAAGTTATAAACATCTAAAATTCAACTAAATTAAAAATTATTCTAAATAAAAAAAAGCACACATAAAATATAAAAAACTAAAAATAACTAAATAAAAATAAACAAAAAAGAAGTTATAAAACACTAAAGTAAACTAAATTGACAATAATTCTAAATAAAAATAAGGAAAAATAAAATATATCAAACTAAAACTAACTAAATAAGAAAAAGCAAACAGAAGTGATAAACATCTAAAATTTAACTAAATTAACAATTATTCTAAATAAAAATAAGGAAAAATAAAATATAAAAAACTAAAAGTAACTAAATAAAAAAAAGCAACAGAAGTTATAAACATCTAAAATTCAACTAAATTAAAAATTATTCTAAATAAAAAAAACACACATAAAATATAAAAAACTAAAAATAACTAAATAAAAATAAACAAAAAAGAAGTTATAAAACACTAAAGTAAACTAAATTAACAATAATTCTAAATAAAAATAAGGAAAAATAAAATATAAAAAACTAAAACTAACTAAATAAAAATATGACTAACACTCAACTAAATAATTCTAAATAAAAAATAAGTAAAAATAAAATATAAAAGACTGAAACTAACTAAATAAAATTAAGCAAAAAGAAGTTATAAAAGACTAAAACTCAGCTAAATTAACAATAATTCTAAATAAAAAATAAGTAAAAATAAAATATAAAAAACTAAAACTAAGTAAATACAAATAAGCAAATTGCAAATACAAATACCAACATATTGCGGAAACTCGGGTGTATGCATAGCTTCAAGATCTAAAGAACGCATGAAGGATGGCTCCCGAATGGATGCGAATCACAAATTGTGTTTGGTACAAGTTCATCGTCTACTTCATCATCAAAACCAATATCATCAATATCATCATCATCATCATCACTATTTCCATATTCCTCATTATTTTCTTCCCATTCTACCCCACCTTCTGGATAAGTGTTCGCGGCTCTTCATCCTCATTGTCAACTTCATAATCAATAAGAGCTTCTTAAAATCAACATACAATTCGATGGCAGAAATTTGTTCTCAATGCCTGATATGTTTGAAACATTTGTTGCATGTGCTCATTGTCGCTTATTGGAACTCTTGAAAATGTGTGAACCTCAAAAATTCAGCTGGACACCTATAAGTTACTTTTTCCACGTCTTAGGTGTCCCAAAATTTATACACTGACAAAGTCCACTTTCTAGTTCTGAAAATGACATAGTACATGGAATAAAAAAACATGCTGGATTCTCACAAATAAATGTCACCTCGACACTTGGATCTGTAATAATATTGCCATTGAAATATACTATTATATTTGCATTAGTATGCATTTTTTTTTTCCTTACAGACTAGTAGTATAAAAATTCCTGATCAAATGAAGATGAAGAAGAAGACCAACAAAAATAACTTAGACAAAGAAATAATATTTGTCTAACTAAAAAGGATAAAAAAAACTCATTTTTTTCTTACTAATACTCTTTTGTTAAACAAAGAAATTAATAACTTTTTTTTCAAATTATTAACATAAAATAAACCGGAACAGGTAAGAAAATGAAACTTAGACAAAAAAAGGAGAAGAATGTATGGCGTGAATGCTCTCTGTGATGAAGAATGCTTTTAACTAGACAGGTAAGAAAATGAAACTTAGACAAAAACAAAAAAAGAAGAAGAATGCATGATGCGAATGCTCTCTGTGATGAAGAATGTAAAAGCAAATCTCTCAATTTTTTTTTTCTTAACGAGAGTGCTCACAACTAGAATACTTCCTGTGTTTTTTCATCTAACGTTTGCTTCAATATTCAACACAGATATAGGCAAACTTTTTAAATATTTTAATGTGTCTTAAAATCTCGCACCATACGAGATAAATATTTTAATATTTTTTCTAAAATCTCGCACTGTGCGAGTTTTCTGATTAACAAAATTAAAAAAAAAATCTACTTTCCAATTTCTCGCTTGGTGCGAGATTATATTCTCCACACCCCTAATTTCCCTCTCAAACCCATATTATGGAATAACACCAATCAACAACCCATATACAAATTAATGACCCTCTTACCGCTTATATTTTTTTCAGCTGATTATCTCTTTATCACTTTTCTCACACCCACATATGAATGTTGAAATATAATTGCCCGACAATGTTGTGATGTGTTGTCCGTCCTTTTTTCAAGTTGACAACACGTGTTCCTCGTGTTGGATACAGATAGTTGCACGATACATGATACTCGTGTTTCTATTTTTTTCCTTCTCTCCTTTTTAATTATTCATTAGAATTTATTGTTGGCAACTAGGGGTGTAATTGGATAGGGGTTGGTTTGGGTTTAGCTGAAAAATAAATTTAAACCAACCAATTTTGATAGGTTGGTTTGGGCTGGGTTAAGTGAATTTTTCTAGTTGAATCCAAATTGAACCAACTCGATTATGATCGGTTTGGTTGTTTAGGTATCGGTTGTCAAATTACCTTTTTTGTCCTAATCAATCAAAATGAAAAAATAGAAAATTAAGAAAATTTGTAAAAAGAAAAAAAGTTATAAAAAAATAACAAATTATAAATTTCATAATTTTATTAAAATAGCTACTCAATATATAAAAATAATATAAATAACTAAAGTATGATATGTTAATCACATACAAATATATATATATATATATATATATATATATATATATATATATATATATATATATATATATATATATATATATATAATTGGGTTAAATATCATTTTAGTCTCTAAAAAATAAGCAAGTTTTGGTCAGTCCCTAAAAAGAATTTATTTGGTTTTTATCCAAACATTTTAAAATTTTTTTATTTTAGTTGAAATTAGTTTGTCTATGTTAAATACTGATTTGGGTGATAGAAAGCCACATTATCCAATCATATATGGTAATCATAGTCGTGTGTAACACATCATGATTCTATGTGTCAAAATTCTCACTCAATAACTCATTGGACCTAACTTATTAACGCATGTTACCAAATCTAATAACTCATGTTATATACAACTAATGACTACCATATAGGACTAAATAACGTGATTTTTGTTTACCAAGCTTAGCAGTTAATAGAGACTGATTAATTTCAGGGACTAAAACTAAACAATTTTAGAAATATTTGAACCAAAATCAAATAAATTTTTTTTTTATGACCAAAACTAAAACTTGTTATTTTTCAGGGATTAAAAAGATATTTAAATCTTTCCAAATTTCATCATAACAAACTAAACAATGACATATAATTAGATGAATTCATTATATACAAAATTCATGACATAATACATATTCCAATAGAATTAGGCCACAAAAGATGAAGTAATTAGGAAAAGAAATTAAAATATAATAGTTTGGTTTGAATTGAGGGGTCATTGTGTCTAATATTACAAAATCCAATGTCCAACCCAATCAGCCATAATTTCTATTAGATTTTACCCAATGACCCGAACCAAATACATTGATTTTGTTTGCGCTATTTGGATTGGTTGAGTCAACCAAGTCCACTTACACCTCCAGTGGATAATAGTAATTAATTCCTTTTAAAAAAAGAGGGGTAGAGATTGTCAAAGTAGGTGTTATTTCTCTCAATAAAATCTTTTTTGTATATATGATCATGGATCGAACACATGATAACGTTATATAGTGTTTAAGGGACCTAACTGTATTAGCTATACCGTAATTTAGAGGTTGTCCTAGTGTTTCATTATAATTATTTTTTCAACTTGGGCACATCTCAGGCATGGCTAGACCAAAATAAATATTGTCCGTGCCTTCCCTTGTTTTCTTCTATGATGGAGATTCAAATTGTATGTGGAGATTCAAATTCATATGACGACTTGAATATGCATGGAGGCAACAAGGATTACAAGATTTATTAATATCTGGTAATAGGGTGTGGCAAAATTAAAGCCAAAAACTGAATTAACTGTTCCTACTCTAGGCAGGTTGAAAATTACAACTCTACACCATCACAGGTTGTGGCATTAATCTTAACTTGATTTAATTTATTATGGTCAATGTCTGCCAACATCATCCAATGTTACTACCGTGATTATGAACATTAGCCATGGACTTAAAATTCCTTTTTGGAGTACGAGATAATACCAAATAATAATAATAATAATAATAATAATAATAATAATAATAACTCCTTTTCCCTTATATTCGACAATCGGGCTTTCCTCGTCAAGTAAAGGTGTCATCATCCTTCATACCTAATGCTGCTTGCAAAGGAAATTTAAGATAACGTGCACGACTTACGGTCAACCATGGAGAGTGAGGAGTGGGGCTGGGAAGAATAGTTGAACCTCAGCATATGGCAATTCAGAGACACTTTGGTCATGAAAATATACTTGTTTCGAAGTATTTGTACATAAAAATTTCATTAGACTGTATTTTTCTTTACCAATTTGATCAAATAGATATAATACATTTTTGAAAAAATTGCACTTTATCCATTAAATTATAGATCATGTGTATTTTAGATTCTAAATTTTAAAATTATGCAGTTCAACCCCTTAAATTTTTTTGAACGTGCAAATTGACTATTTTATTAATTTTTTCAATTATTGTTAACAAAAATACCATAAATTTATGAAAATTCAGGATTTTGTGGTGCACATTTAGAAAATTTTAGGGAGTCAATTTGTTTCTAAAGTTCAAGGGTTGATGGTTGTGATGCATTTGAGAAAGGAGAATTTAAATCAAGTATATATTAAAAGTTTTTTGTACACTCAAATAATTTTATCAGAAAGTTCAGAAAATCTCTTTTGAGTTTAGGAGATATTTTGCCAAATGTCCCCTAAATTCTTCATACTAATGCTTATATCAGAGATGCAAAAAAAAGCAGAGCAAAATAAATATGATGTAGTGTTCATAAAATGTGTTTTGTTTCCATATAATGCAATTCTTTGTAGTTCGATAGATAAAATGATTGATAATAATAAAGGTAAATAACACTCACCTTCTCTGAGGTTTGTGAAAATCAACCTTTATTTACTTACATTCACATCTGCTTGTTAAATTTTAAGTATTTATATTAGTTTCACCCATTCACAGACACTGTTAATAAATTTAACAGAATGACATTTTTATGATATTAATTTTTTAATTAATAAAATTATAAAAAATACATTTACTTACTCTGTTAAGTTTAGGATATTTTTATAATTTTATTAATTAAAAATACTTAATATCACAAAAATGTTATTCTGTTAAGTTTATTATCAGTGTTCTGTGAATAACGTGAAATTGTAATATAAATACTTAAAATTTGACAAGGAGAGTGTGAGTGTCATGAACAAGAGTGTGAGCGCATTTCTATAAATTCAGGAGAGTGTAATTTATCCTAATAATAAAGCAATAATAGTAAAGATTGGAGAGAGCACACCAGAATTTTTATACTAGTTCAATCTCAATCTTGAGATCTACTCTAGTCCCCACCACTTAAGGTGAGAGTTCAACTAAGCTTCAAAGATTCCAAATACAAGCAAGAAATAGATACAAGTATTTCTTAACAAGGAATGGAGGCATTAACACGAAGACCTCCTTTAACCAAGACAAACCTTGCAAACAGGAAAAGAAACAAAGGAGCACTGCTCCTGTTGACAAATGAAACTCTCTCAAATGGCTTTTGTATATTTTTACTAACAGCTCAACCTCTTTATCTATAATATTGCTCTCTGATCGCACAAAGGTTTGAAGTATTGAAAGAAGAACAATGAGAAAAAGAGAGGGATGAATATTCTATTTATGGTGATCTGTTGCTCTTTTTCTGAATTTTTGTTGCTGCTCCAATGTTTCCTTAAATAAGGAAGAAGTTTTTGGCCGTTGCAGAATTTTATAGGCTGATATGGGTTGCATGCTGTTCTTTTAGTGGTGAGGCGTCATGTGCATAGCTAGTGTATTTGTCCTTTTGTTCTTGTACCAACTATTTTGTTTTTCTCTTCTCTCCATGAGCCGTCATTATTCATATGCTCTTCTTTCCTTTTTGTATATGGTGTAATGAGTGTAATTTATCATTCAGCTCCATACTATAGATGTCAAAATGGGCCCGACCCGCTGGTTAATCCGCCAAAATCGCTATTTTTAGTGGGCTGACTAACTTTTTGAGTTCCAAAATTCCAGCCCCTAACCCGCCCCATTTAACCTGGTTTAGGTTGGTTGGGGAGGGCTTTGCGAGCCAAGCTTTCTTTTTTTGAAAATTTTAAAATTTATTAGTTATTAAATAATATTACACTAATACTTATTATCCAAACCTAAAGAACATGTGAAAAATAAAGCCCTTATATTGAATTGAACTATTGAAGAAGTCAGAAGAATAGAAGACCATCATATGTGAAAAACAAAACCCATACTATTGAACACGTGAAAATTGAAAAACAAAGCTTATACACTTGACAAATGACAATATCGCTATTACGCTGTATCATTATATCAGTGGGCAAAAAAACATCAAACCATTAAAATTTTTTTTTTGCAATTTTTAAAATTTTGGCAGGCCAACCCACTAACCTGCTAGCCTCTCCAAAATGGACTTTACTGTTTTAGCCAATTTTATTTTGGTGCGCTCCTCTGCCCCATTTTCAACAAGCTTTTGACAGGCCCATTTTGATATCTCTACTCCATACCAGCCTTGTCAGCATATCAGCTTTACTCGTTAAGTGATGCTGTAGGTGAATGTCTTCTTATAATTTAGGAGATGTGCTGTTTTGCTTTTGAAGTGAATATTGAAATACTAATGCACATATTAAATTTATTCACATTTAATTAATTGTCATCATTCAAGTTTTTATCTCTAACAAAGAGGTATAATATACTTTGGCTAAAGTGATTAAAATGCATATTTGTAAAAGTTCAAAGCATCAATTTATATATTTTTAAGATTTAGGAGTTAAAGTGTAAAACATAAGTTCTCCTATTTTTTTTAAAAAGAAATTGGGTTCATGAAAAAGGAAAGCGTTAAAATTCGAGAGAGAGCCTCTTGCAATGTAGTAGGCCTACTTAATTCGTGATTTCACGTGAGTTCAGCACCCCCACAAAAAAGGAAGACAGACGTAATAACTTTTTTTTTTTGTCAGGACACGATGAAGAATGAAAACAAATTGGAATGCGTTCTTCTTTTTTTGTGGACAATTGGAATGTGTTAACAACTGGGCTCAGATATTTGGGGCATATCGACCTGCACATCGAAATATTATATGTGGATTGAAGGTCCAAGACCCAAAGATACATTGACATTTTTTAACAAAATAAATAAATAAAACTAGATTCATTATTCTATTTATGACATTATCGATTTTACGTTTGTTTTTTTTTGGTAAACCCACCAAATTCATCGTTCTATGAAGTAGCGTCACATATATTAGGGTCCAATAGTATTAGCTATGATAATACAAGATATGATTTATAGTATCAGATATAATAGTACAAGATCTAATAATATAATATAAGAAATTCATTTATATGTTTTATACTATTCATTTTTTGATGCACCACATAGCCAATAGTAGACAAACACACAACCGGCAAGGGAGGGGGTTGAGGGATGGGGATAGGGCATTGACATAAAAGAATAAGTCAATGTTAATTTGATATTGACAAATAAAAATAATACTACCAGATATAATCAGGTCTCTTGGATGAACTTGATAACTTAATCCTATAATTATAAGATAAAAATAATTTGATCGTATAATATTCTACTATCATATTTGACCCCCAAATATGATAAAAAATGTCTTTATATATTAGCTAATAATATCACAGCCTATACTATGTATTGAATGGGGCTTTAGTGTTTAAGGTATGAACATTGCCACTTTTGTTTATATTTTTAAGAATTTTGTAATGAAGAAAAAGTAAAAATAGGAAGTGCATTTTTTTTTCTTGTCATTTCAGTCACACATTCCTTGAAAGCAAGGAGCATACTGAAGATAGGAAAATATAATAGATATCAAGCAGAGATTGCAAGAGATTTTGTTCTCAAAAGTTTTTGTTAAAATGAGCTGATGTTAGTTAACGACAATTGACGACCAATTCTTATTATTTTATTTTATCTAACCAACTTCTTTGAATGCTAACAGGCTTAGACACCATGGTAAACAATTCACATTGCTCATACGGTAGACTCCGTTTCCATTTTCTTGGGAGCTTCTGGAGAATTTCCCTTGGGGGCGCCCACATCAGCGTATTTCTCTTACGAATCAGAAATCATGTATGTATGCTTCCAAATACTCTCACACGTATTTTAAATTCCCAAGAAATTTCATAGAGATTTTGTTTTATTAAATACACAAATTAATTTCTCAGAAATGTACGAATTGAGTGCACAAATTAGTTCCTTTGAATTTAAAAATCTCAAATTAATCTCACATTTAAAAAATGAAGACAATTTGATCTCTTTATACAGGATGATATAATTAAAAAAATACTATTTGGAATTGTACTAAGGTGTTTATCCTTTTTTAAAATATAAGTAACTAATTGGGACTTTTAAATCTGAAGACTAATTATATTTATGAGGGACGAAATTTGATATTTTCTCGAGACTTCTCATTCCCAAGTCTTTTCCATCATATTCCATATCAATTTTTGAGCCCACCTTTATTCTCCTTTATGAATTTCAGAGGAACTTCACATGCTTACCATTTCTCAATATAGTAATGCAAGAAGAAGAAAAAAAAAGCATGTCCTCTTTCACTCCAAAAGGAAGCACTTAACAGAAGCCCCTTGTTTCTGGGAAATCCAGCAGCAATCACTTTTCCCCTTGTATCACGTTTTAGAGTTGACGCTTCAAGTTGAAGCTGAGAAAGGGTCATTGTGTTTATGTGTATAAAATGGGGACATTGTGATTGTGTCCAACAACAACTACATCCCATACTTATAGCGTAGTGTTTAAGCCATATCTATTCTTGAGATAGCAATGGAGCAGAAACTTAGTAACGTAAGCATATCTTGGCTTTCTTTGGGTCTTAGAATTCTAATGTGGGTGTGGGACATTAGAATAAAGGGTTTGCTGTCTATTCTGTTATTTTTCTCAAAGCGTGTGTGTACTTTTTTCTCTCAAAATTGGAAGCCTTCAACCAAAACTAGAAATTGTTCAAATCCTGAACCTGTGAAGGAGGATTTGGACTGTGTTCAGAGTGGTGTAAGACTGTGCAAAGAAGATGTAATTGAGGTGATGGGAAGGATAGGAATAAGTGTTGAATGGGGTGGGGATGGAATACAGGAGTTTGGTGTGCAAGAAATAGGGCAGTTGTTTGAAAAGGATGCCACCTTGGCAGAGGTGGAGGAAGCCTTTGATGTGTTTGACCAAAACAAAGACGGGTTCATAGAGGCAAGAGAGCTGCAGAGGATTTTATTGTGTTTGGGTTTGGAGAAAGATTTGATGGAATGCCAGAAAATGATCAATGTTGTTGATCAAAATGGTGATGGACTAATTGATCACAATGAGTTTGCCAGGATTTTGGAACAGAGTTTTGGATGAAGGTTGTTGTTTTCTATCTCGTGAAAATGTTTTTCCTGCATGCTAGTATTTGTGATTTTTTTTTTCCTTTAAAAAGTAATATGTATATACATCAAATAAATATCGTATATTGATATGAGTACAAGTGAGTACTGAGGTATACATATAGAAGCTGAAGTGAGATAAATATATTATATATTTATGAAAAAGTCAGTCCTAATCCCTTTTTTTTTCTTTCCTTTTTTTTTTCCTAGTCTTATTTCATGTGAGTATTATTGAGGGGAGCTGCTACTTTATTCTTTGGCCACAACCCTATCATTTTTTTTTCTTTCTATTGTTTAGGATTTTGTGTTTTATGTCATATTTTTATTGTCCCTTTTATGGTGTTTTTATTGTACTCTTTGTGGGTGGTTTTGTTGTCCCCTTTATAGAGTTTTGGTTATCCATTGTGGGAATTTCTATTTTGATGGTGTTACAAATACGAAGATATTTAGATTTATGTGGAAAGGAGACGTGATAAATTCTTCAAAATGTATCACTTTTTGGATTGGCCATCATTGTGAAAGATGCTTAAATATCTATAGCATTTGGACAAGGAGTAGAACCATATATTGTTAATTAGTTAGTTAAGAGTGTGGAATATATTTAGTTTTTGTATTAACTTTAAATTTGATGTACCTATTTCAATTTATAAGTGTCGTTAGACTTTTTCATGAAGGAATTAACGAACTCTAGAATTTATTTGGGTGAGACTTTGTTACCACTCTTGAGTTTGCTATCTTAGTTTGATAATTATTTTTAAATTTTTATTTAATTTGCTTATATCTAGTGGTAAGGAGTTTGGGTAATATGTATAATATCCTAAATTGAAATCTTATTACAACTACCGTAATTTCATAAGTTAAAAAAAAAAAAATCATGCACCCATCATCTCCACCAAAATTCCAATTATAAAAAAGGGGGCACCCAACGCATAACGTTCTTCAGCTTCAACTTTGTAAGCAATAATCATTTTACTATCTAATTTGTCCTATCTCTCTAAGCTTTGAATTAGATTCAATATTTAAGAATCATTAATAAGAACCTATGCCACATTGCACCCCTAAAGCATGTTGGAATTTAAAATTCTGAACAATTTACTAAATAAGGAAACTATTCAAATAAACTATTATGAGCTCTTTTGATTAATAATGAGACTTAAACTTCCCTAAATAATCTTAAACCTTAATTAATCCCAAATAATTAATTTAAATCAAGATTAATAAATAAAATTAATTTATATTTAATTTAAACCTAATATTACATATATTTCCTTAATTACTTAATTAAGCTCATTCAGGATTAACTAGAGCAAAAAGATAAATTTTACACAAAAACTCCAGGACCACCAAACTTTTCAGATATCAAACATTTCTCATAATCAACATTTCCAATTCGCAGGTGATGACTGGTTCAGTTGTCACTTAATTCGCGTTAAATTATCTTAGGGGTACTTTGGTAATTTTGTGCACGAGAAAAACCAAGAATTGAGATTTTCACCTCTAACATCATCCATAACACATCTAATCCCTCCAAATATTAAAATAAACCCTTAAGGATAACCTGACTGGCGTCTTTGATTTCCTGAAGAGATAACCTAAGCAGCATTTTGATCATTTTGCACATGGAAAAAATTGGGCGTTATAATAACAAAATGGAAGGGTGGAACGAAAGTATAGGCATATTCTAAATGTGGCCCGCACACTTTGATTTCAAGGGACACTTCCTCTCAGCCAGGGTGGGAGGATGCCAGACAGCCACGCCTAAACAAGCCAACCCTGAACAAGAGCATTGGACCTAACCTGCCTGTTACCTGTTATAGGCTTTATTTTTGGCTTGGCCTGGCCTGTAGAGGCCTGTCTGCCTTAAGCCTGCTTATAAAGCCGTTTCTAGAAACCGTTGCAATTTAAAGAATAGGCCTCAAGGCCTAGGCTTTCATGTAAGCCTAAATAGGCCTAAGCCTTTTAACACTCCTTTAAAAGGCCTAAAAAGGCCTTTGAAGCTCACCATTCAATTTCATAGAATCAAATTAAATCCAACAAAGTTCCAATTTCAAACACATCAAGATTAAACATTCAACTAAAAATGCAAGCAAATTCAAACCATACAATAACCCAAAATCTAAACTAAAAGACCCAAATTCATCACCAAAGACCCATATACCAGTTAGAAAATCAAATCCCTCGGAACATTATCTTAAATGGTCCAAATTTATAACTATTATTCATCCAAAACTAAACATGGAATTTCTTACACCAGGTCTTGAGTTCCAGGCAGGATGACTCAATCAAAAAGCAAGCTACTAATGGATTGACTACAAACTCGACGGGTTCAGGATTTTTCGTCAAACACACCCAATGTTGCTCGCATATCTTTGTTGTGGATTAATTAAGATTTTAGAACCAGCAAACACTGGTTTTTTCACATACAAGGAGGAGTACACTATGTCATTCTAGATTTTGAACCCAATAGTAAAAGCTCTCAAACTTCATGCGTGGTACATGACCAACAGCCCAAAAACCATTTGCTTATTCCAGCTCAATGACTTCATCCATTTTACCATGGAATACATCCACAAACATCAATGCTCGCTATTGCACTAAAAATATTAGGCATTCCTTCTAAACAAACTAATTTCTAGAGTAAATAAATATCCACATTCTAGAGTCTTCCTCGCTTTCCACCTGTAATTTAAAAATTAAGCATAAAAAGAACTACATGCCTTCTAAAGTGACAAGCAAATCTGATTAATAACCCAACACAATATACAAGCATTTAAACTGTAGTTTACACCTTTCAATATCTAGCATGTGAAGTTGGACGAGACGATGACGATGGCGTGTGAGATCTCCGGATCTGAAGGCTGAAGGCGCGGGGTGGCTGCGGCTGCAAGCTGGGCTTCTGGTGTCGTGCGAGTCTCCCGTGACGCAAGCTCTGAAGGCACGCGGTGACAACCTGTGTTGTGCGAGATCTGGAGGCGCGCTGCGGGGTGGTGATCTGAAGGAGCAACCGCACGGGGTGGTGACGAAGACATGACCGCGCGGGCTGGTTGATCTGAAGGCGCGACCGCACGGGGTGGCTGCTTCCACCTCGCAAGCTTGGGAGAACGATGACTCGACGAGGCGACTGCGGGGTGGCTGTGGGTGTGGCGCGGCCCGAGGGGGGGCGGCGTGAGGGCCTGACCTGAGAGTGTGAGCCCGTGACTTGTGAGTTGTGAGAACTCAAGAGAGAGTTGCTTTTTAGGTTTCAAAATGAGTAAATGTGTTTTGTTGGTTGTGGGCCTGATTGCCTTAGTCTCTTATTTTAAATTTTTTTAATTAGTTTAGTTTTGAAAAGTAATGTAAATATATTACCTAGGGATACATATTATCAAATAAGTAAGTTGGTGTAGTGGTTGATACTTCTCTAAAGTGTAGAGGACCTGGGTTCAACTCCTCTACACACCTATAATATAATTTTACATATAATATATATAAACAGGCCGTAGGCCTTATAAGCTTCCTAACCAGCCTAGGCCTACCTCTTTAACTAAACAGGCTTTTGAAAGACCTTAACTTAAATAATAAACAAGTCAGGCCAGGTTAGGCCGCCATGCCAGGCCACAGGCCCTACAGGCCAGCCCTGTCCCATCCTACTTCAGTTTCTGGGCAGTGCATCTTTACCATTGTGCGCTTGATTAATTAACTTGACGCCATCATCAGTTCTTAATGGCAAAACTCCATATGAAATGGTGCACTGCAAGCCACCTGCCTATGAACATTTGAGGGTCTTTAGGTCACTATTGTAATACCTTAACAATTAACCCAATACACCTAGGCGGATTCTGATTAATTACTAGACTTTACTCTTTGCTTCAGTTCCTTAATCATGCTTTGAAAATACTTAGTGAAATTACGAGCCATTTTTTTTTAAACATAATTGAAAACGTGAGCCGCTTAACGTGAATGATTTAACAAAATTTAAAAGACACATAGGAATTTACAAACATCACATCATAATATATTGGCTCCATCATCCATCCATAATTACATATCATATAGATATTTTGCCTACCAACAGAATAAGACTAAGTGTAGGCAATCTAATAAAACATAAATAATATATGGATGGAAGGACATCCATTAATGGCACCTAGTAATAACACTCCAAGGATAGGGATAGATATCTGAAATATACGAGTGAAACTAGGGATTCAAGTTCAGCTACCTGATAGCCTCAATGTGATTCACGAACGCTTCCTTCGTTTCTGAAGACGAGATGGAAAGAAAAATAGAGGGAGTGAAAAACTTATAAAAAGAATCTCAGTAGGGTACTCACCTCATGATGCATTGTGTCATCATCATCGTCCCCAGGAACCTCGGGTTATTATGAAATAGTGAGCATGCTAAGATTGATTTATTAAGTTTGAAAATATACTTTACCGAGGTTCGTCGTTTTAATCATGCGTCTTATAATGCATCATAAACTTAGCATGTCATGTTTATAATGAACTTTTCCTTTCATATATAATAACATAGTTATGCATAAAATCACATCATATTCCTCATCATCATTTCATAATACTATGCATAGCAGAATATCATATTTCTCATCATCATCTCATAAATACTATGTATAGCAGAACATCATATTCACATAATGCATTTACTTAGTTTCTTAGGTGACTTAAAGTTACTTTCATCATCATTTTCCTGGGCCACCCTATACTCCACCCTTTTGGGAGTAATCTAGGTTATGAGCTCATACCTTGCTAGTCGTCACCAGCACATACTTATCCCTTTTGATAAGTAAAAATTTTGTCTCTACCCTTTTGAGAGAACAGACTAGGGGCAAGAATCACCTTTTCACCGCCTATAGTTTGATGGTCCAAAGGATCATTTTCTCATATATTTTGAGTCACCTTTAAGTCTTTGCATGTTATATCATAATACAATTCTTCATTCATAATCATCATAACATTTTCTCATTTATAGTCTTATGCCGAAATAATATATACCAACTGTAATCATGCATCTGAGAGATTCCAGGAAAGAGAGGTGGGTCACAATGGACACGCTTAAATACCAAATCTTTCCTTAGCCAGAATCTTTCCAAATTACACTCTTACAGTAATACACTTTCTTCCAGGTACAGAATATGTCTTTATTTCATGCATAAGTTTTCATTGTTTGCAACAACAACTATAACATACAAACCAGGGAATCAATCAATGACACCAAATTCTTAATAAGCATCAAATCACATTTTAAGTACACATAAATTACTAGCTTCCCATAAAATTCTTACAAAGTTTTAAAACTCTTTTAGAACTAATTCCTTTTGTTAAACTTGAAAGAAGTCATAGGACTTTAGGCCTAAATTAACCATGGGACCGATTTATAACTTGAAAGAATGTTCATAATTAAATCTTTCACTTAAGATAAAAGGAGCAAGTCTTGAGCTTTAGAGATTTAGGTGATATCTTTGAATTATTACCATGCTATGCAACCTTATTTTAATCTTATCTTTATAAGGTGATAGCTTGGAATTATAAACATGATATGCAATTCCATTTCTTTATCTTTAAGATTTAAGGTGATAACTTGAAAATTAAACATGATGCAAGAACTTGTAATATAAACATGATGCAAGAAACTTGGCGTATCCGCATAGGGAAAGGGAGGGAGAAGAGAATCTTAAGCAACCGGAGCGTAGTCGCATAGGACGGGGAGATGAGAATTACATTTTTTTTAAGCTCCAATTCTCAAGACTTCTTAAAGAATAAATTCTTTAACTCCAATTATCTCATTTCTTTGCTTATGATTCATAAGCAAGTCTTTGAGCTCTAGGATTTTTAGGTGATGACATAAAATAAACATGCCATGCATTGACTCTTTTAGCCATTATAAAATAAAGTGAGAGCATAAAATAAACATGAGATGCAACTTCTTTATTATCTTTAGAGATTAAGTGACAACTTGAAATTTAAACATGAAATGCAAGCTTGGAAATTTAAACATGAATATGCAAGTTCATTTATTCATTCTTGAGAATTTAGTGATGACATAGAAAGTAAACATGGTTATGCAAGGCATAAACTTAAACATGGATGCAAGTTCATTTTATTTCTTTACTAGAGCTCCTCCAAGACTTTAGAGAAATATAAATTCAACCCAATATATCTTAGCAAGACAAAGTGAAAAATACATCTTTCAAGTTCTAAACTCAAGATCATAAAAACATCATAAAAATATTATTCTTTAAAGTTTTGCATCAAGTGGAACTTTCAAGCTTTAGAGGCCTAACTTGTGATGGATTCACAACCCACCCTCAAGGTCCTCATCATCAAGCCATCATCTTAGTCCCACCTAGGCCATATGGCTGAATTGTTCAAAGAAAAGGAAGAAGAAAACCAAATGGAAAAACTAGAGAAAATCCATGAAATCATCATTTTGAACCAAGAACAACACTTAGCAAAGCATAGAAATAAACTTAAAAACAACTCCCTACCTAATCTGATTTGAAGGAAAGGAAGAGAACTTGGTTTCCTTGAGTGAAATGAAAGAAAATATTCTTGAAAACTTGAAGAAAGAATTCAGCCAAGAGGAGGAGGAAATGAGAGCTTTTGGTGCTCCTAAAACTAGAATTTGTGTAAGTTATGAACTAAGCATCTAAACTATCTTCAAGCATGCCTATTTATAGAGATTTTGCAGCTCATAAATGGACAAAGGAAGGAAAGAAATCTGACCAAAAATTAGAGAAAAAAATAAGGAAGAAAAATCATTTTGTTTGGTGGCTTAAAACATGGAATCATGTTTCCATGTTTTCATGATTCTTTGTTTTCATTCTTTGGATTTTTGTGTAATAATTTTCTGACTTATTACTCAATAATTTCGTGCATTACAGCCTTGTGGAAGAGGATTTTGTGTGTTCCATGTATTTTTTAGGTGTAGGCAAGGTATTCATGCAATTTAGAGAATTTACGGTTAAGGGTTTAAGTGAATTACTAAGCAATTTGGGTGTTTTAAGCAATTTTAGGTTCTAATCAATCTAAATAAATAATTTTGACTCTAGATTAGTAATTAGAATTTAATAAGCTTTAATTTGAGCCTAATATTGCTTAGGTTTCGTTAGACGAATCAAAAATCTCAAAATTTGTAAAACTACAAAGAGGGGCAAAACGGTCATTTTACTTAAAAATTGCCCGAGACCACCCGAGCTTAACCAATGGTTAATCATGGCTTAAAAACACCTTTTAACACATTTTAGTGAGGTTCGGGCTCAGTTGGCATGCAATCGAAGTTAAAAAAGCGTAAGGGCGTTTTGGTCATTTCGCGCGTCAAAGCTCAAAATTAGGATTCTCTCCTCTATTAACACACATAACACAAACAATCCCTTATTAACATCAAAACATCCCCTTGAGGATGGGTGGGGCCCACGATCCTCATTTTCTGAGTAAAATAACCTCAGGGGCATTTTGGTCATTTTACACGTAGAAAATTGGGTTTGCAATACTTGCACGAATTGCTCCTAACTTCTCTTCTAACGTTATATTCCTTTATTAAGGATTGTTTGGTCTCAAATTTTATATAATATTTACCTACGGTAATTCGGTAATTCCTAATGATAGTAAAAATTACAGTAAAAATTGGGCATTACATTAGCACCTCTCCCAAATGCTGTTGGGACGAACCAGCGGAAGCTGGTGGGCATGTAACGGGGACGAGGGAGGGAGTGATCGCCCGAGAGGCACTACAAAGCCCGCCTTCAGCGGGGGTACATGAATGAACCGATTACACACCGAATGAGATGGATCCTAAGTCTATAGGTATGGGACTAGATTTAGGAAGGGCTGATATGAATTGATTGGTTACCTATGCCACAAAGATGCATCTTTCTTTTGGTAGCCCATCATGAAAGAACTCTAGTTAAGCGTGCTTGACTTGGGGTAATTTTGGGATGGGTGACCTCCTGAAGTTTCCCAGGAAGCGTATGAGTGAGGACAAAGCGCTGAAGAATCGTGTCCGTGTTGGAATTTAAATCCAGAAGGATGTTAACCGCTATGCACACAACCAACTTCACAGGGGAGATAAATTTGAGAGCAAAAGCTGTAAGTGTGTGTTTGTTGGGTATTCTCAAGGGAGAAAGGGATGGAGATTATACTACTTGGAAAGAAAAGTTTTCCTTGTATCACAAGACGTTAAATTTGTGGAAAGTGAATCTCTTTTTGCCTCCCTTCCAAATTTCGATGAAGGCTCCAATACACCGCTCCTCGTAATGTCGAGCCCACTAGTGAGAGTAATTTAATTGAGCCCAGTCTATGTGTTGATAATGTACTTGGGCCCAGCCCATGTGATACTTCCATTTTCGGTGACAGGGGGACTGATCCATGGGCTATGACACGCTCAAAATAAGTTAGGAAGCATTGCCCACTCTGGAATGTAATGGTGAAGCGCTGCCCAATGGCAATGACGCGAATGCTCCACTCTCGTACCTCATCACCGAAATTGTACCCTCTGCTGCCAATCGGAAAACCAACCAGGAAGGATCTGACAGCCCACTCGGAAGAGGGCATCAAACAAGCCCATTTGACTGCTCCCCTCCTTGACCACATTTCACAGGTACGTCCTTTCCGTTGGCTTATTATGTGACTTATGACAATTTCTCTTCCTAGCATCGTGCATTCCTGGCAGTGGTTCAGGAAGAACAAGTGCCTGTACATTTCTTTTATGCTGGCCAATACCGTCGCCTAGTTGGGTGTCTTATTTACCTGCCTCGAACTATCATATAGTGTTCACATATTGTCTCAATTCATGCAGCAACCTAGAGAAGAACATTGGCAGGCCGCTCTGCATGTTGTTCATTAAAAGGGCAGCTCGGCCAAGGTATTCTTCTGCGTCCGGATAGCGACCTTACCTTATATGGATGGTTGCAAATCTCTTACAGGTTTGTTCATTCTTCTTGATAATTCACCGGTGTCGTGGAAGACAAAGAAACAACATACAGCGTCCAAGTCTTGTGCCAAAGCGGAATATCGCTTGATGGCTAACATAACTTACGAACTCAAGTGCCTAAAAGATATTCTTTCCAGCCTTGACATCCTACATCCCCAACCAATGCGTCTCTCTTGTGATAGTCAAGCCAGTCTTCACATCGCCAAGAATCATGTCTTTCACAAATAAACTAAACACATTGAGGTGGATTGTCACCTTGTTCATGATGCCATCCTTTAGCATCAAATACTTCCCTCTTATGTTCCTACACACTCAAGTCACCAATGCTCTTGGCTCCAAGCCCTTTACGCCTCTCTTGGACAAGTTGGGCATTCATAATCCCCATGCACCAACTTGAAAAGGGGTCATACGATGACATATGATCGAAATCCAACTGTATCTTCAACATATCAAGGCTATATTTTTAGGCTATATCCTTACTGATATCTCGAATATATGAAGCCTATATTTTAGACAATATTTCAAGATGATTGCGTATATCCTAAGATTGTTATGCATATCTGTAAATAGAAATTAGCATATTGCTAGCAGATTTGTTAGGGGTCACACTTTGCATATATGTTGATTCATTGTACTCAACGGAATATAGATTTGCCATATATATTTTAGCAGTGAAGTCTACAAATGGTTTAAAGATACTGATTTTGAATGAAAATGAAAATCAATCCATCTAAAAAAAATATATTATTTATCAAGAAGAAATTGATTATTTTAAAATTGTTAATATTTTCTTTTACTTCAATGCAGCTTTTATAGGAGAAATCAAGACTTTGATGATGCTACATTGTGCATGATAAATTTTTAGTACCATTAATCATATATTATTTTCTATCTTTATTAGATGAATTACTTTTATTGTTATATTGTAATGTTATTAGCATATTTAATATTTTTATACAATACATTTATCATATGGTCATTTTGTAAATTAAAAATAAAATTTATTTAATTTTATATGTTCCTTATTGTACTAGTGTAATTTCTTTGAAAACTTAATTGTAATGAAGTGTGAATTACCACATCAGCATTTTAATATTGAGTTGGGTCACTCCTAACCGAGGCCCAAAACTTATGTTTCAAAAAATATATATCCTATTGTTTTTGCCATCATGCGGCTGATGTTTGTTTTTCAACTAGGATTTGATCGAAACCCTATAGGTTGTCCTTGTTTGGCGTGAAGTAAAGGCAATATACAATGCCTTAATTTTGTTTTTTGGTATTAGATAGGAACATGCACACACGAGAGTTTGATGAGGAGTGTACGCCATTTTCATTATTAATAAAAGAGAACAAATATCTTGCACAGGGATGGAAGAAGAATTATCATGTGTATATTAACGGTAGCATCATCAAAGTCATGGTAGAGGTAGATCCGTGATTTGGGAGACGCGGGCAACCTGGATATCGTGGATGACCAAGTGGGTATCCGTGCTTGACGTAGCAGGTGTCAATGGTGTGTCCCATTCCAGTACAACGTGTGCAGAATTTGTTAGAGGTTCCTCTGCCGCCACCTCTATTAGAGGTCCCTCGGCCTCTACCAGTTCTACCAAATCCAGGTCGACGATTATTATCTGATGTGGCAACCATTGCCTTGTGGTCATCAAATTCACTGACGGTGAATGGATGTTGTCGCTCATGCTGTATCACCATGGAAAATACCTTGTTAATGGTTGGAAGAGGGTCCAATAGCAAGACCTGTGATCGAACAACTGAAAACCGTTCGTCCAAACCTTTGAGAAATCTAATGATGAAGTCTTGCTGATGGTATAATTTTGCTGAGCAGGTGCAAGAGAGAAGTGGTCGATAGTTAGCAAGTTCCTCCCACAAAGATTTCAGTCCTGTAAAATAATATGTTACAGTCTGAGATCCTTGTTTGAAGGCATAAACTTCCTCTTGCAACTCCGCAATCCTTAAAAGATCACTTTGCGAAAATCTTTCATGAAGGTCAGACCAAATATCAGAAGCAAGATCAAAATATATTACACTTTGTGCTATAGATGGAGATAAGGAATTGAGAAGCCAGGATACTATTAATGTATTGCAACGTTTCCAAGTGGAGTAAATAGGATCTGCTGATTTTGGTGTAGGAATGGATCTAGCGAGAAACCACATTTTATTCTTAGAGATAAGGGCCATTTTAAAAGAACGGGACCAAGAGTGATAATTGTTACCTGTCAAAAGAGGTGAAACAATAACAGAGGAAGGGCTCTCATTTGGATGGATATAATAAGGGCTAGAAGGGTTTTGGCTGGGATCATTGTTGATGGTCCCTTGATTTTGAGTCATGGCTTGTGGATATCAGCAGAGCTCCAAATGGAGCTCTGATACCATAATAAAAGAGAATAAATATCTTGCATAGGGATGGAAGAAGAATTATCATGTGTATATTATGAAAATGGGAACACAGTATATATAGTAATTACAAGAGGAGCAGACAACTCATCAGGGGCTAAAAGAAAAGGAAATAAATAATTTACAACCAAATAAAAGGAAAGAAATCGTGATTCAGCATATCAAGGAATATTACAAAATATTAGGATAATCTTCCGATAGTGGTTTCCATATTCTACTCCCTATTCTTTGCTTCATGATGGTCTTGAGTGTGCTGATTAGCTTCCGCTAATAATTATAACACAGAAACAAGAGTTACAATATTGGCTAGCCTTGTGTGCTTATTTTCATTCTAGTGGAGAAGAAATTTTAAGTTCGTATTGGTAGAGATATATTCCTATTACTATGAGATAATTTTATTCAGTCAGTACACCATTTTATTTCCTCCATTGTTTGGGTTACTCTATTCCCTTGCTAATTTGTTCAAGGAATATTTTGCTGCTATCCATCTATTAGTGAAGACTTTTTGGTGTACCCATTTATTTGATCACTACAAAAAAAAAGTAAATTATGGCGGCTATTTTTGTTAATTGCGGCGGTTATAACTGCTATTTTTTCACAATAATGGCGGTTTAAGGAACCGCCGTAATTACCAATGCCACTCGGTCAATAACGGCGGTTGTCAAAGAACTGCCACAATCAACCATAATAACTGCCACTATATACATAGGTAAATTAGGGAGGTCCTAAACCACCGCAATTTTCATTGAGTTGAAAAAAAAAATATTATTGCAGTGGTTTAAAAGGTATTAATGTTTGCTAGCAAGAAAAAAAATAGCATCACAAGTAAAGCATAATTAAAAATCAATTCATAATTTTACATTCCCCTATAACATAATATTAATCTTGAGATAAATACAATTAGAAAAAAAAACAATAAAAATTCTATTAATGGGCAAGTCTTATTACATGAACTTATTTACCAACAGAAAGCCACGTGCAGTGAAGACCCAATGTCAGAAACATTGAGTTCTAGCATATTTTGATTCCAACCATTGAAAGTTGTAAGGCTCTTGGGGTAACCAGTTGTTATTGTTATCGTTATATGCTTTGGCACATGAGATATGTCTTTTTTAAATATAACACCAAACCATCCTATAAAAAATGAACCAACCTGGAACAATTTGTAGAAAATTGCATTAGCATGTAGTGTGAATGAGCTTTTAAAATGGACTTGAGTTTCATTTTCACCTAATAACAATGAGCAATCTGAAACTTCTATCAATTTGGGTGAATAGGGCAAGATAGAAATTATTTACAACAATCAAGAAGATTTTCATATAGATTAGCTAGTTTTTATTTATAATTGAACATACTTTCCTAGCATCAAAGGAGTTCCTAAGAACTGAGAAAGAGTTATTACCTGAGCAAGAACTTCATTGATGAGTTTCTAACAAGCAATAGCTTCAGGAGCATCTTGTCCTTCATTTAGACAAAAATGGAGAACTTTGCTGCCTTGTTGTAGAAATTTGATTGAATATTCATAAACACTATATAAGAAAGTAAAAACACATGAATATAGAATAAATTTTAAACAAAACAAGACAATATGTGATGTAATGGAGAACACAATGATTCCAAACTAAAAAAGAAATAAAAGGAAGAAAATCTTCCTAAAAAGAATTCATAGGTTTTTAGTTAGTGCTATAAGAAATGATTTCAGTAAACTAACAAAGAAATAAAAGGAAGCAAATCTTACCCAAAAAGAATTCACAAGTTATAGTTAGTGATACTAAAAAGACAGAACAAACACTATCACCAACATAACAACAAAACAAAGCAAACATAACAACATCATCAACTATTAGATTTAAAATTGAATGTTATATCAACTGCCCAATTGAATGCTATATCAGCCAAACAATACAATAACTATGATGTTTATCTACCATTAACTCATCTTAGTACTTAGCATATCAATGATTATTTCCATTACCGTACTAAGTTACTAACATTCAATGCACAAGAGTATACATAACACAACTTTTTATAAATATCAAGAATTAACTGAATTTATTGTATGCCCGTATTAAATAAGACTTGACTCTCTATTCCCCTTGTATGCGTTTGACAATTAAGAGATGCAAGGAAAGACTGACAGTAACATTAAATTTTCTTTTTCAAATTAAGAGGATCAATCAATATTATAATCATTTTTTGGGATCTAAACCCTTATCCAATGTCCTATCTAGACATTAAGGAAAGAAAACTCGCCAATACCCTTTTTGTATCGATCTTATTGTACCATTTGATGAACTTTACCTTCAAATATCAAACATAGTATGATGCACCCTTCAAGACTTTAACAAGGAATTCAAACATAATAATCCTCCTTTAATCTTTATATTGCCAATTTGATTACTTTTGTTCCAGCAATTTATTCTTCTTAATGAATCATTTTAGTAAGACCCTATACAACATTTATTTATCAAAATGAAAGGAAAAGAATTACCAAGTGTTTTTAACTTATAAAACTCCAGTGCCATGGGGGCTAACTATCAACTAACCCCTTCATTGGAGCCACATCCTCCTATATCCATGTTTTAGCATCCTTTTCTTTGCATATCTGCAATGAAAAAAAAACATTAAATGCCTTTAATTAGTATGTAAATATTTATCTAATATCTTATATATATAGAAATGTCATTGCTTCCCTACTTGAAGACCCAAGACATCATATGTTGAGAATAGAGTAATTAAACCATAGTCAGTATGACCTCCAAGCTCCATATAATCCTTGTGAAGGATCCAAGATTCGAAGCTTCATGAAACAATAACAAGGATGAACAATGAATAAAACAGTAGAAATTTATTAAGTTCGCAATCATACCATGTATAAGATCCCAACCAAGACTAGTGATTGAATACCTTCATAGCGTAGCAAGCGAATCAATGCAATGGGCTTTCCAGGATTTTTGGCTCATAAAAAAATTAGCATCCAAATCAAGTGCAAGGGCTATTAACTTTGCTATTGCTTTCCCCACTTCTCTGGATATCTGATAAAATAACATAAATAAGCTATAAAGAAGACAAGTATTGGAAGAACAAATTCATTTTCTCCTTTAAAGTTTAAGTACCAAATATTGACCATATATTCCTGTAGTAAGGACAAAACATGTGTTATACTTTACATTAGCATATAAGAATGCTAAAACAAATGATAAATGATAATAATCTATCAATAAAGGATTGGAAATCACCTCTGGTTCATCTAGTGGATCATACTGCATAATCCAAGTCCTAAAACACTCTATCTGAGGAAAAAATGAGCCATACTACTCTCACGACACTATGCACAACAATAACATAACCTTCACCAAAACTCAAAAATCAATAACAACCCATTTCCAATTATCAAAGGGAACATTTTACAACTACAATGTCTCTAATCCAATCTGTAATAAGCGCAAACATGCAAAGAACAAGAGGGAATGCTAAGAGCTCAAGAAAGAAAGCAAGGAAGTGGCAGGGTTCATTTTTTAGCATAAAAGGAGATTGGGCAGTGAGCATAGGACAAAAAATGAAAATCAGAGGAGAGGCTCCATCCAATTTCTAGTTCATTCAAAGGTCATAATGTAACCACAACAATCCTAAACCTAGACATCTTCAACCCATGTCCACCAATAAACCAAAAATCTGTCCCTCCACAACTACATAAATCAAACACACAATAGCCGTTGAAATCTCAAGCCAAACACAACCCACAAATCACAGCAAACAGCCTACAACTGTCATAAAAATCACCTCAGAATAAATTTATCCAACATCGTAAACAGAAACAATAAGTAAACAAAAACTTTTTTCTACCTTTTTTTTTATCAAAAGGCTTAACAGAAAATTTTTTTAAAAAAGCACATGAGAAAAAAGAAACAAAAAGAACAGAACAAAAAAAAAGGGGAAGCTGAACCAGGGGTGGTGGTTGCAGAGGGTGTCGGGGGGTGGCTACGCGAAGGGGAGCAAGTGGCATCGCGAGAGCGGTAGTGTCGAGAGTGGAGTGGCGTGTCGGAGAGCGCGTGGCCTAGAGTAGAGCACGGAGCACGAGAGAACGAAGCAAGACCACATAGGGGAGACACTCAGAGCGAGCATGAAAGAGGAGGCGCAGGACCCTTAGCGGATGAAGGTGGTGGCGCCTCGTAGACGAGAAGGAAGGATGTTAGGTGGAGGAAGGGGTTGTGTTTTGATTTAGGTTGTGTGGATGGGATATTTGGGAGTCCCAAACCCTTTTTCTTTTGTGTGAATGGGGGAAGAGAACGTTATGGCAGTTTTAACGCGTTATTTTCACTAAAATTGTGGCGGTCAATAAAATCGCCGTAAATTACTTGTATATTGTGGCGGATTTAAGGAACCACCGTAATTTCACGCCATAATTCACATTTTTTTGTAGTGGATTAGTGGAGATTTTTTTGGGACTTGATCTCGTGGTCTTTTGTCCTTCATTCGTGGTCTTTTGTCCTTCATCCTGGTGGTTTTCCACATTCAAAGTTTTTGACATGTTGATTTAATTATCTACATATTTTATTTGTTCATGGTTTACTTATCTATTGCTTGTGCTACGTTGTGATCATATTTAATTGACTTTATTTTTCATTATTTTTGTCCATTTTCCTAATGCGGTATCAATAGCTTGGTTGATTATTCCTTGTACAATTAAATATGGATGATATTGTTGGTGTTGATACTATGATAAATTAAATTCCTATAATTATTTGATTTGGAAGCCTTGAATGGAAGATTTGTTATATTGCAAGCATTTGTATGATCCCATTGAGATGATAGCACCAAGCCAAATGGTAAAACAGATAAGGACGGGAAAATTGAAGAGGAAGACCATTGGGTTGATTAGACAATATGTTGACAATAGTGTGTTTCAACATATTAGTTTAGAGACCAATGCTTAGGTTTTGTACACAAAATTGGCCAATATTTATCAACTTCAGATAGCACAGAACAAAAACTTTTTTATTCGAAATCTTGTGAATACAAAGTATCAAGAGAAATCTCTTGAATTTGAAGTACAAAGACGGGAGTTCAATGTCAGAGCATTTGAGTAAGTTTTAGGGTTTGATAAATCAGTTTTCTACCATGAGCATGTCTCTTGATGATGTGTTACAAGTTTTGATTTTGTTGAGCTCCTTAACTAATAGTTGGATATTCTAGTAGTCTCATTGAACAATTCAACACCATATGGGAATATCACTTTGACCATGGTAGGGAATAGTATGATGAGTGAAGAAATTCAAAGAGAACGGGTACACATAGTTCCACTTCAACATCAACTCTTGCCACATAGACACGAAAGAGAAACAAGACTAGAAATTTCAATGACAATTATGACAAGTCATAAGGAAGATCTAAGTCTAGGAAAGGACTTATGTATGTAATTATTGTGGCAAAAAATGTCACATTGAAAAATTTTGAAGGTTCAAGAAAAAGGAAATTAATCAAAGGAAAGAACAAAGACAAGAATAATGAAAAATATACTACTTGAGTGGCATTAGATGGTGAGATTTTTACTATTTATTATAATGGTTTTGAGTCTCCTGAATGCTAAGATACTACCTGGATAATTGATTCTCCTGCCTCATTTCATGCCTTACCTCGATGTGAATTTTTCACAACTTATACTCCTATAAAGGAAGGTAAAGTGAGAATGGGGAGATACAGGGTACGCAAGATTGCTAGCATTGGAGATGTTTATTTAGAAGCTAATGTTGGATGCAAGGTATTTTTGAAGGATGTTAGACACGTTCCAAATATCCATGTGATGAGTTGCATTTATGCACTCATTCTCCATCCTAACTCTGACATTTTGCATTTGAATTGTACTTAATTGATGGTTAAATTACTAATTTTATACTTTGTCCTCATTATGCATCATTGGTTAATTTCATAGCTATAAACATTGTTTTGGTGCATAATCATTTCTTGGAAGTGCTTTGTGATTTTAACCTCTTTGTGAGAGTATTATTTGATAATAGGAACTTCAGGTTAGTGCATTAGAGAAGAAGAAGTTCAGGAACACTGAGGTTTTGATCCTGTCCAACTTGACTTCCAGTTAGTTTTTTCATAATATCTGGAGCTACAAATATCCGATTGAGGTGATTTTGGTGACGTTGGAAAGCTTATTCAAAAGGCTACAATCGCTATTTCAAGGTTCAAGAGTAATTTGAATGTTTGGAGCCTCAAAATAGTCTTGAAAGTGTTAGGAGACCACCTAGGTGGTCAAATACTGGGCAGTGATAGAGCAATACGTTTCTGGGGTGCAATGCAAGACCACCCAGGCGGTTGTATGAAAATAACCAGCGTCAGCAAGGTGTGATTTTTACAAATGGGCCAAATTTCAGTTAGATTTTTTTTAGGTTTTCAAGGGAACAAGACACAGAGACTCTCATATACTTACTCAAATTCTCTAGAACACATACACTCTCTCTCTACATCTTCTTCTCTTCTTTTCTCTCTCTAATGGTTCCATTGGTGAAGGTATTTTATCTTGGAGATTGTGGCAACGATTGTTGCTATTATTTTCAGGTTTCTCTTATTTTCATTGTTGTAATCCTCTAGAGATGGAGGAGTAGATTTCTTTACTAGTGTCAGGATTTCCGGATGGATTGGAATGATGTTTGAGACCCTTTGTTTATATTAAATACATTGGTTTTCTTAATGTTCTGTAGTTTCTATTCCTTTAATTATTATGGTGATTGTTATAATCTTTATTGGGATAACTAAATTGGCGATCATCGTTAGGGAAACCCTTTGGGCATAAATTGATAGATTTATTGGTTTATGTTTGAGGGAGAACATTAAAATTAGCTTCCCATTGACGGTTAGGCTATAGCAATTGGCTTATCAAATTGATGTGATTTCTAAATAAATTGGCGAACATCATTTATTAGTTATTTGCATTGATCAAATTCTAGAGTCGATCGATCACTAGTAGAATTGCATGATTTATTACCAATAGCCATCAATGGGTTTAATATTTGGTCAATGATAATTAATTTCCAATCCTATGAATACTTTGCACTAGTACTTTCTTCCTGTTTCTATAATCTCATTGCTATTAACTTTCAATTTAAATTTAGTTGCTATAATCTGAAAATCCTAAATTTCTAATTGGTCAGTAACACTTCCTTGTGAGACAACCTGGTTGTGCCCTTTACTACATTTTTAGTGTAACTTGGAACTTTATAAATTTTTAATTTGTTGTGGAGCGACACTCACATCAAATTTTGGCGCCTTCGGGAAGTGATACTAGTTAATTTTTGTAAATAATTTTTCTTTCAATTTTTCTATTTTATTTTTATTTTTATTTTTTTAATTTATTTTTATTTTAGCTTTCACTTGATTTTTCATGTTTACTAACACACATTTTAGTTCCCAGCCATATGGTTCTTATAATGTTGTAGGTACACAGGTTGTTGATAATAACCCATACCAAAGAATTGAGTGTACTAGATGAGATGCAAGATATATTGGAGCAATATGCCATGAAGAGCCATACTCGGCCATCACAACATGGATATGATGCTTACTCTGGCATGTCCCAATTAGATTGGTATGATTGCATGGATCACAATATGGGGTGTTGAGCCATCTCAATGCTCGTATTTCAACGGCAATTCTAGCCACCACCACATCTTCTCTCAGGGAACTTGCAACCATTCCAACGCAGGAGGCTTATAACTTGTAGTATTGGGCCTCCAACATTGTTTTCCTCCTAGCATATCTGAATTTCCATGGCAAGAAATGATTGGAATGATAATGGAGAGTCAAAAGAGAACCAATGATGCTTTGCTTGAGATGATGAATGATATAACTGAATTGCATAACTCACGCTTTCACCAATTGAGTTCATCTCTAGATTCCAAATGTGGTGCCAAGTTTTCAAAAGTAGTAATACATCTCAACAAGACATGATTCATATGCATGAAACACTACAAGAGGAATTGGTTGAGGAACATTTGGTGTTCCTTGCATTCCACTTTCCAAGTTATGATGACCCTAATTATGGTAAAGATATAGGCATGTTTAATGTCAACAATGTTGTTGATACTGCAAAGAAAGATTCTTTGGTTGATGTTGGCCATAGAGGTTGTATTATGTGCCCAACCAACACTTCTTAGAGCCAACCACTTTTGTTGAAATTTGAATCTCCTTTCCTTAGCACTTTCTAGAGTAGAATGAGTATGCTATTTTGGAAGTGAAGCTCTAGCTTATGCACTGTATGGTGAGGTGGCTGGAACTTATAGGGAACTTAGTAACAGCATGTCACAATGGAAAACTTCTTTGGGAAACATCCCCCATTGGAAGTGGTTTGTTTTTCGAATGTGAGGTTAGGACGAGCTTTAAGCTTCTAAATGCATCATCCTCAACACTTGGCCTAGGAAGCCTAAAAGTTTCAAGGTCCATGGCATGATTCACATACTATGGGATCCAGGTGAAGTGAAAAGACACAAGTCTTGGTGGGAAACTGATCAATTCAATATAAGCCTCCATGAGGTCCTGACCATCCAACTTAAGGACGTTAAAGCAAAGTGTTAGGTGGGAAACAACCCACTGCGTTTTTCCTTACCTTCCTTTTATTTTCTGCATTTTATTTATTTTAGTTTTGTGTCTTACATCATATTTATTTTTATTTGCTTTCACACCATTCTTTTGGTACCTTAGAAGTTACATGCATAGGCTCACATCACATGCACTTTTATTGACTTACTTGGCATTGACTACTTTATTGCATGCTTGGTGGATTCACTCTCTTGATTGAATTGAGTACATGCACTTTTACCTCAAGATTTTAAGCCTTTTGATTGGATTATCATATTCCATGCTTATTTGTTCATGTATGTTCCTCTTTGAAGGTGATATATAATTTCCCCACTAGACATTGAGATAAATGTTCTCTGATTTAGCCTTCCTCATTTCACAATCACAAATATCAAGAGTTTTATGAAGAAGGGAGAGATAGATTCTTTTAAGGGAATAGGTACATGTAACATGTGTTTCTAGAATATATGGTACATAAATAATTTCCATTCTGGATTCCTTGTTTGAAGCTTCTGTGATTGAAAACCTTTCTTTGCAGTTGCTTCAATTTCATGTAAGAAACTCCATCCTGATTAATTTAAGTTATGGCATTGAACCAAGGTCGTCTTTCCAAATGCTATTCATTATTTTCAGTTTTGAAAAGTTCTTTCCCTTGTCAAAATCACACAACAATGAAGTATAAGACTTGCATTGCTAATATGGCTAAGTGCCCTGGTCATTTTGGCCACTTGGAGCTTGCCAAACCAATGTTTCACATCGGGTTCTTGAAGACCATGCTTAATATAATCCGTTGTGTTGCTTGACCTCCAAAATTTTAGTTGAGAGGTCCTGGATTATAACTGAATAATATTGTCAAAATTTGAATTGTTGATATAGGGTTCAATTTAGTGAAGTGTGATGCTTACTTTTAAGTTTGATTGTGTTTTTATGTAGAATGACCATAAGTTTAAGCAAGCTTTGAGGATTAGGAATCCAAAATTGTAAAGGTGATGATTGATAACATTTAGTGAAATCCATAGGGTATGTCCCTTAAAAGCTTTGAAATTTGAAACAAAAAAGAAAAAAAAAGTGTCTTAAGGATTATTCTCTTGGTTTTCTTTAATAGGTGTTCCCTTTTTTTTAATTGAATTGTATTGTCTTTTGAGAATTGGCTTATATGCAATATGTTAACTTGGATTGAACTCTGTTCTTGTTTCTTTTGCCGCTTTCAGCTGGTCAAATAGCTACCTCTATGTGTGTGTGTGTGTGTGTGTGTGCATATTTTGCTTATCCAATCAAACCAAGAAAACAAGCTCTTTTTATATCTCTAGATTGATCATCTTTGAAAAATGTGTTTTTTTTCATTAATTCAGTAGAGATGTTCATGAACTAGAGTTTTAGGATGGTGCTATTTTTCCTTTTATCGTCTTTTTGGGTGATCAAGTGGAGCAAAATTTGAGCAAAACTACATATATAATTAGATCATAATTAAATTTGTCGCTATTTATAAACTTTGACTGGAATTCCTTATGTTGACTTCAGATGACAAATTTCTTGTCAATTATGGTGCAACTTTTTCTATTGTTTGTTTTCTTTTGAGAGTTGAGCAAATATTTCATTAATATGCATGCATCAAGTAAGCATCTCTATTCATATTTGACAGGATAATGTATGATAGAAGTCTTACTAGTTATTGCAAAGATCAAAATTAAATTCTTGATATCAATAATCTTTTGAATGTGTTAGTTCGCCTTGATTTCTGTAGCTTCTCCTCGAGGGAATTTTGTGGCTTAATCATCTTACTTATCTAAGCATGTGAATGATCTGGTTAGTAATGGTTTTGCCAGATGGAAGAATATGCCTTGGGGAAATACAAGTCTTACAAATAACCAAGTTTGAAAGTATTTGGAAATGCACTCGTTTGGGTGGAAAATCAGGGTTTCACCTTTGCCATTACACTGTGATGATTGATAACATTTGCAGTGAAAATTGTAATATTATATTCTATTATTTTGAAAGTTGACCTTTTGTCTCTATTGCATCTAGGATGATTTAACCCATCAAGCTGGCCATGATCATTAGGCACAATGAGAATTTGAAGAGGCAGGGAAAGGAATGGATCTCCTACACATATTATTTCTAAGTTTTCTCAATTGTTGTAGTTTCACATAGCCACATATTTTGACAATGACTTGCCTAACTGCCAAGAGTATGATAATACTGATATGTTATGCTTGCTTTAACCTTAATTGATTTTGAACATCTGATAATGCGTGGAATAATTTTTTTCACAGGCTACTCAAAGATCAGGAAGACCTATCAAATCAATAAGTAGTAGGCTTAAGGCAAAAGAAGGCCGTATTAGAGGAAACTTGATGGGGAAAAGAGTTGATTTTTCTTTCGAATAGTAATTGCACCTGATCCAACCATTAACATTGATGAATTGGGAGTGCCATGGAGTATTGCTTTGAACCTTACATATCTTGAGACTGTGACTCCATATAACATTGAAAGGTTGTCATTTGGATATGCTTTTCTAGTTTCTTTTCTTTTAAAGCATTTTTCCATTGTTTTAAACAAAACATACTTGAAATGGGAAAAACAGGTTGAATGAACTTGTTATGGATCCCATCCTCCACCTAGAAAAACTGGTGCCAAGTACATAATTCGTGATGATGGGCAAAGGCTTGATCTTAGATATTTGAAGAGCAAAGGTGTTGGAGCTCATGATGGTGCCTAAATGCATTGTGTCACCTCAATCAAATAGGCCAGATAATGGGAATTGTCCAAGATACACTTTTAGAATGCAGAAAAATCACCAAGAGAGATACCTTCATCACGAAGGTAATATTCAATGAATTTTTCTATTGCTCTTGCCTCTTGTTTATTTCATCATTATGATTCTTGTACAAGTCATTCAAAAGTCTAATAAAAGTTTTATTTTTTAGGAAAGTAAGAAAGAATCTCAACACACTCAATTTAAACTTGATTTTTACCATGCTAATGTTTTGTATTGAATATATGATCATTTTTCATATGCTTTCTTGCTCATATATATAATGCTCTTTTCTGTTATGAAAGAAATGCTTTAAAATTTATGTCTATGGATAAAAACTAAAATACACTATTCTTGTTGAAGCTTAACGAAATACATGATACCATTAAGGGATAAAATGTTGGCTACAATCACAACCAAAAAGGAGTATCATTCTTGGGACAATCTTGTCTCAAAATTTCATAAGAGATATTTTCCTCTTTCAAAATTTGTTAAATTGAGATATGAAATTTATTGTTTCCATACCATATGTATGTAAATTGGAAGCAAGCGAAATTTTTTTCATAGCAAGTTGAACCCCACTACTAAAGCTATGGAGGCATTTTGGTAAAGGGTCACTAAATATCATTTATTAATTTAGCCTTATATTAGTTTATATATCTTTCTTGCAAGTACCTGATAGAGGAAATGGGCCTAGTCACCCAATGATATGAGAAGATCATCAGATGGAAGCAATAATAATCCAACAACTAATCACCCGCGTCCATGTACATGATCTTTTTATTAATTCCGGTGTGACTGGTGTATTACTTAGAATTACTTTCTTTTGGTGTACTACTTGGAATTACTTTCCTTTTAGACCTATAAGTACTTATGTCTCAAGTGTAGTACTCATTTTATACTCAATTAATGTATCTTTCCATTGGATATTATATTATCATGTTTATATCATATGTATTTTTGTTTTTATGTGAAATTTACAACTACAAAATAATAGCTAACATGGCTTCATATTGGACTGAAAATTTGATATAATCTTTAAATTGGAACTGCTAGTATTTTGAGAAAAATGGTAGTTGATAACCGCAATTTACTAAGATCATTGTTAAGAGAAAAATAGAGGTTAGACCTCAAAATTCACATTGAAAAAAGTGGCGGTTGAAAACCGCGCAATTCACCAAGCACTTTGGGGCCACATTGTCAAGAATAAAATGGTGGTTCTCTTCACATGAAAAAAGTGGCGGTTGCCATAATTTACTAATTAAGTGTCATCTTGTTAAGGGAAAACGCGGTAAAAATGGTCGTTCTAACCCCGGATTTTCATTGAAAAAAGCGGTTCTATCCGTTAATTGCGGCGGCTTTTTTTTAACCGCGTAATTTACCGAATGACATTGGTAATTACGGCGGTTCCTTGAACCGCCCTTCTTGAAAAGAATGGCGGTTAAAAATCGCCCTAATTCCCCAAATAAACCGTCGCAATTCACTTCATTTTTTGTAGTGTATTCCTTGAAGATTAGACCGTTGAATACCCAAAGACAATAAAGAAGCCAAATTCAATAGATGAGCACTAGCACAATGGTTTGAATTTAGAGTCTCCAATTATGGTGAATAATGTTAACAGGGGAGATGTGCATGTAGACAATGATGTTTCAACTAAATAACCTATTGAGCTAGCTAACCTAGTTTCTCTTGAGCCACCTATTGAGCCTCATGACAAGATTTGGCAGACAATCTCGTCCTTCTCTAGATATACACCCCATGAATATGTAATGCTAGCTGATGAAAGCGAACTAGAAACTTACAAAAAGGCTATTTTTGATGTTCATAACAAGGAATGGTTGCAAGCCAAGCAAGATGAGATGAATTCTTGCATGAGAATAATACTTTTGAGCTAGTGAAATTGCCTAAGGGCATAAGGGCACTCAAGAACAAGTAGGTGTTCAAGCTAAAAACTAAAGAGTATGGCTCACAACCAAAGTACAAAGTAGGGTTAGTTGTGAAATGTTCAAGTCAAAGGAAAAGTATATATTTTGAAGATATTTTCTCATAAATGATTAAAATGTCGAATGTTATGAGAATCAGATTGGTTCAACCAAAAATCGGTCACCTTGCCAGGTAATGTCCCAAAACTCAAATTTTTAAAAACCATATTTGAACTCAAGAACCCAAAAACTAGTGAACTCTGAAACGATCCGATTAGAAGAGAGGTGGCAATCTGCATCATAGGTGGGGATGTGTAAGAAGCCAATCAATTGGGAGGTTGTGGTTTTATAGCAAATGTTTCATATCCTTCTCCTTCTGAACTCAATTAGACCTCTTCACAGCTAATAGGCTTGTGACGAATCGTGATGAGCAAGATGGTCAGTAGTGGGTGGCGCAATTATGGAACTCGTAGGAATGCAGTGGGGGTTTTTTTTTGTCATGACCCAACTTACTTGTGATCAGCACATGAGGAGTCTTGTCCCCATGTATGCCTCCTAGGAAAAGCATGCTTTTCACGTAATGAAATACTAAAATATCTTGTGAAATATATAAGCAATTCCATAAATCCATCAAACTAATAAACTTTATTTATAAAGTCTCAATATTTGAATTGCCAATTAAACTAAATTGTTGGATGAAAATATGTAATACATAATTTGTGAAAATTAAAATAATGATTAAATCTGAAAATAAATATAATATATGTCCAAGGACTCGTTTGCACTAAACTAGAGCACTCTAAACTTTCTAATAAAAATAAACTAAGACATAATGACCTCACTGCAAAGTGAGGCTCACCTAACTATTAACACCACCATTATGAACATCAATTAATTTATTTTGTTCCAATTAACTAATGATCAAACTCCCTAAATTAATTACCAGCCACTCTCAAGGTCAAGAAATTCTCTTTTCCTAAATTGATTGCCTAATCTCTTAGCAAAAACTAAGTTAGGAAAAGGGTTAAGCTCTATGGATTCTTAACAATGACCACATGAACCGCATTTATATATCTCTAGTTTTTGCTCAACTCACAATGTTTATATTAGAAGGAAACTTTTACAAACCTTATCTCTAGTTATTGCAATCCCTCAGTTCAATCAATAGTTGATCAGGTAATTAAAACAATTAAGCATAAATATAAACTTAGTCAATAGAATAAAAATAAAATCAACATTAATACATAAAAGTAATGTCAAATAGCATGATTCATCAATACCCTAACAATAGGCACCTAGTTCCTACTTGAATAAAAATAAACAACAAAAGAAAATATAGAAGATGGAGAAAAAGAAATCATCATTAAGAACCATAAGCTTGGATAGAAGGAATGGATTGAACACGGATCTCTCCATGCATTGATCTCTCGACTCATATACTTGATCCTTGCGTAGACACTATCTTATGGATGGGAGATATAAAAAATCATGTATATCCTCCTAAGGATTGTCCTTAAGTGCCTATTTATAGTTACCCAGCCAAAATTACAGTTTTGGGCCTAAATTGATGTTACTGATATGCAAAGGACACGCTCCAACATGACGGCATGTGCGGCGACGTGTGGAATTTCTCAAAACTTTTTTATTTCTGAAATGGCACCATGCAACAACACTTTTGGCATGCACTGCAACACACTACTTTGAATGCCAAAATGTTGAGAACGACACCACGATTGAGTGAATGACCCTTAGCATGAGTACTGAAAACCTGAAATGTTCCATTTACGACAATGTGCTGTAGAGTGCCTCCAGAGGCATAATTCCATTTCTTGCTACATCTTCTTTGCTCCCATTGCTTGTACCTAATTATCAGATCAATAAAAGATAAAACAAGTACAAAAAACATAGGAAAACATATAATTAGCTAAGAATATCTAACTAACTAAAATAACCAAATGAAAACTTAAATTAAAGTAACAAATGCCTAAAGCTAATTAAAATAAAACAAAATATAACTCACTCCAAAAAGTTATTAAAAAGGCAATATACAATGCCATAATTTTCTATTTGGGCAGAGTGTTAGACAAAAACAAGCAGAGGAGAGTTCTACTAGGGGTGTGCATCATTTTCATTGGGATTAAATGTATTTTATCCCTTATACTTTAGATTATGTATAATTTAGACATTTAACTTTTGAAACGCGCAATGCGACCCCTTATGATTTTCAAACAATGCAAAAAGCCCTTTTGTTAACTTCTTATGCTTTTGCACTGTTAATTGTTATGTGCCTATCACGTGATGTATTTTACAGGCAAAAATACCCCTCCTTTCAAACAAATTTTCCAACCTTAAGTTTTCCCCTCTCCCAAGTTAGAACTCAAAGGCACACCTCTCACTCTTATCTCCCCTTTCACCTTTGAATCCCTTAATTTGAGAGCACAAAAATTCTCCATGAGCTAATAAGCTACTATGCTATTGCTAAAGCATTTTGGCACCAGGACCATATAATTAGAGGCAAATTCAACACGCGCAATACGCATTCATCATTTGCAAAATTCAATTCCCTTCCTTCAACAACCAAACAAAACCCCATTTCAATTCAAGCTCATAGAAGCTCATAGAAGCTCTCAACATCGTGAAACCCTTTTTCCCCAACTTCCATTTCTTAGCCCAAACAAACCATAACTGAAGCCAAAATAAGGAGCGCCTCGAGCTTTCTGTCCTTGGTGGCAGATTCTGATTTAGGCTTGAGTGGCAAATTCTGATCGGTGGATTCTGATTCTGATTTGGGCTTTTCGTCTTCGGGGCGCCTCTCGAGCAACATGTTTGAAGTTAAAACGACATAAATGGAAATTTTTTGAGCCACCGTAAAAAGTAAGACAAGTTCAGGATTTTGTGCTCTCAAACTAAAGGATTCAAAGGTGAAAGGTGAGATAGGGGTGACAGGTGTGCATTTGAGTTCTTAGCTTGAGAGGGGAGGGTCTAGGATTGGGATATTTGTTTAAAGGATGGGGTATGTTTATCCATAAGATACATGACGTGATAAGCACATGGCAAACTGTGCAAATAGATGGGAAGTTAACAGAAAGACTTTTTGCACTGTTTGAGAATCACAGAGTTGCATCCACATTTAAAAGTCAAAGTTTAAATCCCATATGACTAAAGTATAAAAAGGTAAAATACGTTTAACCCTTTTCATTATAACACAACAACAGGAGTTGAAGTATTGGCTAGCCTTGTGCGCTTAATTTCATTCCAGTAGGGAAGAAATTTTGGGTTCATATTGGTAGAAATATATTTCTATTAGGCTGAGATAATTTCACCCGATTAGTATACCATTTTATCTCCTCTATTGTTTGGGTTATTCTATTCCTATGGGAATATTTTGCTGATATTCACTTACTGATAAAGACTTTTTGATGTAACATTGATTTGATTAGTGTAGGTTTTTTTGGACTTGGTCCCATGGTTTTTAGCCCTTCATTTTGGGATTGTTTGCGTTAAAAATTTCTAGTGTATGTGTTGATTTAATTATCTGCATATTTTTTTTGTCCATGGTTTACTTATATGTTGTTGATTGCGCTACTTGGTGATCATATTTATTTGACAAGAGAAGGATAAAAAGATTTATTTTTCATTAACTTTTTTACCTTTTCCTAACATTTAATTAGGTTATATGAAATTCCATACATTTAATCTATACAGGGAAAAGCTTGCAATTGAGTACGCACACATTTCTTGAATGAGCATAATAAGAGTTTACCGATATGGTTCCCAGGTCCTATGATGTATTTTGAAAGCAACTGACACGAAAGAGCCACCTCCTCCCAAACTTTTAATGAAGTTCTTTGGCTCAAATAAATGGCATGAAGGACGCATTGTTCATAGAAAGAATTAATTCAGTGATATAAACAACTACACCATCCATGAGGGAGGCATGAATTCTCAAAACGATTATGCCGATGAAAGGAGGACGTTGAACAGCTCCCATCATGAATGCACCAAGGGAGTCAGTTGCACATTTTGTGCCTCAGTTATTGGATTGCAGGCCCATGAGGAAAGGATGTTATCAAGAGCTCCCATTCCCAATTTCCACCCGTTTTTTCTTTCCTCGTAATTATCATCTTCAAAAACAACCTTACATATGGGCTACCCCACTTCATGTATGTCTTTTGCTAAATTATGCATGGTCTCCTTCAATCATTTTGCTCCCTAAACTATTTTCTTTTCTGCCTTTGTTCTTCACGAATTAGCCATATATCCTAAGTTACAAAGAATGTCTCGAACATATTCAATATCCACATTATCCTTTTCAATCTTTATTTGATTGTCTATGGCGACAAAGGGATTTACTTATTGACCATAAACGGATAAAAAAAACAAAATTAACGAGAGAAGAAAAAGGCAATAATTATTTTGATACATACGGTTATTTATTCAAATCTTTTAACTTATATAAGTCCTTTTAAATAAGGAATATATAGGCATATTTATTGATATGAATATAATAATATGTAATTGAATAATGAGTAAACACTCAAATTGGTCCTTGACAATTTTTTTTAATGGACAAATTAATCCTTAACAATTGTAAACACTCAAATTGGTTCCTTACAATTGTAAAAATAGGACATTATAGGTCCTAACCCTGTCAAGCTCCTAGGAGCGGAAAAAAAAGCTCAACTGGAAGAAGATGGAGCTTATCTGAGAGGAAACATAATTCGGCCATGAGAAGGCAGCTTGGCTGAGAAGGAAGAGGAGGATGCAGATGATTGAGTTTCGTCACATGCCTATCTCCGGACCTGTCAGCCAACCTCCACTTAGTTCTAGCCAAGTTATGCCTAGTCCTGAGCACTATTTCCTCTGATGAACTCCACCTTCTCCTAGTTTTCTTTTTCATCTCTCATCTGGCCAAGCATTACAGGTCGATGGGGACCTATAATGTCTATTTTAATAATTGTGAGTAACCAATTTGGGTATTTACAATTATTAGGATGAATTTGTCTATCAAAGAAATTGTAAGAGATCAATTTGGGTGTTTACTCTTGAATAAATGCTATTTCAATATCCATATAGGTGTAAACACTTATGATGGTATGAGAGGAGTGATAGAGAGAGATAAATTGGAGAAAAAGTAAGTAATAGAATCATATATTTGTGAGTAGGGTGTTGGGGTGTTTGAAAAAGTTAAATATTATAATGGCATTATTCTAATAGTAAATATACAATTTTAATGTATAAAAATTAAATTCTTAATCATATATTTTTTACTAATATGAGTGCATCAAATTAAAGAGTTATGTTATTAGTACTTACAATATGTGGGATGTGAATATCGTTAAGAATAATCTATGTTCAATAATGATAGATAAGATATGAATTGACGTGGTTCATGCCTTAGAACTAATAATATTTTTCTAAAATAAAACTAAATCAAAACATGTAAAGTAATCAAAATAAATTGTGATTATCTTTATCTAGTTTGGAAAAGTGTCGCCTGTGAGAAAGGAAGGAAAATCACATATAGAGACAGGTGATGTATATCACTATCAACATTTCAGTGATGCTAGACTACACACAGTCACCAAACTCAAGCTACTATTCCTTTCTATTTGCCTCGAATGGCTTCCCAGTTATGTTGGACCACGCCTACATTGAGGAACTTCCGGGAAAGTTTGCAGCTTTTTTGGATCATCATTCTTTATATATATAGTAATGTGATTCGTACTTATTATTTGTAAGATAAAGTGTCTCATTTCTATCTATCATTAAATAGAATGTAAATCTCATTTAATTTAATATCCATATAGCCTATACATTTCTATTTCCTATTAAATAGGTGTAATCTCATTTAGTTTAATATTAATATCTCATTCAATAATAAATAAAAATGTTGAATCGATAATCTCATATGATGAGTATAAATATCATTACTCTTATAGATATCATGTGGCTCCTACTCCAAGGAAGTCAATAAATGGAGGTGCTGTAACAGCAGCATCTGGGGGGTCACTGATGATCAGGGCTTCATTCCTGTTCTCTGCCGCAACGGATGATGATGATGGGTCCCTGGCCAAAGAAACGTGGGGTGTTGTCGATGCTGGGGAATTTGAGAAACTGTAAAAATTGTGATTGTTTGGTGTTTGCGTTGTCATCAGATATTGTTGGTAGAAACCAGATAAAAGCTGAAGATTATGATGTTGATATTCATCACTAGTCCTCTTGTCCCGATATCTGGTCTGGCTAATGTATTCACCCACCATGTCATTATTTCTAGCACCTTCAAAGTTCAAACCGAAACCAATGAAGAAAGTTAACAGCAGTGCGAAGCCCCAATAATATGCTTATACATATCATTCGCATGAGTAGAAATTCTTAAATAAGATATTTATTTTGTATTAATTTTTTGTTTAACATGTCAATTTTATGAGTTATTATTTTTTTTTTCTATATTTTTAATGTAATAACAATTATTTCAACTAATAAATGATATAACACATGTTTTCTTTGCTAGGTGAGCATTTAAAATTTTCACATAAGAGTATTGTTATTTTAATATTTAAATGTGAATGTTTAATTGAAACACTCATTTTATTATCTTTAGATGTGATGGATGAGTAAAGAAAGTTGAAATCATCATTATATTTAATGATAATAGAATGAGTATTCAATTAGATATTCATTTTTTAGTATTAAAATAATATTTTTATTTTCAATATTAGAATGAATTTAAGGCAACCCAATTATGAGTATATATGACGAAGAAAGAAGGGTAACATCAGTCACTTTTACAAAGCAAGAAGACAAATGAAAAGAAGATATTTAACTTCTTTGAACTGTAAGAATATTGTTATAATGCAATTGCAAATAGCTAAGGGAGGAAGCTTTGGAACAAGCTGCAAGAAAGTGAGAACAAGAGCAACCTAGAATGCATAGCTGTTGCAATAAGAATGAAAGGATAACATATATGGAATGCAGGAGAGAAATTAAATTAAGGACACAGACCAGAGAAGAAATCAAATGGTGCCTGCTGAGCATACAAGGCAGTACTAGGAGGGGCCTGCCGCACACTACCGCTTGAAATTGATTGTCTCCAACCAGTCATGTGCATTGAACCGTTTAACTCAACCCCACCACCACAAGCTCCATGGAAGGATGCAGCACATGGGAAACTACTAGCCATATTACTGCTGAGTACCCCACTGGGGAGTTTGAGACAAAAGGGTGATGATAATGGTTGTGTTTCTGCCGTGGTATCTCTGAAGACAAAGCTTCTGCTTTGCTCAACTCTGGTGTAAACTGCAGGTTGGCTTAGCCTCCTCCTCCTCCTGTATGCACTGGATTGTTCCCTGTACTTCCTAGCCATTATCACATGCCAGTGGTTCTTGACAGCATTATCTGTTCTTCCAGGGAAAAGCCTAGCAATCATGGCCCATTTGTTGCCGTAAATCCTATGTGCCTGCGTTAGCCTTTCTTCCTCGTCTTCGGTGAAAGCCCTCTTGTTGATCCTTGGATCCAACTGGTTAAACCATCTCAACCTACAACTCTTGCCTTCAAATACAAAATGAGGAAAGTTAAAAGAGATCCATTTTTTTATTCATAAAATGAACACAATACCAAAAGAGGAAAAAGAAAAAAAAAACACATGTACGCATATAGTTCTCCAATAAGAAAGGAAGCAGCAGATCAGATAAGATTCTATTAATTAGTTTTCATTTTAATTAAACTAATTTTAATTTACACCTGATCTTCCTTCTAGCTTCTCAGCTACGAGGTTCCAGTTCTGAGGGCCATAAAGAGCCACAAGTTCCTTCAGCTTGGAATCTTCTGCAGGCCTCCAATGCCCTCTTGCACAGAGTTTGGACTGTCCACTATCTACCTCTTTGCTACTCATAACAGAATTCTCATTAGGGTTCTCTTGGTTGAAGCTTGCATCATTGTTGATTTTCTCATTGTTCTCCCCAACCCCATCACTGAAATCAGAACCTTTACCCTCTACATCTTCGCTGCTGGGGTGTTCCTCAAAGTTCCTGGAAAGGCACTCCCTCATAAATGGAAAAGACCAGCTTGTGCTCCCATTTTCCATGGCATAACTACTCTCTTGAGATGAAGAAATAGTTGAAACAACATTGTAGTTGGAGCCAAGGGAGAGAGATCCCATGTCTGCATTGACCATTCCGAATGAAGGAGATGGAGAATGAGAAGAATAGGAAGAGGAGGGAGTGGGGAAAGGATAACAGCTGAGGCCATTTGGGTTTTTATCTTTTGGAGAGTATGCAACACTTTGTGGTGGCCATGACTTCATTTCCTATCCACCTGACAAGTGCTGATGAAGCTATTACAGTGTCATGCTCATAATAAAAGAATACTTTTGTGTGTGATGCTAGAGACTTTGTATATAAAACATGAGAGGCAAACGTTAGCAAGATATAAGGCAAGAAGATGAAAATATTTTGCACCACAAGAGAGCTTTTTGGTTGAGAGTTGAGACAGCAAAACTAACTGCTTTTACGGCTTCAAAAAACCTGAATCCTACACGGCCTTTTCACTCCCTCATTCACTGTCTGATATCCATCCATTACCATAGTACAATTTACTTTGTGAGGTAAGGTCAGAATTGATCTTTGAAATATTTAACCACCCAGACTCGCCAATGACATGTGTAATCTTATATTGTATGAATATTATTTTCTCATATCATAATTTGTCATCTTAAAATTATGTAGTATCCTATTGTTTTCTGTAATATAAATTACTGAATCAATTTAGACACTGATTTCTTCGACACTCCTTGACATGGGTGAATTTTAATAGTACTACCAATTTTTTTCCTATTAATAACTTGTCCGTAATATAGTAGTATTATTACTTTCTTTTCTTATTAGTGACTTGCCCTTAGTATAATAATAATAATAATATTATTATTATTATTATTATTATTATTATTTATATATTTCAATTTAATAATTTAAATCTTTAAAAAGGTTATTCATCCCATAATATTAAAACTTTTATGATTAAGGTGATTTAGAGTTTGATCAAAAAAGAATTTTTATATATTGAGATCGTATTGAATATATAAAACAAATCAGGTATATCTCAACCTAATATCTTAAACTTTTTATAGAAATTATTCATGACATATTCTTTGGTTTGTAATAATTAAAGTCACACCTTACTTGTCTCGCGTTTGAGAGTGAGAGGCAATGAGAAACTCACTCTCCATTCATGGGGTTGCAAAGTCCAAGGTTAATTGTGTCTCTTTCTTAGTGATGATAGTATAGATTTAAATTTATGGTAAACTCTACGCATAACATGATATTTATCACCTAAAATCGAATATAAAATATAAAATTGTATAAATATTAATATTCTAAAAACAAAAAATAGGGATGCTGCCACATCTTAGGTTTATAGTAAATTTAAATCTGTATTATAATTTGTCTCTCTTTTTTCAATTTTCTATTAAAAATGTTACTTATACTCATAAGATATGAAACGTCATGTTAACTCACACATCATCACCATTGAATGGGATGTTACTGTTTAAATGGGTCATATCTAAATACAAATAATAAATGAGATGTGAGTTCGATATAGTGTTAAACACGTAAATACAAATAACACAACTCATTTTGTTATTGTTATTCTATCATATGAGACAATTCTGTTGGGACATAGATTTCATAGACGACATGAATCTCGTAACATCTACAATTGCATCCATATGGCTCGGATATGAGATCATCAGTTAAAAAAAATAAGCACATGTCACTTCAGGTGACCATAAAGATAGTATTTGATAGTGGAGACAAGATAAAAAATTCAGGGACAAAAGAAATGGAGATATAAAAAATAATATCTCTATATCGTTTTTGATTATAGAGTCCAAAGCAATAACTATCTCTATATTTTATTTGAAAGATAAAGACAATACAATAAATATATGGTGAAAGACATATGTATTCCTATGAGCTATTACAAGACCACCGCAGACCAGCTGGCTATGGATCATTGATTAGCCGACAATTGGCATCGATTGCCGACTACCACGTCATCCTTAAATTTGAGGACACATTGACAAATATTAAATATATATATATATATAATATATTATTAAAAAAATATTAGATTTTTATTTCTGGCAAGACTGTATCTCTCTAAATTGACAAGATAAGCTCTCAAAACCTAATGAGGGCTTACTTCTTGTTCGGAGCGGCAGGACATCTTTCTTTCCAAAGCAGGAGAAAATGAGGGCTTTGCCACGCTCTTTATTCATCACACAACAGACCCTGTTGCCATGTTCATGTACACCCTACACTGTACAGCTAGCTATTCATTCAGCCCTTAGCCCTGTTTTACTCGTTCTCCTGCAGGGCCTAGAATTGCACTAGACTTTAGCCTGGGTTTCAGTTTAACCACCTGAAAATTGACCCAACAACCAAGAAAACCCCTGTGCCTTCCCTGAAGCAATTCATGTTCTGGCAGACCTCCTGCTGTTACAATAATGTCAGTCGACAAACACCACTACCATAACGTCATTCTAATTAAACCCCACGTATGCGCTATAGCTCGATCAGTACTAATATCAATAAATATGAATAATTTTATTTGACATCTATATAAATATAGATACGCATATGAATCTCATATGATATAAAAAGAATGACAGAGAAAAAATAAATTAGAAGAAAAAGTAAATAGTGTGATGTTCGTTAGTTTAATTTTTAAAAAATTTTAACTTCTAAAACTATACATAACACCTATTTAATACTTAAAATATATATGCGACATTACTTTAACATATAAAAGACACATATAATATCAAACAAATTTATAAATGCTTAGACTCAGAAATCAATAGACGTCACATATATCGATTTTTCAAGTACTAAAATTATCTATTACATATATCTTTTAGGAATTTAAATGACACAAAAGATCTTTCAAATATTAGACTGATATTATTATATTCTTTAGGAATTAAATTGGTATAAAATATTATTTAGAAACTAATAAATTAATATCAAGTGCATATTTTAGGGTCTGAATTAATAGTTTAGTCCTTCTTTTTATGAAAAAAAAATAAGAAGCATACATAAATGTGAACAAAATCGACACTATTTATGTAAAAATACCCTAAATGTTTAAATTATGATAATATATCATCTTATAAATCTTCTTGCATGATAAATGAGATGAAAAGATACATATAATTTATATCTTGAAATTTTAAAAAATAATCAAACTTACATCATTTAAATATGTAGAGTATGATTTGTAAAAATAGACAATAGGAAGATATTTTATTTTTTATCTTTCAACTACAAAAACATGTCTATTTTTAAGAATATGTGAACTAATATATATATATATATATATATATATATATATATATATATATATATATATATATATATATATATATATATATATATATATATATATAGGGTTTTACTAACATTCACATATTCGCGTGAAAGTTAGCAACTTTTACATTTTCTTTTGAAGCAACAAATCACATTTTTTCTCTCTTGAATCAATTATAATCCAGGACAAATATGTAATTTTACGTTATCCACTATAATTATTATTCTAACTTTTTTGTCTCACCTAATTAATACTACCCACTATCTTTTCTTATCTAAAACTTTCAACAAGTATGATTACGGTAAACATATTTTAACAATAGTTTTGTAAAATATTATTATATGAAATATGTAAACATGCTGCATCATAAATATTTTAATATATATGTATGAAATCAAATTAAAAATAAATAAATAATTTAATAATTCATCATCAAACCGATTGAATTTTTTGGGACATTAGTACATTACTAAAAAATTGTGTTTTATGCTATGTATGAGAAATTTTGGATAATTTACAAGATTTTTGTAAGTTAACAGAATTTTATGAAATTTTAAATCAAATTTATTGTCAGAACATTGTTTATCATAATTTTTTATCTGTTTGATATCTTTTATGAGAATTTTTAAACACAACAAAGCTGTAGAAATTTAATTTTATATAGAATAAAATGAGCACAGAAAAAACTTGGAGAAAGGACTTGAGTCCATTCTAGGAGGTGATGGGTCATACATGTGGATTGTGCTGGCGATTCTAGAGGTGTCTCATGGCTCCCTAGACTGAGAAGCCGCATCATCCTCCTCATTATTTCCTTCTAGTTTGTCAATGCCTCGACCAAGTTTTGCAGTTGGATGATGACCATATTTTTCTTTTCAATTGTGATCCTCTTGTTTCTTCCAAAATCTGTCGAACAATGAGGAGAAGCTCCTCGAGCATAGGATTGAGTGTTTCTGTGTTACCTTGGTTGTACAAGGCGTTGTTGTTTGTGGTTTGACTATAATTAGTAGACATTGTGGCTAGGCTTGTTTACTGAGATCCTTTGTTGGACGCCAATGTTCTTACATGAGAATCCAACTGGTGTAGGTCAATGCCTTGATGCAGGGACAACGCTGGTGAGGAACTACAAAGATAATTTGATGGAAGTTAAGGTATGCCCAAAGTGTATTTATGGTAAAAACTAATGAAACGATCATATCTTAAACATATAAGCCTTATATAATGGTTAATATGGCCAAGATAATTTCATACTAAATCTTAGTTTCCTTGAATAGAAGGATCCTTTAGAGCGTTTCCCTTAATCTGCATGGAGGATAAACGAAGTACTTGTAATTATTACTTATTAGAGGTGATCTTCCTTAGATTTATCCACTAGATCTAGAGTTAATATCATGATATATGAACTTAATTATTTAATATGCAAATTCGAGTGTTAAATAAGAAGGATCATGTTTCATATTTCCGTGAAGACCTTTGTTACGATTCAGGACCTAGGATCACGACCTCATATGAAGGACAATATCACCTCCCTCCTAAGGTACTAGGAAGGCCAAAGAATCCGATCCCAAGGTCCATCCAGAGGTCTACTTGAGGATCACCAAGGGAAAAGACCATCCAGGACTACGTACAGGGGAAGGACCATCCGAGGACCACCAAGGGAAATGACTACCTGAGGTCTAGCCGTGGTCCGCCAGAAGCCCAGAGGCATGTAGCATAAAGCTTGAACTCGGTAAAGAAATCCTCCCTAGAGGAAGACGAAACGACCCTAGGTAATGTCAGGAGGAGCGTCTAACAAGCACGGGACCAAGTACAAACATATAGGATAAGGTCCAAATAATATCATCAGCTCAAAATGAGTACACCATACCTAATGACATGTTAGCTCAGCCCTAGGGGCAAGCCCAAAAAATATAAATAGGATGAAAGGAAGTCCTTCAAGGCATGCTATTCACTCTGATACACCTCCCCCTCACTCCCTGAAACTTACTTGGGAGTTGGAGTCTCTTGCAGGTACCCACCCTTAGTGCTCCAGGCACCACTATAAGGAGGAAGAACGCTAAGAAAACCACGTCTGTACACCAGAGCGTGGAGGAGGAAGATCGCAGCACATTTGTGTTCCTACCCTGGGTATACTCCATCCTATATCGCAACAACCTTATTGTGAATGTTGGGGCGACATCCAACCTTATTGATGTTTGGGCTAGCAATAAGAGTTTGGTTCAAATTATAATGACATTTTAAAACTTAACCTATATTTATGTTGAATAATAATTAAAATGATTATAGTCCTCTTATAATGTAAATAATTAGATGATATACTGTTTTAATTCATTTTTTTAAGATAAGACAAATATAAATTTCTTTGTGAGTATTATTTTAGTGTGGGTTTTTATTTTTTTTCTTGAACTAGAACATCATTCTCTCGTTTCAATTTTTTTTTCAAAAAAAAAAAGGAAAATTGGATGGTATACGGTGGAAATCAACTTTCACAAAACCTAATGAAAATTGAAGCCGATGAATATAGGGAAAGGAAAAACGCCAAATTAACAAAACCCCGTCACTGCAATTTGGATGCATAATGGCCGGATAAGACAAAAAGGAGCACATCAACCCTCTGCAGTAGCCAGTAGGAGCAACTTCTGCTTGAGATAGTTGCCTGAGGTGCGTAGGGGCGGCTAGTGCTAGTTTATGCCATTCTATTAGCATTTAGCAAGATGCATAATTATATTTAAACAGGATCTTCCGAATTCTGAGACTTCTTTTGGCTTTCTTGATCGATGAAACCAAACCAACTTCTAACCAAGTGTGGATGCAGCTGTAGTTCTTACATCGGGAACCTGCGACACCAACATCCCAGGGCCTCACTAGTGGGAATTCTCCTCCTTATTGGCTTGCTTCTTTAAGTTCATTATTGTGATTATCTTTGTTCAATTTTCATGATAATTTAATTATTTATTATTGTGATAAAATACATCTTACCGATAATTTTAGTGTGTTTCTCATATGTGAACTCCATTTTTGTACATTAAACAAGAAAATCCAAAATTGGCATATGTTTTTACAAGTTTCTTTGGGAAAAAATGTAAATGAAAAAAAAAAATCATAAATCAAAATGGAGAATAGAATAAATATCCTGGTCTCTTTTTCTTATCCTATGACCCCTTGTGCCTCTATTGTTCTGCCCCAATTCAAGTTCATTTCAATTGTGCCCATAACCATTTTTTTTATTATTTCCACCACCACCAATTTGAAATGAAAAGGTGGAGAAGCAGGATGGGCGCACGTCCATTGTCGCCCACTTTCAGCAAACATGTCCACTTCCCTTCAACAAAAAACTGACAAAAATCAGCCCACTACCTAGTCGATGGAATATTCAGTAAATGGATGGGTTGAAGCGTGGGGAAAGGTCGCTGGCTCTTGTAGAAGCATGAAAAATTCAGTTCGGGTTCTCATTCATTCGAGAACAATATGGAGGAAAATAATTAATTCAGTCACAAACCCAGTATAAAGAAGTAGGATCAATTTTTTAAAAGGATAGAAAGCAATTGAGAGAAGATCATTGAAATAGAGAATTGAAGAATCAAGACAAAAAGGAGGACGGCATTGTGTGGTATCTTTTTCTTAGCTTTTATTACTGATTGTCATCTACATCCATCATCACAAATCATACACATGCATACATTGTAAGCCATACCCCACCACCATCCATCATCATCTTCATCCAACCTATGACCAACCAGCCAACATAACCTTCATCACCATCATCATTCTTATCACTTGCAATATCAAAACCATCCACAATCCAACCAAAGCCAAACAGGAAATCCAATCAAAACCAACGGCTCATCAAAACAATCAATATAAGAAAATAAACACAGAAAAGGGGAAGAACACAGGGGTCACCACCCTTCCTCCTTACCGTAGATGGTCCGACACTGCTCCTCGCAACGCAGCCCTTTGCGCGCACAGCTCGCCGCCCAACACTGAGCATAGGCGACCACGAGGAGGTGGTGCTCCTCCGCATCCTGGGACCGCGCAAAGCCCCTGGGAGACCTCGGTGCTCCTCGGTCACGATGCGGCCGCCTTCGTGCGTAGCTCTACCACCGCCGCGCGGAGCCAACCACATGGCACCTTCCTAGTCCGCGGAGCCAATCACACCGCACCCTTCCTCATCTCACCACCACTCTAGCATGCACCATAAGCCGTTTTCCTCACCAAGCAACCATGAATCGCCGCCTAACCCGATCCATCGGTCTATACCCACCCTTCCATGGCCGCACCCACACCCTCCCCGCCACGAACCATCAGGCCTTCGCCGCCCTTTCCCCACCAAGCACCGGCCGCGGCAAATCGGGCCTCTCCTCGCCTCATCCCTCCGTCCAACCACCATCACGCGCGGCCTTTCCCCTTCTTCGGGGTTCGCGCGCCCCTTCCCTCTTCCCCATCGCACGACGCCGCACCGCCCTCATTACCAAGCGACTTGATGCAGGCCCCCCCCCTCTCTCTATTGCTTCCTCTCTCCATCTCTCTCTTCCTAGCTCCTGTCTCTAACTCTCTTCCTTTCATTCTCTATTTGCATAAGTGTGTGTGTGTGTGTGTGTATGAGTGTGGGTTGTGTAGGTGGTTTTAGTTGTGAGTGTGGGGCTGCATTAGTGTTTGTGTGTTAGTGTGTGTGGGGAGTGGGTACGGTGATGAGCCCACTCCCTAAGTTTTTTTTCTTTATTGTTTGAGGTTAGGTCGTTTTTGTTCCTGTTAACAACGTTTTACAAGTGTTAGGCTTGCTACTAGACTACATGGGTGTTTAATTCCTTCTTCCTATTATTATTATTATTATTATTATTTTTGTTATTTATTTATAAATTAGCTTTGTCAATTCATGTTGAAATTAGTATTACAAATAAATAAGATGATTATCTTTATTTCTTGTAAATAAAATCCTTTTTTTTTAAAAATAAATAAATAAATAATAATAATAGTGACTTCTCATGCAAATGACCAATAATGTTGGTTGAATAGCAAATGTTATCTTCACTGTTATTGAATCAAAAGGATTTATTGAGTAGCCAAGTGCTAACTTGAATCCTATGCATGAGCCCCTTTTTAAGAAAATACCTCTTCACAGAAGAAGGTTTCTTTTAAATGGTCATTAAGGGTGATTGAGTGACAAATATTACCTTCACCATTGTTGAACCATAAGGGTTTATTGAGTAGGAATGCTAACTTGAATCCATTTGTTTGTTTAAAAAGATGAGATAAAATTTTGTTCTCCACAAAAAAGATTTCATTAATTAAAATCAACCAATACACAAATATTTTCTCCAGAACTACGTGACTTTGAGTTTCTCATTGCACCAAGGGTACGTAAAGGCGCCCACTGTCAAGTCAAAATTATTTTTCCTTAAATTGTTTTGTTTAAATTGTAAATATGTTTTTCTGTTATTCACCTATTTATTTATTTAGAAAAGGGTTATTATTTAATTTGCACAATTAATGAAAGGTAGTCAAAGACGGGTGTATTAGGGTGCGTAAATTCTTACCCTTCCCTATGCATAACCGACTCCAAACTCAAATTTGGTTTCAAAGACCACTTTTTGTTAATAAATGGGTTTTTCCATGTTTTTCCAACTCAAATAAACTTGGTAAACCAAATTTTAAATAGAATTTTCCGCCGTCCGTAAATACCCTGCGACATCATACTATGTTCATCTTAATTTATTTAAGGATATAAATTTAACTATCATTATTGACTAGTTAATTTTTATATTTATTTTATTCCCATATATATTTCAACGAGTAAAGAATTATCTCACTTCTACTTAAAAAATGACAAATTGACAACTTTAAATCTAATGCATATTACTCCCTATCTTTCACTCCATTAATTTGTCCAAAAACAAAAAATATTTGATTCTTGAAATTTTTTTTTTGGTTCTATTTACATCCATAAAACAATTTTTAAAATATAAAAAACATTCAAATTATGAACGCAAACAAGACTTTTATGTTATGTTGTGATCCTTTAACATGGTAACCTCTGTCATTTTATGTTTTATTATAATTTCTTAATATTGTAGTTTGACCTTTATATCATTTTTTATAATTTAAATATTGTCTATTGGAACAACAAGTTTGAAACGTTTTGAATATATTATGTACGTAAATAGAACAAACAAAAACTTTTGGACTAAATTGAAATTTTGATAAATACGAGGGACATAAATAAAATTTTACCTAAATATTCTTCTCTATTCATAAATGAACAATAACAAAATTTTCAAAAATGTTGTCAGTTGAACATCAAGAGGAGTTAATTAGCTGAGTTTTTTTTTTTTCAATTTTTTGTGAACCACTTTGATAGAATAGAAAAAAGCCTTCATATAAAAGGTATTATCTTGTCAATCACATTTTAAAGTCTTTTTGGGACCAGAAGTTGAGGCTAATTGTTTCAATCAATGGTTTAAATTCATACTTGACATTGGCATGTGGAATATGTGGAATTCACTATGAGAGAATCCATTGCCAAAAAATTGTAGCTCTATTACTTGATAGAAAAATTACTGCATTTGATTTTTACAATATCACATTGTGCATTTATTTAAAAGTGTTTATTAGAGGTGTAAAGAGAGTGAAGCTGGGTTAGACCAAACCTAAATTGACTCTATTTTTAGATCAGCTGATTTTTTGGAGCTCGCACACAAGTTAACTAATGACCACGTCAAATTGACTTTTAAACCGATCTTAAACCCTATATTTTAAACTATAATCTATAAAAATTTTGATATTATATATAGTAAAGTTGTAAATTTTTACAAGTAAAAAATAAAATTTAAGAGATATTTTGATATATATTTTTTAAAACAAGCCACATGACTTAAAAAAAATAATATCAAGTTACATAAAATATATTACTTGAAGTATAAAATCTTATAATTTTATAATTAATTATTATAAAAAAATATAACTCTAAGGGTGTGTTTGGTTAGAAAGTAAAAATGAAGGTAAAAATTTTCCAAATGAGTATCATCTGTAATTTTACTTATGAAACTCATCTAAAGAAATTTTACCCCTACTTTTACTCCCAACTAAATATATCTTAAAAAAATTGTTTGACTTTAAGGGTTAGCAAACCAAACCTAATCCAAAAAATACACAGTGTCAAACTCAACAATACCAACCCAATAAGTTTAAGGTCAAGCTAGATTAGCAAGTAAGTGAGGTCATGAACACCCTAACATTAACCGACCATTCTCTATTTTAAAATTTTATTAATATTAACTTCTTAATTAATTTGTATGTATATATTATTTATGTATATTTATAACAATGCATATACTTCACCACAATAAAAATAGCAATGCACATTAATAATTTTCATAATTATTATAAAATAATATTTTAGCCGTGGCTTGCTGCCGATACACTGCTAGTCCAATTACACTACAATCCACTTCATTACTTTTCTACGAAAATTTTTTCGAGCTGAATAGCGTAGCTCAAATACGTATACTTGTACACAAAAATCTATCGTCATTTGACTAATACTTGGAGCCCGAATCTAAAAGTTTTTTGGCACACAGCCGGATGGAGATTTCTTGAAATGGTATCTTATTTCCTATCTTTCCAATTATTTTTTGACACATGAAAGATATATATTATATATCAGATAACTTATAAATTTTTAAATTTATTTTATTCTTATCTTTTTATGTATCAATAAGTGATTGAAGTGATAGGGGAAGGGACACCATTTGATCATAAGAGATTCCTTTGCTAGACAACCAACATTTAGAAAAAGTAACCTGACTCGTGATCCCATATTTATTTTCCTTTTTAAAAAATGGTGCGATAGTGCGATACAAAATACCAGAAATGAGTTTGATGGATATTGTAAAACTTAAAAACTGCATGGTGAAACTCTGCATGGTGCAGGTTGCATTAGTGCTACACAGAAAATTTGTGTTGAAACATCAGTATGGGACTGCAATATCTTCAAATGTTAGTTCAATTATTTATTTATTTGGAACATGCACAGACCACAAATGCCAACAAAGAAATTGAAGTTACCCCATTTCTTAAATGCGTATCAGGTAGTAAGTAGTACTATATGCTTAGTTACTCATTGGTAAGCCTAATGACTAACATTCCATATGAAGAATCATGGAAAATTTAATAAGTCTATTAATTATTTCCATATAGGTAAATGACATACATTTTTCAAGTTGCAAAATTTTGACATAAACCACCATAACCAAATTAATGAACATCAAACATTTGTAAGAGCGTTATTGTTAACAGAAAGTGGATATTTAATTGGGGCAGACTCTCGTGATTAAATGAGTTGGATAAGTGTAGAAATTTAGTAAGGGTAAGGTCAAGTGATAGAGTGGGTGTTCTTTGGGTATTGAAATAACATTTTATATATGTAAAAGACAACTTCTTTGTAGGTCATTATTGTTAGGGACCATGCAACTACAAGTGCTTCTCACATGATCTGAAGCTTGAAATGGAGATGCAGTTAAACTTCCCTATCTAAAAAGCTAAGTCTGCTGAACCTTGAAATGATAGTAATTGGCATTTGGGATCTTAGCTTTTTTGTGTGCGCACGCACGAGTGTGTCCAATATATATTATTATGGTGATGGGGATGTCACCAGAAAATAGTCCTAAGTTCATGTGCTTTAGTCTATTATAGTGAACACAATTGAAGAACATGCTTTTGGATTCACTCAAGCCAAAATGTGAGATGGGCGCCCCCTGCCAAATGAAAAGCCAGAAGTGTATGAATAGGAACATGTCTGAAATGGCCCACCACATTAATATAGCAGACTTAGCATATGATTCTGTTGAGGCTGTTCCCTTTGGAACTACTTGAAAATTCAAAAAGGCATATCCTCTAGTGCGACAGACCCCCCCCCCTCTCTCTCTTTTCTCCTCCCTCCAACCCCACAACCCTCCCCTACTACAAAGAACAGAACAGATCTAACTGTGTTTGCAAAATTTAAATCACTCCCAGTAAGAGGTAAAGAGAGCATAATTAGTTACCAGCAAAATACTATTGGCGGGTATAAAAATCATCTTAAGTCAAAATCTCACTCGTGTGCATTAGATAATTTTTAGATGTCGTGTAAATTACAAATAATGCGATTGTGAGTAAAATTTTGAATTAGAAAGCATATATATTATCACTCATAACATGTTTTGCCATTATATTTCTATTTGGGCTATTTTCGGCTAAAGGGTGTGTATACTTGGCAGGCCAGGTCTTAAAATTGGCAGACTTTGACAAAGCACATAGCGAGTCCAAGGATAAACGAATTATTCTAAATAGGAAAATCAGATATTTAGATATGAGTTTCCAAAGCATTTATTGATAATCCTTTGGCTAAAATCAATTCAAGGCGAAGTAAACAATAAAGAAAGAACAATTGAATGTAATCAGGTGAATCTCTATTCATACTTTGAGAATGCAACAATAGGAATTCGAAACGAGTTAATATTTATTTTAATCATTTTTTATTCATGAGTGGTTTTGGTCTCTGGCTTTTAAAATGAATTGATCCTGACATTACAAAATGTGAGTCATATTAGCCCTCAATCCACTCTTACTTAATATTCTATTAATTAAATGACAATAAATAACCTTAAGTGATACCTTAACATGCTATATGTCATTCTGAAGTATAATCAAGTTTAAAATGATTTATTTAGGTGTTTATGTAAAGGTATTAGATTTGAGATATGGGTAAAGGCTCGTGAGAGCTAGAGAAGAAGAAGTTGGCTCGTGAGAGCTTGAGGTAGAGAGGAAGAGAAAAGAGAATTGTATATTTGAATGGGAATCAAAGTTCAGAATCATTGTTAGTAATGTATTTATACTAACATGTTCGAGTGCTTCACAAGCTAAGCCACTCTAACAACTCTAACTGGCTGAAACAAACTAACTCAATTGAAACTGATTCTAGCTATCTTTATTGACTCTTATCCCTAACATCCCCCTCAAACTAAGGGGTGGAGGAGTCCAACCCTGAGTTTGTCCCTAAATTGAAGAAAGGTGGTGAAGGAGGTTTTATTAGACATTCTGCAATTTGTACATGTGAGGGATGTGTTGGACATGAATCTTTTGAACTACTTTGTCCCAGACAAAGTGTAGGTCTAACTCAAAGTGTTTTGAGCGGCTATGAAGGATGGGATTTGGCAGGAGCACTGGATTCTGATTGTCACAAAATATTGAAGGGATGTGGGGACTTGGGATGTGGAGCTCAGCAGAAGCGTTTGTAGCCATGTGATGTTAGCTACCATAGAGGCCATGCCTGTGAAATTCAGCTTCTATACTAGATCTTGAGACAACTTGCTATTTCTTGCTGACAGGAAACTAGATTGGGCCCAAGGAACATCCAGAAACCACTAGTTGACTTTCGGTCATCAATACTGATCCCAATCGGAGTCACAAAATGCTATGAGTTTAAGTTCCTTGCTAGGATGAAAGGTAAGACCATGGTGAATTGTTCTTCCAGGATAATGCAGGATGCGTTTGAAGCTTCCAATGCTGGTCCTGGGGAGAATGCATAATTGAGACACCTTGCGACCATATGGATGTAAGGCCTGGTGATGGTTGCATATTGCAGGCCACCAACCACTGCCTCTGAGTGTTGCATCAAAGAAGGTGGTGCCGCCATGGGCAAAGAGTTTTGCCCTAGATATCATTGGAGTAGGCATAGCTTTGGCATCATGCATACCGGCCTTATGGAGAAGATCTTTAATGTACTTGGTCTAAGTTAATATGATGGAGCTAGAGTCAAGTTTGGTTGCTTCAATGCCTAGAAAGAAATTCATTTCACCAAGGTCTTTGAGTGTGAACACTTTGTTGAGTTAGAAGATGAGAGTGGAGATCTCTTGAGGGTTGTTGCCTGTAACCAAGATGTCATCCACATAGATGAGTATGTAAGTGGTGGAGGATGACTGAAATAAGGTGAATAAGGAAGGTCAGATCTTCAGAGAAACAAACTGTTGTAATGTTGAGCTTAGTTTGGAGAACCATGCTCTAGGTGCTTGTTTGAGGCCATATAGTGCCTTTAGAGCTTGCACACTAGCTGAGGTTGAGAGGAGACATAACCTTCAGGTTGAACCATGAACATCTCTTCTTGGAGGTCGCCATTGAGGAAGACGTTATTAAAATCAAATTGGCGAATACTCCAACCTTTTGAAAGAGCTATGGACAGCATAACTTAAACTGTGCGGTTTGACAACTGGCTGAATACTTGATCATAATCTAAGCCCTCTTTGGTGAAATCCCTTTGCCACAAGTCTAGCTTTGTACTTTTGAATTGGTCTTTTTAGAAAAACCCATTTGCAACCAATGGGTTTTGAGTGAGTGGTTGTACTAGCTCCAGGTGTGGTTTCTCTCAAGGCCATGAATTCCTCATACATCGTCTTTTTCCACTGAGTTGTAGAGAGAGCTTGAGTGACGGTGGAGGGTTCCTGATTTAACAAATTCTATCCACTTACAACTGCCTTGCATAATATTGTGGTTTGAAAATACCACTTTTGCTCCTGGTTTGCATTGGATGTGTGTTTTTGGAACCTATGACACTTGGTCTGGGAGGTTCATGAGCGTAGGTTGAGGTTCAGTTTCCTGAGCAGATTTCTTGAGCAAAGAATCAGTAGTTCCAATAGGTGCTACAGGTATAGGTAAGATAGAATCATGTTCAACATTGGCATGTGGTGTGTGTGATGGGTTCGTGTGTGGCACAAGTGCAGGTGTAGGTGATGTGATGATAGTGGTTCCTGGTTGTGATATGGGAGGTGTGTGAGATGTGGTGTTTGTGTTTGATTTTGGTGTAGGTATGGGAAAAAGTATGGGATAAGGGAATTCAAGCTCATTGAATATGACATTTCTGGAAATAAATTTTTCCAATGGTGATAGACATTTGTATCCTTTATGATTATTTGCATAGCCAATGAATAAGCATTTGTGAGACTTAAAATCTAGTTTGTGTTGGTTGTATGGTTTTAGGAGTGGATAGCAGGTGAGCCAAAAGTTTTAAGGAATTTGTAGTTCTGGTTTTTGGTGATGTAAGAGTTCAAAGGGTGAGGTGTGGTTTGTTGTTGGTGAGGGTAGTCTATTTATGAGATAAGTGGCTGTTAGGAAGGCTTAATCCAGTAGGTAAGGGGCATTTTGGCTTAGGCTAAGAGGGTTAGTCCAACTTCAGTAATATGTCTGTGTTTTCTCTCTTTGCCATTTTGTTGGTGAGTGTATGGACAAGAAAGTCTATGATTAATGCCATTGGCTGTGAGGTAATTGGTGAAGGTTTGGGAGGTATTCTGGACCATTGTCTGTTTGTAGGGTTTGGAGTTTGGTTCCTGTTTTGGTTTCCATTAGCTGAATTGGACAAAGGCTTGAAAGGCTTGGGATTTGTTGGTCAGGGTATATACATGTGTATTTGGTGTATGCATCAATAAAGGATACATAATATCGATAGCCATTGTTGCTAGGGGAAGGGAATGGTCCCAAGATAGAGTGTACCAGTTGTAAGGGCTTAGTATATGAGTTAACAGAATTTGGAAAGGGAATTTGATGCATTTTTCCCATGCAGCAAGCATCACATACAACTGGGTAAAGTTTCAGAATTTTTATTGCTAGAGTCAATGAGATTATACCACTTGAGTACAAGATTTACAATTCTAATGGATGGGTGACCTAATCTCTTGTGCCATATATCAAAGAGAGAACTTTTATTATTACATTGAGTAAGAAAGATAGAAGAGGACATGGGTTTTGATGCTACTGCTACATCATCAAACTGATACAGGCCATCTTTATGAGTTCCTAAGAAGTATCTCTTTAGACACTTGACATTTGACGCAAAATTTATCAGAGTGAAATTCAAAGTACACATTGTTATCACGACAAAATTTTGAAACACTTAATAGATTCTTTGTTATGGTTGGGACATGGAGGATATTGTGTAATTTGAAGGTGGAGTTTGATAGTTTTGAGTGGAGAAGTGACTTGCCAATGTGAGCAATTTTCATACCTTGGCCATTACCTATGAACACTTGTTCGGTTCATGTATTCTGAGCAAGCAACCAAATTCTCCGGATCAAAGGTGAGATGATGAGATGCACCCAAGTCTATGTACCATGAGTCATCTGTGAGGGTTGCAAGGGTTCTGAGGTAAGCTCTTGGGTTCTGAATGCTTGAACCAAGATTGTGGAAGGTGCTCGAGGGTGGAGGTGGTGCATTACTTTGCATAGGAGCTTGAAAATTCTGATCAAACCTATGATAGCATTGCCAAGCCGTGTGGCCAATTCTACCACAAAGTTGACATTGAGGGCGATTTGAGCTCCAAGACCTACCTCATTCTGAAGCTTCTACCCTGCCTCTTCAGGACCTCCTCTCATTGACTGTAACACAATTTCATTTCTTGGTGGTTGATGCCCCCCTTGTCCTATCTCAGTTCAACCTTTTTGAACCTTTCAAGAACATCTTCTTGGGCAATTAACAAGGCTTCTAATTCACTCAGTTTAAAGGGTTCAGAATCTGGACATAGCCATTGTGATGAAAGCACTATAGTCTTCATTGAGCCCTTCTAAGTTACCTCAATAAGTCTTCATTTGACAGGGAGCTCCAAGAACTTCAAGCGAATTTGCCATTTTCTTGATTTTTGCTATGTATTCAAGACTGTTCATCTCTTCTTGATTGCTTTCAGTTGAGTTTTAACCTTGCTTTATTTTTGACTTTGTGTGCAGCAAAATATTCTTCAAGCTTGTGCCATATCTCATGTCTAAATTCACAACTTACCATTCTGTTGGTGAAGTTTGAGTCCATAGACGCAAGAAACCATGATACCAAGTGTTGGTCTTGCTATTCCCAATCAAGATATTCTTGAGTTTCAATGTCTGCTACCCGATCAGCTTCTGAAGCATATCGCACAAGTACTTTCTTTTCATCCAAGTGATTCTCCAATTTGTTTGCCTTGATGCATGCTAAGGCTTGGTGTCTCCATGAGTAGTAGTTTTCTTCATTCAACTTGCGTGCTAGTGGGTTGGAGAAGGTCTTCAAAACAACTTGAGCAACGGAAGTTGTGCATCTAAGCTCTGATACCATGTAAAGGTATCAGGATTTGAGATATCGATAAAGGCTCGTGAGAGCTAGAGAAGAAGAGGTTGGTTCGTGAAAGCTTGAGGTAGAGAGGAAGAGAAAAGAGAATTGTATATTCCTGAATGGGAATCAAAGTTATAGAATCATTGTTACAGTAATGTATTTATACTAACGTGTTAGAGTGCTTCACAAGCTAAGCCACTCTAACAACTCTAACTGATTTGAAACAAAAAACTAACTTCTTGAAACTGATTCTAGCTATCTTTATTGACTCTTATCCCTAATAAAAATTATACAAAATGAATCATTTAAATATTCATTATAAATCATAAAATGACTCATTTTATGTATTATATATCAAAATAAGTTATTTTAAAATTCATTATATTTTAGATGATACATGATATGATAAGATATCATTTAGCATTACAAATAATCATTTAATTGATAAAATGTAAAACAAAAATGGAATAAGGGACTAAGTTGACTTACATTTTGTGTCGGGAACTAATTTTGATTTTAAAAGTTAAAAGGACTAAAATGACTAATGAGTAAAAAGTAACTAAAATAAATATTAACTCAATCCTAAAACAAAGAAGAATATGGAGGAACCATCCCTATGCTAAGTACAAAGGAAAGGCTATGACCTCAAAACAAACTAAAAAGGCTTAAAAAAGGTAAAGGCAAAATGTGCTACAAGAAAAAAAAATGACTAAAGGCAAAAATTAATGACTAGAGGCAAAAATTTATATTGAGTAATGTTTAGTGTGTAATAAAATTGTATAATAAATGCACTCCACACATTATTAGATGTGATGATGATGGGATGAGTGGGGCCCATCACATTCAATGGTGATAAGATGTGTGGTGTGCATTTGTTATGCAATTTTTATTGTACACCAAACATTATTCATTTGTATTTGATGGGTCTTCAAGTATTTATAGGGGGGTCTTCGCCATGCCCCTCATCTTCAATTGCCATTGGCTTGAAATTTAAATTCTCCTGCCTCTCAAGAATAGAGACGTGTGACAATATCAGCCGAATTTTCACGTCTTAAACCTTGGTTCTCGTTCGGCTAACATTCTTTCCTCTGACCGAACTCAATCCGCTCAGATTAAGATTAGTCTTTCTTGGCTAACTCATAATTAAGACAAGGGTTCATATCCTAAGGCTTGTAAATAATTGCCCCAAAAAATATTTTTGGAGCCAACAATTTCATTTTAATATGTTGGATGGGATATAATCATATAGTGTTCCATATCATGTGGATGTTGTTCTTGAATATTCTCATTTACTTGTTTAGTTAATGCGCGTGTTTGGTTTCTACTTCTAACGAAGAAAGCATTTTTTATGTAAGGAATTTGAACCTTCCTTTTCAACTCCATTAGCGATATGAATTATGAACCAGTCATGCTGAATATGTGACTCTGCAGCATTTTTATAGCAAAAAAACAAATATCCTAAGGCTTGTAAATAATTGCCCCCAAAAAATATTTTGGAGCCAACAATTTCATTTTAATATGTTGTATGGGATATAATCATATAGTGTTCCATATCATGTGGATGTTGTTCTTGAATATTCTCATTTACTTGTTTAGTTAATGCGCGTGCTTGGTTTCTACTTCTAACGAAGAAAGCATTTTTTATGCAAGGAATTTGAACCTTCCTTTTTCAACTCCATTAGCGATATGAATTATGAACCAGTCATGCTGAATATGTGACTCTGCAGCATTTTTATAGCAAAAAAAAATGTGTGGCTACCGCAAGTAAGTTTCAATCAGCAAGAAATCTGCAATGGATTTTTCCAAATTTCATGCATAAATTGCTAGTTCTACCTGAGTAATACCAAAAAATCAATTTATTCTCACTGTTACATGCAGTAATTGTAACTTTAAATCTTCGTGCATATAGAGACTACGGAAAGATTGTGTGTGACATTTTCGGTTGTGGGAGAATCAGAACCAAGCTCTTTAACGAAAGTAAAGGACAGAGTCTTAGACGAGTCAAACCAGTTCCAGAGTACTCCAAGGCTAAGTACGCAGTCTAGTAGGGCATAGGTGTGAATGAATCTCATCTTCCCCACAAGAAAAATCAATTGCATTGAGTCTGCCCAAATAATTTTAGTTTGGAGACTAGAAATTATTTTCAATGAGCTATAGTCATATGGGCCAAAATGCATTAACCAGACCACATCATATGCATTAAGATTAAAAGCGTGTTTGGTTAAGGATAAAAATAAGGGGTAATTTTTTTTTACATGAACTTTATGCGTAATTTTACATATAAAATTTATTTATAGAAAATTTACCTTCAAATCTTCAATTTCACCTCTCACTCAAACATACCCTAAGAATTGTAATATAGTAATTTGAAGAATCTATCGAGTATGGTGTAGCCTATCTAGCCTTTTTATAAGGCTAAGAAATTTTACTGCAAGAAAGCAGCAGTCTTGGAAGTGGAGAAAGAATTTGTGATCAAAAATCAATTTTTTTTATTTGCTTATAGACATAGTTCAGAAATCAACTATGGAGGTGAAAACCAAACTTGCTACAAGAAACAAATATATATGATGCATAGCTTTGAAGCATCCAGTGTTACATAATTTACATGCATGATTTTGATTCTATATTTCATATATGTTGACATATGCATGGTGCATGAGACAACATAATCATACAAGCAATTTACTAATACGAATTGACAATTCAACTCATTGACATCCTGAATGTGATATTCTATGGCTCAGATCTCAAGCCAAAATAAGTTCACGATTGAGATTGAAATTGATCTACTACCTCTTCATTATTATGTGTGCTATGAGAAAAAGTATTTTGTACAAATTATGTAAAGTATATGCACAATATAAACTACTTAAAAGAAGTTACAATAGCATGAAAGTATTTTTCAATGACTGGAATAGACATAATAAAGTTTGTAACTATAAATTTGTTCAGGATCATTAATCATTTGTATAATGAGTTGCTGACTTTTGTGAATATTAATCCAAAGAAAGAGCGGATTTAAAGGTTAGGATGACACACATAGATGGACAGAAATCATCTCTTTTCAAATCATACCTCTTTTTCATATTTATCAATCATTTTTTACTATATAGAAGATAAGTATTTAAAATTTAATACAATTACTAAATATATATCACACGTCTTTCAAATGACAAAAAAAAAAAAATGATGGAACAAGAAGTATGGCATGATTTAGAGACATCTAATTTCCATCTGCATAGATAATAAAGTAGGATGTTTAGATTGTAGCGCAAGGCCTAAGAGTCAGTAATACATGCTGATTCATAAAAGAGAAGGACTGTGACTACTGAATCAGAAACCCACCAAGGGCGCAAAAAGAGGATGACCTCATTGCAGATTCAACGTCTGCAAGTGTGTATTGGTCTCCCCACACTCTCCCATGATTTTCCCGATGTTAACAACTCATGACAAATGCTTGGTTTTAGGAGCACAGTAAAAGGGTTTGATGCTCATGTATACTTGTCAGGTTTGGAATCTCTCTCTCCCCCAAGCTTGACAGCCAAATAGTACTCTATAGTATACCAATTGAAATATCAGGGAGAGAGTGATGAAAGCCAAAGTACTTGGACATATTATTGTGATTTAGAGTATTTGTTATCTACACTAGTTTTGGTGTTTTGTATGAACCACTGATGAGTTCAGTAACTGCATTGGATGACAGAAAGAGTGTGAAGTAGAGAAAGGACAAGCGTTATTCCTTCAATTTAGAAAAATGTGTACCTTCATTATTTTATTATATAAAATAAAAACCATCAAAATAATTTAACGAAAATTATATGTAAATAATAACATTCGTGTTTTCTTTAATTGATCGGATATGAGAAGCAGCTTTACTCCCCCAACAGGTGCTTACATTTTCCTTCTTCTCTATAACTTGTAGTCTGTGGACTTTCTCTGTATGCCCTCTTTAGGTTTGATGATAACAATCCACGTGCATAGACCCCTATTGTGCTCAGTGTGGTGTTTCAAAGACACATACTAGGCCCAACAGTTCATGGTCCTTCTTCCACCGTACCGCAAAGGCATGTTATTTGTATTTGTATTCTAAATCCTAATTCTAATCCATAATAAGGATTTGATATTTCATGTTTGACTTGGACCCCTTTGAGCACTCTATGATTTAAAAATAAAAGCTTCTAGCCAGTAGCCACAGACCCAAAATGAAAAATAAAATCTTTTAGCCATAAAATGGTGCTTGAGATGTGAAATTTAGGGGATGTGCATTCCCCTTTTCTGTTATTTTTACCGAGTAATGCTATTCATATCACTTTTTTTATTTTTTTAAAAAAATTAAAATATTATTTAAATATTGATTGAGATAAAAGTTGAGACTCACTCTCAACCAATATTTAAAAGACATTTAAGAGTGTCCCTTAAAAGATATCTCAAAAAATGATACAATTACCATTTTTCTATTTGTATGATTTGTGTTTATTGATACTTGTGAGAGTACACAATTAAATCCTATAACATAAAAAGATTTATTACTCAGATTTGTTATGTACTTCTGTTTCACCAAAACATTGAAGTACTTAGATTACTAGTACTAAATGTTTGATGCAACTTAAAATGAGTTACCAAGTAAACTAGTAGCTAGGAACAGAGAAGTGATTACAACAGCATCAAATGAGAAAAAATTACATGACCTTTTCTTACACAGTATTTCGAGCATGGTGATGTGACTGGTCTTTGTTTATAATTGGTGAGGGGACGGGGCACGGTTGGGTTCTCCAACTTGCTAATGGCATGTTTCATCAAAATGCTTGGTGAGTAACACGGCAGAGATCAGGACAATCATCAATGATGTAGACCCTACTGCAATGTTTCTCAGTGAACCTAGTCAAACAAGGCACTAACAGTGAGAATTTCCATCATGCTTCAGATGAGACACCATTTCAGGTGTTCACAGTAGACTTTTGCATCCTGTAAGATTCACATTGCAGACCACCATGAGAAAATTAGTACTGCCATACTTTGAGACAGTCCCCCCCAGCAATCCCATATACTACCTCTCTGGTTATAAGTCCAATTAATACCTGTTGAAACTTGGCACCTACCTGTCAGTTGCCCTCATCAAGTCGTGTCCACGATGCTTCCATGAACTACAACATCATAATAAGCTATTATATGCTCAAATTTATGATTACACTGTAGGAGGCCAAAACTCACCCCTCAGATGGGAACATTGAAACCCGTAGAGTCTAAATGTATTACATCTGAGAGCCAAGTTCTATTCCCAACTTGGCCATCTACAGGTTTTGCTTATGGGCCACCCAATATACAACATATCCCTAAACCAAAAATACATCTTATGCAAGAGCTTTTTTTTCAGGCTTATATTCAAAATATAACCAAATTTATGACTTTGGTTATATAGAGTTTGGTTATATTTTGAATATATGCATGAGAAGAGGCTCTTATATAGGATGGTTGGTTGTGGACTTTTATTTTGTTTAATGAATATCACTTTCGATATATATATATATATATATATTAACATATTTCTTATAACCATAAACATAATAGTAAAATGACAACAGCACTTCTATTGAACTCAATGAAGTGCCATCTATAGAAATTAAACACAATATATAAAGGAATTTTTGTTTTATGGCGTTTGAGGAAAAAATTTAATTTTCATGTTTAGCACCTTTTCACCAAACAACTTTGAATTTTCAAAAATGGAAAAAAAATATATGTTTGAAGAATTGTATTTTTAACCTTGGTTTTAAAATCAAACAACAGATTTTACATCTTAAAAATAAAAGATAGAAAAACACTTTCGTTACTTGGCATTAATAGAATAAACTATTATCAACTAAAAAGCTTAATCTAGACGCTTAGCCTTTGAGGAGGCCAGCTTGTACATTATTGGTTATCGAAACTCCATGGCATCAATAGAACCTCGGCTAAATCCAAAGTGAGTTGGTTTTAAAGAATGAAGAAGAGTTACTTCTTTGGGCACAAAATAACAGCCGAACTGAACCCAAAATATAGATGACCGATTTAAGGGGAAGGTTTATTACTTCACTCCAAGGCAGGTCATGTCCCAATCCCTAGCAAGGGTTTAAAATGATATTTATTAATCACCTAAGGAGAGATAATTAGCACTGAGAATTGATCATCACCAAACGGGTAATCCTTTTAGTAAAGTAATTCGATCCTTTTCAACTAAAGCACTACCTTTTCGCAATTACTTTCACTTATTTCACCAACATCAGTTCGTCTCACCATTTCTAATGTTATTTTCCATCGACTATCAGGAACGCCATTTGTCGTTCACACAAGTTGATTGATTCAATCTAGTTTTGAATAATGAGCAAAAACGTGAGAGTCAGTATTAAGCATTAACATCATATCTAATGGTTCTACGCATAACATTCTGGAACCTCTGTTTTGCACAACACTTCAACCTTAGTTGCCTTCTTGAATCTCATAACTGCTAATATAACACGGAAATTTCTAGTCAAACACCTGTTGTGTTGTTTCAGAACACAGGCAAAGGACTGCAACTGCAAGCAGCTAGGAAAATGGTAGTTCCTCCTAATTGGCATGCCTAAGAATCCTCCTAATTTGAAATCACACTCACATATATTCATAGTCCATGGATGTTACGTAAATTACATCCGAAGCTCTTGTAAGTGAAACTTTGAATTAGGAGAATTTTAGATTGATTGTTATGAGGATGTGTCATCACTCATGTAGCTAGTCCTCCTTTAATCCACTCTCTCTCAACCCACCCCTTCCTTTTCTCTCTCGCTTATGCTCAAATCCGGTTTTCAACAAGTGCAACAGTGTTTATCTACCAATCTCGACAAGCAAACTTCCAGTCGTCCCTAACACCAGAAAAGGTGACCAGAGCAGGGATTGGTGACAGGAGAAAGAAGGGAGGAAGTTTTGAAAATTACAATTCTAGTCATTTGAATGGTTGTGCGTAATTATTAAAATGTAAATGCAAAATGATCCAAGTGCTTCATCTTGATGACCCTAGGAGGGTATTATGCAGTAACACTGATGAAAACATCGTCCACCTATTCTTGGTGTGTCTCATGGAAGATTTGGTGAAACTGGATAAACCGGTGGGTAATATCTTTGGATTTTCCCAATGATCCATGGTTGGATTATGACTCTTGGATGGGGATGGGGTTAAAAGGATTTCAGGAGAAATTATGGCACTCACTATTCTATGTTGTAGTGTGGCCAACTTGGAAGAAAGGGAATAGAATTGGGATCAGATAATATGGGAGCTGAAGCATATATGGAAATTCTAGACATCAACTCAGAGCAAAGAGGATCCTTGGACATACATACTTTGATTGAAATCTATGGGGAATACAAAGTATGGAGAACTGTAACTGGCTGCTGTGATATGAGAGAAGTGGGTGTATAAATCCTTTGAAGGTTTGATGTTCTAATGCAGGAGAGAAAATGATACAATATGCAATGGTTTTGTTTTCTCAAGGATTGGGGTATATATATGCTGGGAATAGTAGTGTTGCAGATAAACTACAAGCAGCTCAGGAGTCTCTATGGTGTTATATTGTTTAAGTGCTGAAATTTGGCAACAGCAGGAGGCTTGCTAAAGTTCGGTGCTAGCTGGCAAATAAATGGGTGGCAACGGTTTCATATGCATGAATGTGAATCCAGAGTGACTTTACCAGTTTCCTAAACTAGGCATTGGTCCATGATGAGCTCTTTACATGAACTACTTAGGAACGACCAGCCTTTAGTGTATACGGGTTGTGGAAAAGGGAGGGAATCCAATCTTCACTTCAAATGGGCTTTCCCCAACTTGAACTACTTAGGAATGACCACCCTTTAATGTATGACGGTTGTGGACAAAGGGACAGAATCCAATCTTCGCTTCAAACAGCTTTCCCAACTCACTACAGACAGATGGGGAAATAATCATTCCAGACCAATAGTATTGATACCAAGAAGACCAACTGTATTGATACCAAGAAGATGGGATCGAATTTGGTAGAAGGTCAAAAGTCACTCTTCTTACAATGAGCATTTCTTTCTGATTCAGGTGTGGGAGTTAGAGGACTAAATTAAGAGGAAGCACTAGGGTACTTGTCTATTCTTTTCCCGATAACCATCTCACAGATTGCAATGGTGCCTTAGTAGGAAACTCTTAGTTCACGCATTACCTAACCATCCTAGGTGGATAAGGTCTTCAACTTGTGTAGGACTTTTGAGACAAGCATTCATCAAGTTGAACCTATCAGGCCAAAGAGACCGTATCTCAAAATCTAGATACGCTTGGCCTTCAAAGGCTTAGCCGACTAGCGGGTCTGATGCTTAAACTTCAGCACTTATTCCAACTTCACAGCTTGGGCACCATGTATGAGTCTTCTACCAGCCCTCTCTTTTTACTTACTTCACCGCTCCTTCTCTTCCTCTCCTTCCTTATGCGGAACTCTACCAATGCCAGCCTACTTCTTAGCATCCACTGGTGTACCTTCTTTGGTAACACAATGTCTTCTTCCTAGAGTGCTTTAGTAGGGGCAGATGGCATGTCTTCAGGCTGGTCTTTCAAGCAGGAGAATTGTGTCACTTTTCATGGCTTGATATCTATACTAAGTTTAGAGCAGTTTTGTGATATTGTATGTGCTGGTAGCTTCTTGATTTATGCTGAAACAGTTTAGTCTATGATTGTTTAACCTTGTTGCTCCACCCTGGTTTGAAGAAGCTGAGTCTCTCATCATCCATTTATCAAAAAAGAAAAATCAATCTCCACTTTTGATCTAAATTCAAGTGATCAAGATTCAAGATTCAAAAACCATAGTACTCCTATACTCACAAGAACTCAAGACCTACCACTGAGCTTATACTTTTGTCTTCCTTGGCTTAGGGGTGGGGAACTGGAAAGGATCCATCAATTGGAAAAAGGATCATGACTGTTCATCTATTCATAAAATCTTGTTCCACTCAAATCACATACAGCCCTTTCTGTAATGCAAACCAAATAAGCATGGTTTAAAATTGTCACAGTTGCATTATAATCACTGCTATTACAAAAAGAATTGTGTCTGATGCAGCAATACAACACAATTGCATTTACCTACACTGACCATCACAACAGAAATATTGGTCACTATTTCCATTTCCTGTTTTCATTTCCTATCTTTTTTGTTTTCAGAATTTTATAAAGGAAAAGGAAAAGAAAATGCCCAAGTACATTCCCTTTTTGTCCTTATTATTTCCTTCGTAAAATCTTGAGCACAGCAAACACAGAAAATGAAATCAGGTAAAAACATGTGTAAACAGGTAAAACATCATTCGGCTTATGACATATGCACATATATTTACCTTTATATATTCAGCACAACAACAACAACTACCTTCCCTCAAGTTTCCTCATGATGCAAAAATCTCAATCAAGAACAAATTTTTTTTTTTTAAAAAAAACTACCTTCACTCAAGTTTCCTCAACCGCGTGTTAAACAGCGTTTCATGAAAGCCGCCCTCATCACCCATCAACATGAGGTGCAAAGGGAGGCTCAACCCGTGCTGAACAAGCAACCTATGCCTTGGCCTGATCCTCCGTTCCAAGCTAAACGAAAAGTACTGCGGGAACCTCTTCAGCTCCGCAACGTCCCCATTCATCTCCTTCAAGAAATACTCACTCTTCGGCCTCAGATTCTTCTCTATGCTAAACGTCAGCAGCCCAGGGGACCTCACAACCATGTTCCCGACCTCCAAACGCGTCAGCCCCAACCCCTTCAGGAACTCTATCTTCGGCACGAAGGTCCCCTCCACGCTCGAAACAAGAAGCACCGTGTTCTGGCACGTGAGGGAATACGAACCGGTGAACCCTAATTCCTCCTTGAGGAAAGAAAGCGTTGGTCTCAATTGATTCTCCACGCTGCAGAGCAAGATCCTAGGGCAGCGGGTGATGGATTTTCGGACGTCAGGGTAAGGGATCCCGACCTCGTTGAGGAGGAAATCGAGGATTGGGTAGAGGTCGGTGTTGGGGTCGCGGTTGAGGAGGTCGGGGAGCATGTCGAGGATTCTGCCCATGGCGGAACGGGTATCCCCATGGAGGAGAGGCATTGCTCCGCGGATTTGAGGGTGGAGAGAGGGGTGGATCGGAGGTTAGGGTTTACTCGGAAGGCCTTTTGGGGGTTCACGTTGAGCTTCTCGAGGTAGAGGACTTTTTCCCGGAAAATGAGGCCCCGGTCTGAGGAGGAGGTGGTGGTATTTGTTTCCCGGGAAAATTGGGGCCGGAATTGGGATTGGATGAGATTAGGGTTTTGGAAGGGTTTTGGGATTGGGTTGGTGTTGCTGTTGGGGTTCTGAGGGAAGAGGAATTGGAGGGGCAGTTCCACGAGTGAGGTTACCATGTTGAAGACGACGACGATGATGATGGTGATGGATGGCGTTAACGGCGCCGTTTTTTTGTTTCTATATAATGCTGGCTTGGACTCGGAGCGCATTGCATTGCGTTTTGTTCATTAAACGACAGGACGTTATATATATATATATATATATATTGTCAGAGTTTTAATGTGTCCTCTTGCGAGCTGGTTCCTCAGACGGTGGGCTTGATCTTATGGATCTCTACTGTGATGGGCTTTTCTGCCTCAGCCTGAAGTTCATCGGGCTGAAACCTGAACAGAAATCATATAGACGTTCGACCATTACTAAAAGATAACACTTCGACCTTTGAAAATTTTTTGCTGGACTAGTTAAGATTTTCAATGATGAAAACTTTTGATAAGAGATTTCATTGTGATAATGACATATCATCGAAGCTCTCAAAGAAGTAAACTGGCTATAAAATTCGCTCATTCCTATGGGAGGGAAGGTCATCAATGAGTAAGAGACAGAGTAGCTCACCATCAACACTGTGATTTTCCAAATGTCTATTATCACCCCACTTTCAATAGGTTTTATGTGATTTCCCTACCTCTTACATTATAACTTAAATTTTTCATCTCAATCTTTTGATTAATGATACATGCTACATACTGTGACCACCGCTGCAAGGAGGATGGATTGTGGAGCGGCGCTGCAACTGTCGCGAGAAAGAAGAAAGTAATTTCAGCAAACAATCAGAATAAATATACAATTGGTTTCCTTCTTGAAGGAAAAACAACTTTGAACTGGCATACAATGACCGTATAAGGTACCACCGTGGAGAGTTGATTGACCTACGGATCTAATTATTTTGATGTCTCAACTTTACAAATTAAACTTGCCACTAATACATACTATATGGCTAAAGAAGTAAAGCTACCTAACAATATCAATTAAAAAAAAAAGATACCTAGCAATATTGATATATAGTTTAACGTTAATTGTTTTTTATTAATCGTAATTTTATCTAATTTATTATTGTAAGTTAATCATAACATTTCATATGAATAACTATAACGGTTTAAAATATAAATATTTAAAGTATTTAATTAAATTAAAATTATATATCTTTTGTAAAATTATTATATGAAACATGTGGATGGCAGACGGTATTACGATGGCTAATTATTTTATTTTTCTGTGTCAGTAACAATAAGAATTTTACCAATGCATGTCCATTTCCGACGGGAAGGGAGCATTTGCTTCGTGTGTTTGCAAATATGTGGTTCATATACTCCGAACTAGTTTAGTGCCTGTACTTTGCACGGGAAGTATAACGTTATTGCAGTAAATCTTCTTAACGCTATGTTTGGTAATAATGATCCAAGTGATATTGCAATACCTATATCTCAATACCAATATATTCATGATTTTTACTTATTTCAATGTCATTGTTTCTTGGATAATAAAATAGGTCCCCTGCTTCAAATATCAATGTAACTTTGATTGCACTAACAATATGATGACTTGAGAAAGATTTAGAATTTCGCTTGAACAACGATAAATCAACTTCATCCGCTTACAATAAATGAATTATATATATGATCAAAGTAAAAAAAGGGGAAGAAATTTCTATGTATATATTTGGTTTCATGTGCTTAACATATCAGTGTTAGTAAGAAACAATATTATAAGTAAATTTAGACATCAACATTTGTTAAGAAAAACTCTAACAATGTTCTTTAGACATATAAGACTATCAATGTGTTAGAAATAATTTGAATAAATACACTGTAGTATTAGTCATCTCATATCTCAAGTATATATAGAAGGAAAATTAAACCGTGCTCTACAAAATGTCATTGGAATTCCTTGGTTTATCAAATTTAAAAGAAAAATAACTAAGTTAGAGAAGTTTCGCATAGAAACCATTAGAATCAATACAAACCACATATAGATTTGCAACACACTTAAATTCATGAGCACCTTGATTAGAACTTAAACATAATAAACAAAAGGACAAATACACAGTAACTTTTAATGCTGACTGTGTATAATAATTTAATTACAAACATGCATGAGAATTTCAATTTCAACACCTGCTATAATAATAAGATCAATAATAACTAATCCTTAAGTACAATGTATGCAACAACTATACATGAAGAACTTCACCTAATATGGAATTTTGCAACTGATTTCAACAAAACTTTAGTTTTTTACATAATTTTACTCACTATTACTTAATGTTTAATTAATTAACATTTTTCCAGAAGATGGAAAGACATATCCTTATTCATCCTTATTATCGTTATTATGTGTGAAGAGAAGTAGGTGCAAAGAGAATGTAATAATTGATTAGCACGATACATAGGGAAATGAATTTAGCACAAATAATTATGATTACTCTTGTGAAAGTCAAGAGACATGCTATAATCAAAATTTTCATTGGGAGTGAAAGAGTCACTAAAAAGAATTGCAATGGAGAGCTGAATGTTAATTGTGTTCTGACTCCTTGATTACTTCATTTCATCCTTATTCTTTTTGAAACCTGAAAATATAGTGAAAAGATCATCAGCCAGTTACAATTAAACGATATGATTATGTTATGTATTTTCTATACTGTTGCAGTAAAGCAAAGACAGAGAGAAACGATATGGAAAAATTGGAAGTCCCTTAAGTGATAATATCAAATGGCTCCAGTAAAAGAGCCACATGTGAAAAATATTCAGTACCCATAATCTGGTGGAAGCGAAAGAGCAGGTATAATGAGAATTTGCATTGGAAATGGAAAAGACGTTAGAAACAATAATAGTAGAGGGCTCCCGGTTGATAGTATCCATGTTGTGTGACATTGATTATTCCATTCCATCCAAAACCAAACTTTTATTTAAAAGACTGAAAATGCAAATCCAAATTTTTATTAAAAAGCTGAAAATATATTGAAAATTTAATCTGCTAGTTAGAATTGAAGTATATGATTATGTAATGCTTAAAGTATGTCTTGACAATTTTAATCATTTAATAGCGTTTATAAAAAATTATGTGTACTACGATATGAGTCTACATACCTTTGTGGAAAGTCTAAGATGTACTAGTGTACTAAGATATATCTATACTTCGTTTAAGTGTATTGAAAGAAATTCCCCTATCTGTACTACGCTTGGCACAAATAACTTATTAAATAACTATAAAGTTAAAAGATTACTTTAGTGATTATCCTCTTATAAATACTTCACTCAATTCATATTCGTATATTGAGCACATAGAAGCTTCCTTAAGCATATGTTAAGGATTGAATCTCACTCATAGGAATGAAGCGTATTCATCGTTTGCTCTTTGAAAGTTTTCAAATAAGAGGATTAGTCACTATTATTGCAAGTGAATAATAATTTCAATTAAAAATAATAATAATGAGCATATAGATAACCATTCTAAAGTTACTTTGATTGACAAATTGTATTATTTGATTACAATCTTGAGATCAAATAGTTTAATTGACAGCTATATTGCATTCAATAGTCCGATACAGTGATGTTAAGAATAAAAAATCATTGAGTAGCTATACAGCGACTGTTGAGTTTTCCAACGAATTATATCACAAGTTAATCGATATAGGGGCTTTAATTGAGTTTTATGTTCCCAATTAGAATCAGCTACAAACTCATTCACATCCTCGATGTAGTGGGACGATAACAACTCACTGATTAATAAAAATCCTATCATTTTCGAAAAAAAAGTAGTCGAGAGCCATCTATGTTGCTATTGTCGATTGGAATAAAATATGAAAGAAGTTGTAAAGGCCAGGTTCGATGTGTAAAAGCCAAGTTCACGTGTAAAAGCCAAGTTGTAAATGCCTTCACATTTTATATTACTTCTCATATTAATAGGTGCAATAACTATGTTATCAATATGTTAGTGACAATTTTAAAAAACAAAATTCATATTAGTTTATGATAGTCGAAGGGCATTGAAATTGTTTCTTTTTGCTTTTTAATTGATAGACCTGAACTTGTTTCATTACAGCATAACAATACAACCAATCAGTTATATATATTAAGTTCCATCCATCATTTCATTACCATCGACTACAATTAAATTCATATAGTTGATTTATATAATTGATTCTAATCACGTAAGTTATTTAGATTATGCAATAATTTGATTAATAATTGATTTTAATTGATTCTATATAATTGATTTTTACGATTGATTTTAATTGATTCAGTTATTTAGATTATAATTGACTTTATTCAATTGACAATAAAGATGCTAATTGAAAAAATGTATAGAAACACAAGCTTTCACAAAAACACATACATATTCTATTGTGAAATGGAGGCCCAAAAGGCAGAATAGAGTGGCACAAAATAAATATGTGGAAGCGTAAAATAAATGACACTAGAAATTTAAGTGGTTAAGCTTAAAGCCTACGTCCATGGGCAATGGCGATAACCAAATTTTTCAATATGAAAATATGATGGAGATACAAAAGGTGCACACACTCTACTTAACACCCTAATCCCAAATACATCCAGAATACCTTACAATGTTTCTCTCAATAGTATATACTCTCAACTCTCAATATAGAGAGAAAACAAAAGAAACAAAATACTCTCTAAATGCTTAAAATAGAGGAAGAGAGGAATGGATTGTTGTTGGTGTTTCAAGCTTGATGAATCAAGATCTATTTATAGTGCTTGGAGTGCATATGTTGAAACCACCATGCTTGAAGCCTCCATGTTTGAAGCCAACATGCTTGAATAATGTTCAAAGCTTATCAATAAATAAAATCAAGCCGTCATACCATTATTTCAACAAATCTCCACATTGGCTTGATTTTCATCAAGTTTTAAATTTCTAAAGTCGTCTTCTCCAATGTGCCCATAAGGACAGACTCACATATTGTGAATACCAACTAAGTCCAAACACTGCTTGAACTTAGCAACAGTAATTGACTTTGTCAATATATCAGCTAGATTGTTTGAGGTACCAATTTTTTTCATTGCAATGGCACCTTAAGAAATAATTTCCCAAATAAAATGATATTCTAACGTCGATATGTTTGGTTTTCTCATGATACATTTGATTTTGGGTCAAATATATGGCACTTTAACTATCACAATAAATAGTTGTAACACCTTGTTCCAAGCCCAAATTGCCTACCAAACTTCTAAGCCACATGGCTTCCTTCACTGCTTTTGCTCTACCATGTATTCGGCTTCTATAGTGGATAATGCAATAGTAGATTGTAAAGTCACTTTCCATCTAATTGCACTACCTGAGAGCGTGAAGACATATCCCATTAAAGACCTCCTTTTATCAACATCTCCAGGATAATCAGAGTCAACATATCCAATAACACTACCACTAGTGTTAGAACTCTTGTCATATACTAAGCCAACATCTTCGTACCTCGAAGATATCAAAGTATCCATTTCAATGCATCTTGTCAGGATTCCTCATATATTTACTAACAACACTAACGGCATGTGAAATATCTAATCTAGTGCATATCATTGCATACATTATGCTTCCAACTACATTAGCATAAGGAACGTGTGACATTTGTTCCTCCTCTTCAACAGACTATGGTGAATGTACGCTGATAATCTAAAGTGGGTTGCCAATGAAGTACTCAGGTTTTACATTTTGCATTCCAAAGCGCTTAATTACTTTTTCAATATACTTTTCTGCGACAAATATAATTTGCCAACACGCGATTCCTATGAATTTTCATGCCCAAAATCTTCTTAGTTGCACCCAAGTCTTTCATTTCAAATTCACTATTGAGTTGCTCCTTTAGCTTCTTGATCTAGACATACTCTCAGTAGCAATGAACATGTTATCAACATAGAGCAACAAATAGACAAATGAACCATCTAGAGCTTCTTATGGTAAAAACAATAGTCATAGTCACTCCTTGAGTAACCATGACCTAACATGAAAGTATCAAATCTCTTATATCATTGGCGAGGAGATTGCTTTAAGCCATATAATGACTTCTTTAAGAGACATACATAATCCTTGCCTTGAACAGCGAAACCTTTTGGTTTCTACATGTAGATTATTCTTCAAGTCGGAATATATTGAACATCAATCAGCATTCTCATAACTCCATCATACATCTTGATTTGACCTCCGCATATCATTTTCCATAAGGACAACACCACCACCATCTATTGACCAGAAAGTTGTAAACAAATCCTAGTTCCAACACATATGGTAGCAGGAATCAAAATCAAGCATCCAAGTATCACCAATTGAACTGGTTGATATTACAAGAACATTATCAGTACTTTCAACAACACTCATCACTTGAATCTTAATCATTTTGTCTTTGAGCCTCGAACATTCTGCTCTCCATGCCCTTTCTTCTGGCAATATCGGCACCTGCCTTTATGATGTCTAGACTTAGATCTAGACTTTCTTTACGACTCGATCCAATATCCTTTGTCCTCCATTGGCAACCAAGCCAAATGCAATATCATCATGACTCCGTATGGTGCTCCATTTGTCGCGACTTAGAGTGCGGATTTAACCTCATCAATTTTGAGGCTTTCATGACCATATATGAGCGTTTCACGAAAGTGCTTGTAGGAAGAAGGTAAGGAACAAAGCAACATTATTGCCTGTTGCTTACTTGAAAATGTGTCATCAATGTTTTTCAAATTTGTGACGAGTGATGTGAACTCAACTATGTGAGACTGAATTGATGTCCCTTTTGCCATAAGAAGCATGTGCAGACATTGCAACACACCAAGATGGTTGGCCACGTTTTAGTCATATACAATGACTCCAACTTAGTCCACTGTGATTTTGTTGTTTTCTAAAAAGATCTCCTGCAACACATCATCTGTAATGCATAATTGAATAATAGAAAGAGCCTTTTGATCGACATCTCCCATTCAGATTCCTTCATTGTTTAGGGCCTCTTTTCCTTGTCAAAAATACCACTTTTACACCTTACTACAAGAACGCCATCATATAGACCTTCCACATTCCAAAATTAATGCGCCTATCAAACTCCTGAATATCAAATTTTGCAGTAGACATTTTTAAACAAATTAGCCCAAAACTCTATAAGAGCTCTGATACCAGTTTGTTGTGAAATGGTGGGTCCAAAAGGTAGAATCAAAGTGATGCCAAATAAATATGTGAAAGCGTAAAATAAATGACACTAGGAATTTACGTAGTTCTACTTAAAGTTTACGTCCAGGCAAAGGCGACAATCAAATTTTTAGTATAGAAATATGATAGAGATACAAAAGGTGCACACACTCCACTTAACACCCTAATCCCAAATACACTCAGAATATCTTATAGTGTTTCTCTCAATAGTGTATACTCTTAACTCTCAATATAAAGAGAAAACAAAGGAAACAAAATAGAGGAAGAAAAGAATGGATTGTTGTTGGTGTTTCAAGCTTGATGAATCAAGCTCTATTTATAGTGCTTGGAGTGCATATGTTGAAGCTACCATGTTTGAAGCCACCATGCTTGAAGCCTCTATGTTTGAAGTCACCATACTTGAAACAATGTTCACAGCTTATGAATAAATAAAATCAAGCCATCATACCATTATTTCAACATATTCATTGATTCTCAAGAATAATTACATTGAGAGAAGCCCAAAAGACCAGCCAAAATTTCCAATAGAAGCAACAGACAACTTTGTTGTCATTAAACAAAAGACTTAAATCACAATAATACACTTTGCTATTGATATTTTTACAAAAATCCCTTAACAAAAGAGGCTTTGAAAGCAACATCAATATAACCACGTAAACTATTGCTACACTTTATGATCTTTACACAAATTGCAATATAATATGGATGAGATGCTCCAAATTTGAGGATTGATCTTCATACTTATGTTAGGGAATATCATAATTGGGTACACCCCAAGTGTAATAAACACTTTATGGATTTGAGCGGAAACGTGTCTAAATTTATGGAGAGTAACGGATAAAATAAAGCACATTAATTGTACTTCGTGATGAGACCCATTTTTCACTATTCACACTAACAAGAATAAATTGGGAGAACTGCATACCAAATTTTAATGTGGAAAAATCCTCCTGTAATTTTGAGAGAAAAGCCACAGACCAAACTTCGAAAAATATTCCACTATATTTAAAGAGTAATTATAATATAGTGTATCACTAATGAGACTATCTTCTACTACAATTTGTAGTATTACAAATATCTAGAGAATATACCTAAAATCCCAATGTATACTCACACTATACTCTTGGAATTTTCTTACACACACTCTCTATTTTTCTTACATTACAAGAAGCTTATTTTGCTTCTACTCCTGAGGAACTGCTTCTGAGCTTTTGATGAAATTTTAGTTTAATGCCTCGCTCTATTTATAGAGATTTTCAAATGATGTGCAGTAATTGCACAACCTCAATCCAGCTAAGAGAAAAATACTTCAGTTGTTGTGGGGGACAACACTTGGTGGAGGAATAAAATACTATGGGGGATAACACTTGGTGGAGCTATTAGCCTTGCAAGCCACGTTCTGGCAATTCTCCACTGTGGCTTGCATTTTGCAACATCCTTCAACTTGTGCAAATATTGACCAAGTCCAAGCAATATTTAAACTTGTCAATTGGTAATGGTTTTGTTATCATGTCGGCTGGATTTTCAGCAATGGATATCTTCTAAACAAGGTACCATTATTGATACTTTCTCTAACAAAATGAAGTCTAACATTAATATGCTTAGTCCTTTCATGATAGGCTAGGTTTTTGGCCAAATGAATGGCGCTTTGATTGTCACAATGTACAACTGGTACATGTTGATTCAACCCAAAACTATCCAAAAGACATGCACCCAAATGCTCTATTTACAGATTAAGCCAACACTATATACTCAGCTTCAGTAATTGAAATGCCACTATAGATTGTAATATCACCATCCAGCTAATAGTACATCCAAAAACTATAAAGATATAAATTGTCAATGACCTCCTTTTATCCAAGTCAACTGAATAATCAGAATCTACATAACCCACAACTCCATAGTTCTTCTGACCTTCAAACACCAACAGACATCCATAGAACCTCTCAAGTATCGCATGATCCATTTCAGGTTTCCATGTGCCTTTCTAGGTTTGCTCATAAATCTGCTTACAACACTTCCTGCATGTGAAGATCTGATCTAGTACATACCATGGCATATATGAGGCTGCCAACTGCACTAGAATAAGGTATATGAGACATGTGCTCCACCTCCTCCTCAGTTCTTGGGCATTCCTTCAAAGATAACTTAAAATGTGCAGCTAAGAGTGCCAACTGGTTTGGACTGATCTATATTGAAGCATTGTAGCACTTTTATAATGTAATTTTGTTACGTCAAGCACAACTGCCATAATGTCACTCCCTACGAATCTCCATTCTAAGAATCTTCTTGCCGCACCCAAGTCCTTCATCTTGAATTCTTTTCCCAACTGAGTTTTTAACATACTAATTTCAGCCTTGTTTCGAGTTGCAATTATCATATCATCTATATACAATAACAGATAAATCCATGAACCATCTGAAAGCTCCTTAGAGTAGATGCAATTATCGTATTGATTTCTACTATATCCAGTACTAATTATAAATGCATCAAACCTTTTGTACCACTGCCCAGGAATTGCTTCAAGTCGTACAATGACTTATTTAACAAGCAAACTTGGTCCTCCTTACTAAAAACTAAGAACCCCTCTGATTGACTCTTGTAGATCGTTCCTCAAGCTCACCATGTAAGAACACCGTCTTCACATCAAGCTATTCCAGCTCCAAGTCAAATGCACTCACAATAGCTAATAGGATTCAATAGAGCTATGCTTCACCATAAGAGAGAATACTTCATGGAAGTTAACACCCTCTTTGAGTATAACCCTTTGCTACCAGTCTCGCATTGAACCTTGGAGGTTCAATACCTAGCATTCCTTCTTTCCTTTTGTAGATCCATTTGCAGTCAACTACTCTTTTACCCTTTGGAAGTTGTACCAGCTCTCATGTCTCATTTTCTAAGAGATTCAATCTCTTCATTCATTGCTATCAGCCACTGCTTTGACTCCTTACATTCTCCTGCATTGTGGTAGGTATATGGTTCATCTCCAACTACACCATCCACCATAGCCAATGCAAAGACTATAGGATCTGCATCTAATAAGTCAAGTGCACAAGTAGCAAAATCCAGATATCTTTTTAGTTTCTGAATTTCTCGCCTTTCTTTGCCAATAGCAATACTGTATGGCTTTGCTTCTCTAGTTTGTTCACCAATATCCTCATAGTCAGTTCATCCTGTTGTTCTACTTCAGGTTGAGAAATCCTTGAAGTACTCGACTAATCCATTGCATTATTTTCTTGCTTCATTTTTCCACAATCAATTTCCAACTCCACTTGCTTCTTAGCACCATGATCTGTTTCTACCGCATCTAAATTAGACTTCTTTTTTTGATTTAGCATTGCCGCCTTGTCAAAAGTAACATCTCTCCTAAAGATTTTGGGTGAACTTGCCTTTCTGTGCACCACGTCTGTAGCCTTTCACACCTTGTACATACCCTAGAAATATACATCTTATTACCCTCGCCTGAAGTTTACCATCACTCGTATGGGCATATGTAGCAAAACCAAATATCTTCAAATCAGAATAGTTTAGGGTTCGGACTATACCTTTTGTGGAATCTTCAAATCAATAGCAGTTGATGGAGTCTGTTTACCAGGTATACAACTGTATTGACCGCTAAGTCCAAAATGATTTAGGAAGTATAGTGTTGATTCGAATGCATCTTGCATGCTCTAGAAGTGTTCTATTCATCCGTTCTGCAACTCCACTTCCTATAGTGTTCCTGGTACAGTATGGTGCCTCACTATACCAGTATTTCTCATAGACTGTGCAAATTCTTTACTACAAAATTCTCCGCCATTGTCAGTTCTTAGTCTCTTGGACCTCAATTTACTTATCGACCATGGCCTTCCATTACTTGAATTTGTTGAACACCTCTTCTTTTTCTTCAAGAAATAAATCCAGACTTTCCTAGAATAATCATCTATCAGAGAAAGAAAATAGCGAGCTTCACCTAAAGAGTTAACAGGGCTGGATCCAAGCATCTAAGTGGACATACTCTAATATTCTCTTGCTGTTGTGTTTACTAGAGCCAAACTTCACCCGTTTCTATTTTACAGTTTCACAGAAACCAAGTTTGCAATTCTTCAGGCCTTTTAGCAAACCTTTGCCAACAAGTATGATCATTCATTTCTCACTCATATGACCAAGCTGCATATGCCACAATCATGTAGCATCATCATTTCGTTTAGAAGATAGAATAGCGCAGTTCTTTCGACTATGCTTCCCAATAGATAAATTCTACCATGTAGCTTTCCTTTCAATACTACCATCGAGCCTTTGAATACTTTCAAGAAACCATCCTCTCCAGTAAACTTGTACCCGACTATCTAGGGCACTCAACGAGATTAGGTTTCTACCCAGTTCCAGTACATGCCATGCTTGAAACGTCCTTTTAGTACTACCATTATCCAAATTGACTTGCACATCTCCTTCACCAGCAATTGGAATAATTCTATTATCTCTCAATCTAACTTTTCCTTCCCATTTTTTATAGGATGAGAAAATTTTTTTATTAGATGTCATGTGAAAATATGTGTCAGAATCCAGGATCCATTCATTTCCTATCACATTGAATACCTGTCAAGGCCAAACAGGTATCAGCATCACTATCATTAGAACTTTCAATTGTTATATTGGTAAAATCTCCTAGTTTCTCCTTTCTTTCTAGGCAATTTCTTCTTATATGTCCATCTGGTGACAATAAAAGCACTTTATAGGTTTGTGCTTTTTGGATTTCGATCTTCTCTTACTCTTGCTTCTCGATCCTCTTTCTTAACTATGTCCTCTCATTATGAACAACCTATCTGTAGGACCTTCGGCACTGGGTTCAGATACTAACTTCTAATGCTCCTTTATCATCAGTGATTCCTTGATATTTTTCCTAGATATTGGATCTACCATAAAGTATGGTATTCCAGAAATTATCATAAGACGGAGGTAGTGAAGTCAACAAGATCATAGCTTGATCAACATCTTCTACTTTAATTTCAGCTGCTCCAACATCGGAGATTATCCTGTTGAAGTCATCTATATGCTCTTGTATTGATTTTCCTCCTGAATATTTGAACGTGTAATCATTCTTGATAAAGCTTGTTGGATAAGGTCTTTATAGAATATTTTTCTTCCAAAGCCTTCCATAGTAAATCAATGGTTTCTTCTTCCATGACTTCTTGTAGAACATTGTCCACAAGACTCAACTGTATTGTACTCAATGCTTTGACCATCATCTCCTCCTTCTTGTCATCAAGTAATGACTCGGCAATTTTTCTTTGCCCTCCAACACCTTTGCAATACCTTGCCTGATTTAGAAATGCCTGCAATTTTAGCTCCCATAGTTTGAAGTCGTTGGACTCGTCAAACTTCTCCACTTCAAATTTTAGTATTGGCATCTTGGATCTGAAACCAAAACCTTTCCAAACTGCACTCTCACAGTATCACACTGCTTTCCAACAATCAAAGGATGATCCTCAAGTACCAGGGAGAAATTCTTTTCTGATGCGGAAGATTAGACTAAGTTGCAACCAGAGCATATTAAGAATAAATCCCACCGAACCAAAGATTTGATACCACTTGTTAGGGAATATCAAAGTTAGGTACACCCAAGTGTAATAAACACTTTATGGATGTGAGCGGAAGCATACTCAAATTTATGGAGAGTAACGGATAAAATAAAGCACATTAATTGTACTTTGTGATGGAACCCACTTTTCACTATTCACATCAATAAGAATAAATTAGGAGAACTATACACCAAATTTTAACGTGGGAAAATCCTTCTGTAATTTTTAGTGAAAAACCACTGACCAAACTCTAAAAATATTCCATTATATTTAAAGAGTAATTACAATATAGTGTATCACCCGAGACTTTCTTCCACTACAATTTGTAGTATTCCAGGGATTGAGAATATACCCAAAACCCTAGTGTATACTCACACTACACTCTTGGAATTTTCTTACACTTACTCTCTATTTTTCTCACACTACAAAAAGCTTATTTTGCTTCTTCTACTACTCCTGAGGAATTGCTTCTCAGTTTCTAATGAAATTTCAGTTTAATGTCTCGCTCTATTTATAGAGGCTTTCAAACGATGTGCAGTAATTGAACAACGTCAATCCAGCTAAGAGAAAAACACTTTCGATTGTTGTGGGGGACAACACTTGGTGGAGGAATAAAATACTATGGTGGACAAAACTTGGTGGAGCTATTAGCCTTGCAAGCCACGTTCTGACAACTTGAAAACGCTACAACACAACATTGGAATGCAACTACTCCTTAGCTTGAAGCATGGCAATTTCATCCATAGTACAAAACATGTTAGCACAAAAAGGTCATGGCAATGAGTGAGGCAAAGCCTTTTGATTGCCCTATCGTCAACAGACCTCGATAGGAGAAAAAAAAAGAGTGATTATTAGATAAAAAAAAATAGGGAAAGTTGTAAAATGGAAAATTATGACTCCAATTTGTTAATTTTGAAGGCAGAAAGAGACAATGAATGTTGAACCATTAGTCAGCCTCCAGGAAAACAAAATATGCAATAATTGTGTAAACGATGTGATTACATCTATGAAACTCACGTTTTAATGAATGATTCAGAAAGACTACTTGAATTGGAATGACAGAGGCAAAAATAATAATAATAATAATAATAAAACTACACAAAGAGAATGCTATCCAGTAAGATGCGAACACCTGGCAAAATTATCTAGGAAAACTGAATCATCAAGTGGCGATTGATAATACCTTATTACCCTCTTTTATAGAAATATATAAATTTAAGCATTAGGAATAAATGTCATATCAAATAAGAGATGAAACTATAGCTTACCAATATGATCAACAATATAAATTAAATTTGAAAAACTCTTAAACAAATCAAGATGGTATAACCAACAGCTTACCGTTAAAGAGAATTAGATACGGACATTTGTGGCACCCGATACACATTCATGCAGACCACTTTCACATAAATCTAAGAAAATATATAGGAGTAGAGCAAAATACATGAAGCAATCATTCAATTTAAGCAATTGAAAAATATGAATCATGGCAAAAAAAAAGGAGCTCATATAAATGATAATAATATGAGTATAGGATAAGACTAAGTCAAAGAGAAGAAATTGAATTGATCTTTGAGAAAAAAAAAATTGTAACCAAGAAGTTTTGCTTAGAAAGTATAAATATGTAAACATCGGGGCGGTTCAAAGGGTAAATAGGGAGAGCCATAGTGAGACACACAAACATAGTTATACATACATAAAGAGGAAGGGGAATCAACTATTGTTAGCCATAGTTACATGAAAAGAAAAGTTCGGAATAAAACTGTGGGTCCTTGCTAGTTTGAATTCAAGGAAAAAATTAGGGGTTACTATTTCATCCAAATGATTAAGCCCTCAGCCGATGCAGAAGAAAATTTTGCGACATTCTCAATCTCCTCATATATCCCCCTTGCTATTATGCTGACAACGTTAACCAATTTTGATGAGTATGTAACAAAAATTAGATGCTACCGTGATAATTAGATGTTGCAACAGGAAATAAATTGAAATTTAAATTTAAATGATTATATTAAATAAATTAATTTTGAGAGAAATATCCATTTTGTAATGGGTAAATATTAAAGACTTTGAACAATTTAAGTATTTATAATTGAATAATAACTAATAAATTACGATGAAATATATGATTAATATTAAACTATTGTTTTGATTGAAATATAAGAAGAGAGCATTTTAGAAGAATCAACTAAAACCTAGTGAAAGTGGAAATGGTAATAAATATTTAGGAATGACAATAGTTACTTCCATATTGATAAGCTTGACGAAGACCTTCATATCAGAGTTGTTTATCTTGCACTCTCTTGATGTTGGTGTAAGTGTGACCCTCATATTCTTATACATTGGCCCCCCAATACAAAGTTGAATTTGCAACTCTTCCTTGCAGTTTTGTCATGTAATTTTTTCAACTAAGTCATTAACTCATTTGCCGACTAACCCTTTTTTTGTTACTTTTTCTTTTTTGTTTTGTGTGTTTGCTTGGGGTTTGGGGTGGGGGCTGTTCTTTGACCCTTAAGGAATGTTTGTAAGTTTAGTTTTTGGAGAGAAGAAGAATAAAGGAAAGGATTTTATAGAGTAAATTTTCAAAACTTTACTCTATAAATCTCTCTTCTTTCCTTCATTTTTCTCCAAAATCAAACTCTCAGGCAAATCTAAGTGCATAGACTGTTTCTAGTCATGAGATGTAGATATCACCAATGAGGCATTGTCTAGTCTACCCAACGAACTCTTTTTATGTCACAAATTCTGTCATCGATGATGGTGGCCTTATGCCTCTTGATTTTGTCTTGTAAATGTGGCTGCAGCCCGGCTGTGAAACTCCCCATTGTATTCGTCATTCGGCTATAAGTTTGTCGTAATATGGGCCGATTTTTTTCTGGTCACGATATTGGCCTTGAAATTTTCAATACCCTGTTGTCTATTTGGGCTTTTCTTGCATGGTAGAGCCGATGCCACAAAGACTTCGACCAAAATAAAAAAGGATCCAACCAACTAGGACGGCAAAACTGAACATATAGGCCTGCTTTCATTCGTAATAATTCCTTTCATTGATAGAATCTCTTTGCAAGATGGGGTTATGATAACCAAACGACTTATATATCCCGAATCAATTAGTTTTGTTGATGAGAAAAAAAAATCAATTAATTTCATGCGATATCATTGAATAATTGAATTATTGTTACTATCCACAAGTTTTAGTAATATCTTTGATTATTTGGCTTTTCTGTTCTAGATTTTGAACAAACTATTTTCCATATAATTCTTCTTGGTTCTAACTTTCTTTTTCGTCACAGGTTGATTCTAGAACATGGAAAAAACGTCTGACATCTTTTATACTTTCAAAGCCTTAATTCATTTTTATATAAAGTTTACTATATCATAATTAATCGAATTTGATCAAAGTCAGGTTAACTCAACATTTATTTTTTTCATTCGTATTGAAAATTTTATTCCAAGCCAACGCGTACCAAACTACATAAAGCAACTAACTGTTGGTGAAAAAGACAACAAAAAAATCAATGTCTTCATTCGAAATCAAAACAATACTGGTGAAAATACGAGAAATGAAAGCAGACGAAGTAGCCCATGCATTTCAAAGAATAAAAAATTACCCCACAAAACAATTTCATTGCTACGAAAAGGTCTATGAGCTCAATTTAAGGCGTGTTCATTTTTGTCGTCGAGGTTGGGATTTGGGAGGATAACACATGGATAAATAATGTACATCCCAATATCGCGACGCAGTAAGTTTTAAGCCTCTTCTTTATCAGTCCAAAAGTCTTGGCCCAAATTTTCTTCATTAAGTAGCCCAAGTTAAGCTATGATATCCTTCCCATCCCCTTTCATGTGCTGATTTTTTATTGTTATTGTTCCATTCGTTTTTCATTTTTCTTTTTGAGTATTGTTACAATAAAGAAGTTCTATCAACAATTATCTTCTTTATCATTTAAATCCATGTAATAAATAAACAAAAGATTTGAACCGCAATTTTGAAATTTTTTCCTATACAATAACAAATAACAAGGTCGATGGCATAACGCTTGGCGATAAAAAGTGAAACAAGCGGTAGTAGTAAATTACTGCAACTTCCATTACAAGCAGAAATATAGTAAAATTTACACTTTAGTCCCTAATACAACCAAAGACATACTTAGGTAGCCAAGGCTGCTCACAACGGATTAGTAAGCAAACAATGCTTCTAACACCCCCAAGGACACCAAAAGAAAAAAAGGAAAAACGCTATTGCAATACTAATGGCGGGTGGTATTACGTTCCACCTCTTCCAATTTAGTAGGTTACAGAGGAAATATAAAGAGAACCACTTCTGCAAGCTTCTGTTCAGCAGCAGAAGGTTCAAAAATCCTTCAAAAATGACCCAAAAAAAAAAAAGACGTCAAACAATCTAGAAGGCCCTAAAAATAGGGAACCCCCCTTTTAACACAATCAAATTAAAATGATGAAGAGCCAGCTTAAAATAAGCCCTTCCCATTTTCCGACCCCCCTAACACACACAAACAACCAAAAATGCAAAAACAAATATGCCAATAATTGACCCTCTACTAACTAATACCCTAGTATACACTATTGAGTCATACTATTACTTAAATTGGGAAATTAAATTATGACATACTATATTATAAACTATATATGTGTATGCAAATATGTGACTTGTGGAACTTGGATATATGGTCACTAGCGGAATTGAGCACCAGTGTAGGTTTGGCCAAAGGACCATCCAGCTGGGGCAACATTGTAGGAGACAACACTGCGGCTATCACTGGTGGTGACCTTGAAGGAGATGCTTTGACCATTGAGGTAGTTGTTGCTCTGCCAGTTCTGGCCCCAGTTCCTTGACATTGGCATCCAACCAGTTCTGGACCCTTTGATGGCCACGGCATGAACATCCCCAGCACCACCAACGTTTGTGATGAGGACTAGGTTGAAGTAGGAGTGGCCATTGATGGTGAACCTGATGCCTCCCCTTCTCCTGCAGGGCACCCTATACAAATCCACACCAAAAGGAAAAAGATGGCACATGTGTTAGTTACCATTCACCCATCATTTTGGTCACAGGCAGTTAATTTTACTGCAAAATTAGTAATTACCATCTCAAAGATGAAAGTAGTCTGCCTCATTTTAGCACTCAAACAAAGAAAGTAGGAAAACCTAAAACTCACAAATAGTCAAGCACATGTGATTGAAAAGTCCTCTTGCCAGTTATGACAAGGGACCAGCCCCATGTTCATTTAAACACTTTCACCAATAACAATTTGCCATCAATTTTTATAATTAAATATTTATAAATTGAAAAAGGCTCCCAAACTGGTTTTGATTTTTTTTAAAAAAAAAGGCACTGCATGACAAATTTGCTTTTGATAAATAAAAAGTTTTAAAGTAGTACTAAGATGGGTTAAATTAATTTTTTTATAAATTAATATATCTGATAGAAATATTTTTTTCAAGGAACAGTATTTCCATAAAATGTTAATTTAACCCATATTTTTAATTCTTAAAAACTAATTTAAAATTTTTCAAACTTGTAATACGATATTTCATTAATGGGGACGAGTTTGAGAGTTCATTCTTATAATTTAAATTAATTTTAAGTAGTGAATATATTATGAACCTTTTTTTTTTCCTTGTCTATATTAGCATCACTATGTTTCTTTTTTCACTAGTTTCGAAGAGCTAAAAAGGCTTACCTTCTGTAAGCCACAGGCACAATTCCAGCTCTGTATTGAGCAATGCGCAGGAAGACAGGCTGAGCAAGATCAAAGTGGTGCTGAGGAGGGTTGCACCACCCTCCTGCATTGTTGGGCAAGGCATTGTTTGGTGGGCAGAAGTTTGTGGCAGTGACCATGATGGAGCCTGGCAGGCACCACCTGTGGTCATTCACGCACCTAATCTCATAACATGAGCCACAGCTCAGGCCATTGTTGAATAGAGCAGTGCTCAGTGCAGCAGTGTTTGTTCCATACCCCTGGCTGTAGAGGTTCCCATACCCACAAGCTCCACCTGCACAGAAATTTCTATTAGCAAAACAAAATCAATCAAATGGGTTTTGCTCTAAAGATGATCTTAATCTTAGAGGGTGTGTTTGGTACAAAAACAAAAAACATGAATGAAAATTTTATGGACGAGTTTCATATGTAAAATTATAAAGGTAACTCATCCGTAAAATTTTTCACCATATTTTCATCCAGTGCCAAACACACCCTTGGTACTAGTGCTTTTTGTTGCAGCATACCCATTGTCCCTGAAGCATCACTCCCTCCATAGAAGGTAGCGCGTGCATTAATCCATTCTCCACCATAGCCATAGGCATAGGAGAACATTGTGAGGGAACACACCAAGAGCAAACCAATGAGAGCCATTATTTCCTTCCTGAAACATCCAAAACAAAAACATTCAAGTCAGTTTTGCTTCTTAAACTTTTATACGAAGTTGCAACATTTAAGCTAGGAAAAAATGTGCACTTTAGGCTTGACATGATGAAGCAAATTAAACATTCGGTAGGTGTAAAAGGCAATTACTTTGGTAGAAGTTGTGAATGGTTGTGGAGTGTACACAAATGAGGCAATGTTGAGTAGATGAGTGAAGTATTGTGAACGGCAGTGCCACTTAATTTATAGACCTTGGGAGGGGGCAAGGGGAAGCTACAGGGAGTAAAGTGGGGAATATAGGACCACCGTCACACATGACATAACTTTAACCAACGCTTTTAACCTTTGGGAGTTGGGACCAAAAACCGCTAGGGGTGTAAGCGGTATATTAGCACTTTAGAGACTCTGCAAATTGAAGTTAATAAGGGTGGTTTTTGGTGGAAACCGTGTGGTTTTGTAGCTTTCATAGAGGGAAAATTTCCAAAATCCATGTGGCGCATAGCGGTTTTCAAGCTGCCAATGGCACATGCAAGCATCTTCCATTTGCCGTAAATGCCCTTTTTCCCCCTTTGCACCATAGCACAAGCTTCCCCTCTTACTTTTGCCCACTTTTCTTTTTCCTTTTCAAAATCAGCATATTTAATAAGGTGTTAGTTAAGGAATAAAAAAATTTCATCACAAAATCAAATTCCTATAAATACAAAGAAATTTTTCTACGATGAAAATGATAATTGTCCTCAAATATGGGATCAATTCAATTAATCCAAATCTACTATTAATGAGTTGTTGACTCTCTTGAATAAAGTCTACATCTCATCCAATAATAAATAAAGTATAGTCGACACAATATCTCACACTCTATGAATATAAATAACACTAATTTCCTACAAATAAAAAGTATGTTGCAAGTTGTCTTGGACTAATTGGAATTTTTTGTAGTTATACATATGATTGATAATGATTTAAAAAATAATTTGTGAGAAGAGAGAAGATTGACCATTAACTCTTTCGTACGTTATTTCATTATAACTAATTCATACTTGTCATCATTAACAATTTAACATTATTCTTAGGGGTGTAATGGGTTGGTTCGAATTATATTTGAGAGGAAAATGAATCAAAATCGATCACTTTTAATTGATTCAAGTTCATCCTTTTTGCTAAATTGAACCAAATCGATCTAATCAACTTCTTGGTTCGATTCAGTCATGAATTTACTTGTTTCATTTTTTTTTCAAATTTTTTCTTAAAAAATTCAATTCAAAATAGAACCTTATACAAACCTAGCACAAGTTATCACCTTTTAATCCAGAATATTCCTTTGATATTTTTGCTAAGTTTTAATCTTTTGCTCAATTATAAACATTTTCTCTTTGTGGCTATAAAGCTGGCTTGAAAACTCTTGAAATCTAGCTTCTAAACTAATGTTCCACCTAATCAAAGATAAAAGTAAGCAATGACACAATCTTATAACATCTTACAATTTCAATTAATGCATCACGTAAAAGAAACTTTGGTGCCCAACCATTGCAGTAACCATACAACCCAACAGCAGCCTGAATAAGCCAACATATTAGCACTTAGATAAGCCAATACAATTATCCAATGAATCCAACATACAAAATCAAAGAAGAAAAACACCACAATTCATAATCCAGAACATTAGAAAGCACTAGTTATAATACTACATGTCCATAAAGACACTCAAAACTCAAAACAACATTAAAAAAAATAAGGATTGATTAACAACAATAAATAAGAACAAAACAAAATAACAAATTAAGGTATTATACCTTAACAAAGGAGAAATCTAGTGTTGGCTGTGCTACTAATAAAGAACACCAGAATAATAAAATACACAATTAGTTACTAGTCATTAGAGATTAATTAATAAGACCAATGTGCAATGCTAGTGAATCACTAATCATTGAAATAGGGAAAAAAAAGAGGGAAGAAGAAAGTGAATCACCTTAGGCTTTCGTTGTGACTTGTTTAGTTGTAGAGACTAAGAACTTGGAAAGACAGGTTGTGCTCTTCTGTGGTAGGTCATTGCTATGTTGTCAGCCGTCGCGAGAGGTGTCTCCGTCATCTTGCATGAAGTCACGAAGATAGAGAAATGAGGGAAAATGATGCATGCGCGAGACAGGTCCTCTCTAAACTGTGCTTGTGAGCTTCATCCTTCAAAGATTCCGCCGATGGCTTTTAGAACATGGTGCCTTTGGAGAAGGGAGAGTGGAGACGTGATGCGACACAAGTTTGCACTTTAGAGGAAGAGGTATAGAAGCCAAAAGGTAGAAGCCCAAAAAGGGAAGGACGAGGGGAGGCGGAATGGCTAGGCGCGCGTGAATTGTGAATGACGGCAAAGCAGAGATGGGTGATGCCTGGTGCTTGGGTTCTAAGTTGAATGTGGAGATGCTAGGTTAGGGTTCTCAAAAATAGGAAAGTTAGTAGAGTTAAGGTATTAGTTTTATATATATATATATATATATATATATATATATATATATATATATATATATATATATATATATATATATATATATATATATCATATATCTCAAATTTGAAAGGAGAAATCCAATGACCAAACCATTGTATCGTTGGATCTGTTTGGCTTCAATCTGATTGATCTGATTCCAATCCAAACCAAACCCAACCAAACCAATATGATTGGTTTGATCCTACATCCCTAATTATTCTTTTACATTCTCTTTAATCCTTTTGCATGCAGACCAATTAGTTTCCACTTAAACATGTTTTGGTACACGATTTTAATACATCATACTTTCATACATTATTTCATTATAACTAATTCATACTCGTCATCATTAGCATTATTATTTTGTAATTCAGTCTTTATTTACTTTTATATTTATAAAATTGATTCAATCATAACTGATTTTAAAGTAAAATAATTTATATTTATTAATTTTTTTAGAAAGTAATTATGACATCAAACAAAAAAAATTCATTTCTTCCCAAATCAATGCTGTCCCCACCCCCTCCAAAAAAAAAAAAATTGAAATCAAAACATGCACTCAATGCTTTTGCATGCAGAGCAATTAGTTTCCATTAAAAGATTGTTAGACATATGATTTTAATACATCATATTTATATACACTTATAATAAAAACGAATCTTATCACTTTTATTTAAGATACACTTAGTTTTCAACAACTTTGTTATGAGTTTCTAAATATATTAATGGTTAAAGTCGTCTTGTTACCAAAAAGAAAAAAAAATCATCTCTATCTAAAAGAAAAATCTTGTCTAAAATTATAAACTAAAATTATAAATTCATTTTTAACTGATATTGTAGATAACAAATTAGTTCCTCACAATTTACAAGTCTTATAATTGTCTCTCATATCTTTCAAGAAATGAGAATCTTGCTGTTCCAACACTTGACAAAGAACAAATGTAGTATAGCATTAAATGATATTATTTTGACTTGAGATGTATGAAAATGAATCAAGAATTAGATAATGAGAACTTAGGGTAGATGTATAAGTGTAATTAATAAAAAAATGTAGAACAAAAATGCAGTTGTTTTGATGAGGGATATTCATAAAGTCATTGTAGAGTTTAACAGAGCCAAATATAAATAAATAATTTAGAGTATGTCTTTCTATTTAGTATTAGAATGACAAATTAATATAGAGATTAGAGACTAACATACTAGTCCTCTCTTTCTAAAAGCTAAGAGAGCATGAAAGCACATTTAAATCTTAAGAAACTATTGCCTTCATTCCTTAATAATGGTTGTGATGGGATACAATGTCATTTTGATATATTAGAAAAGTAATATGGTCATAATTTGTGATCACATATATTAATTTTTTAATATATTAAAATGACAATAAGATGACTATTATTAATAAATGGAAAGAGTAATTTATCCATCACAATATTAGCTAGGAAGGAAATTAGAGTTTTAGTCATTATCATTTCCATTAATAACATTACCTTCGGCTTAGTGAAATGTGTTTGTGTTTCATGATGAACATTTACTTGCTTCTGGTTTGTGTCTGTTTTCGAACAGAAACGAAAGAAAGCACAATTTGATGACAGCCGCCTAGGAAAATGACGAAAATTAGGTTGGTGAATTTAATACGCAAAATCCTTTCTGGTAACCATGCTAACTTTCATTTTTGACAGCCATAGTTTCAGCTCAGAGGAGTTCGTGATTAACGAATACTGCAACATGATCTATCTACTTACTTGCTACGTGCGTACTACTATACATACAAAACCATCCATATGGAAATAACGGGGTGCTTTATTTTATGTTTTTTTAGGACATACATTAGATAGTGTAACTGATAAATTACAGTGACAAACTAAGCTGTTAAAGATTAATTAAATTGGAAACTCCTTCGAGAGTTTGAGTAATATGGAACAAATAAAAAACACAAAAAATTATAGTTTTTAGAATCGAACCTGATTTGGGTTGGAAATCAGTGAATTGGTCATGGATCCGATTCGGTTCCATGATTGAATCAGATCTACGATTGTACCGGTCAACAACAGTCAAATCCAGGGATGAACAGTTCAAGTGACAGTGAATGGGTTTGATTGAACCGCACACATGTCATGCATATGACACTAAAGAAATTTCTGAATTTTTTGTGGGGATCGAACCCGTTCGTCTTATGTTGAGGCAAGGCGATGCTTTCACTAGTTAGCCAAGCTTTTGTTATTTGATTTTATTTTTTCATATATATTACATTTGTTGTTATATTAAATTATATTTTTATATATTAATTTAATTATATGTAGTTCAATAACTCACAAATTGAATTAATGATATAATGATTCGATTTCTTGACCACTCACCGGCAGAAAAATCTAACTCTGTGGGCTATTTTTGTTAAGAAGTAGCATTGCTCAAATTTAACCACTCTGAGCCCATAGATATCTAGTCATAGGTTCAAGGCTATATCTGTCTTGTGGGTCTCCTCTATTGTATGGACGGTCCCTATGTGCAGCTGAACTTGTCCCAGTTACTGTTGATGACACTATACCAAGGTACGCAGCACATGGGGTGATGGCATTTTGAGTCAGTTGAGCAAGACTCGTTTCGTGAAAATATCTTTTTTAATAATTACTACTAGTACTTTAGTGGTGACTCTCGCGTAGTTATTGCATTTATAAATTAAAAACTCTTTTTAATCGAAGGACCCCGTCTACTACACCAACTCCTGTGATATTGGTAAGACTCATAAAAGTAATGCTATAACAGTTCTTTTTTTCTTTTTTAAGGTCTATCTCTTGAAATTTTTTTAATGGACATTAGAATAATTTCTTAGGCATATATATTTAATAAAGTTAATTGAATCTATATTTATTATGAGTCTATTTAAATATAATATTTTATATTTTTATTTATGCAAAAATCTCCCATATCTCTTTCCGGTGAAGATGCTATAAGTAAGAAAAATATCAATAAAATCTTTCATAAAAACTCGGATAATTATTAGATGAAATGACATGATATAATTCATTTATTCATTTTTAACAGTTATTAGCCACTTTGAAATCAAAATTTTGACAAAATATCTTGACTTTCTTGCTAGCATTTTTTTTCCTACAAGATAACTATTATTTTAGTCTTGAAAGATCATATCGCTAATTAAATAATTCCTGAAAAATATTTGTCATGGTCCTAAAAAAATCCATCCAGTTTAATAAATTTATCTAAATGTTAACAGATCTTCATTTTAATTAACAAAAGTGATTCTTTTAAGAACTATTTTATCAATAATATGATTTTTTATGGATTAAAGTGATAGTTTTATAATGTCAACTTGATATTAAAGAGACTATTTCATCAAAGATTTATTTTTTGGGACTAGAGTTGTGGTCCTGTAATGTCAAATTAGCATACAACATGACAAGTAATAACTTCTATCAATGAAAATAAATATCAGTTGATATTTAAGTGAATTTGTCAAATAAAATGATTGTTTAAAGAGATAAAAATAAATATAGTTTCTTTTAAATCTATTATGCCACTTATCCTCCAAGGCCAATATGGTAGTTCCCTCTTTTTTCTATTGATAATATATTTTTTATTTCTCTAGCCATGCTTTTTTGGGCCAAAGTTGTCTTTCCACCCACTTGTATTTTGATTATCTGTAAAGCAAGTGAATTAATGGTGATTATGGAGCGAACATGAAGAATCGTTGATAAGATCTGCATGGAAAACGATAAAATTGATTAAGATTTTCCGCGAAAATGATATATATAAACCGCGATTCTCGGCATTAGTGTTTTTTAATCACTTAACTACGACGTATTATTAATTACGTGTACAAAACTACAGGTAACAAGATATGCAATGAAAGAACGAAAATATTCCGCTATTCATTGTCTCTTTTCCACTATGAATTTTTTTGTTAAACAGAAAAATCTGACGTTTGCTAACTAATCTATTTGTTTATTCTTAAGTTCGAAAGTATTTGTGGAAAGGAAAATAATGCTTGTCCTGATGTCTAGTTAATTGAAAGTGATTGTCCATATATCAGTCTTCCCTATTTGATGGAGGCTTCTTTGGTGCATCAATGGAGGCTATTTTAATTGGAAGTGTATTTAATTACACACACTTCATTGAATACAAAATTATTCAATATTGTCATATTGATAATTTTTTATTATATATAATTCATCTTATTTTGATTAATTTATACACAATTCTTCTATCTCAGATATATGTGAGGTTTTATATGCGTGAAGGTAATGTATACCAAATACTTGTTCTTTATTTCGTGGACAAATGGTAGGTCATCAAGGCTACAACATTCATTTTTAGTCTTACAAATTTGGCCACCATGTATGGATGGGCTTGGGTGTCCTGATTTGATGTCGGGCTAGTGATCACCCAACCCGTTTAATGTCATTCCTCACTTAGCAACTTACATTCACCGCATAAAAAAAAAAAAGCCACATTTAATATTCAGAAGAAAAGGAAATTAAAATTCTTTTTAGTAAACGGCTCATGTGATCCTTTAAGAAATTTTACAAGACTATTTAGTTAACAAAAATTGAAATTAAATCGTTCTTTAAGATTTTAATAATAGACACATTAGTCCTTATATATGTATTTGATTTTTTAAATATTAATAGAATTATACATTAACCTTAATATGATTTTAAGTGATATATATGTCATTTAAGTGGAATAAATAACTCATTTTCATGTTTGAAATTCATAAAATGAGTCATTTAAATTTCTATTATAAGTTATAAAATGATTTATCTTGGACAATTTTAATATCAAATAAGTGTAATACGTTTCAAAATAACTTCATTTAACTTGTCTTACATTTTAATGACACATTATCATTAATTGTCCTGTGCCGCATATATAAGATCACTAACAAAAAACTAACAGAGTCTAAATGTCCATCATTTTCAATCTTAAGGACTAAAAGATTAATTTATTTCTTAAAGAATAAAATAGTCAACATACAAATTTTAATGAACAAATAAGGTATTCGCTGTTTTTCTGAAAAAATGAAAGCAGGGTAATTTTCAATTTCCAGGGGTCATCTCCTGAGCTCCACAAAATGAACGAGAACGGCAGGCTAAAATGAAAGAAAAATCAGTGCTTGAGACAAGGTAATTCAAAGCCATGTTGGTCTTTTAATGGTAAAATTTATATGGACGACACGTGTAGTTGTTGTTGTTTTCTAATGCTTAACGCGTGAATCAAGGTATGTGCTATTTGCCTGTTGAAAGCGACGAGGGAATTTTCTTGGCTTGTTCCAAAATCAACTTGGATTCTAAAATGATTTTTCCTTTTGAAATTTTCTTGTGGGATAGATTCCACAAGAAGTCACAGTAACTCACGCTCAGAGGAAAAAAAACACACAGCAAACAGACGAGGGAATTATTATTTTTTCAAAAAATTGATATATGATGTCAGACTGATGAGAAATTACAGCAGGGAGTTATTATATGTTCGTGACCGGTCGTTGATCTCTATCTGTTGTCCATCCCCTGAAGTTGAGTGCCCTAGCATGGAAATATATTGGGTGCAATAATGCATTTTTCTCTGGTGACTTTGTGTAGGGCTTTAACTATATTAGATGCATGTCACAAAACAAAATTAAAACGAAAAAAAAGAAATTACATGACTGAAATATATTCATTCAACGATAAAATTAGAGTTGAATTTTAGAGTTTGATTTAGCTCTCTTAGGATATATTTGGTTGAAAAGTGAAAGTGAGAGTAAAATTTATTTGCATGAGCTTTAGATATTAAGTTACATATAAAACTTATTTATAAAAATTTTATTCTTATTTTTATCCTCTAACCAAACATTTTATTAGTCTAAAATTTTATATACTATTTAGAGTGCGTTTATTTTGGCTTTTGGAGAGTGAACGCTAGTTGCGTTACATTAAATGCCCCCACATATCATGTTTGGATGCTTTTATTTTTAGTGCAAGTTAACTGGATTTTAACTTTCAACCTTAGTTTTATGGAAGTGATATTTTATCACTTTTATGTTGAGTTTTGCCCTTTCAAACTTAAAAGTGACAGGTAACTTTTTTAATTACCATTTTAAACCTTCAACTGATGAACTCAACATGAACAATGAAAGTAAATTTTAGATGAATATATTTATTGTAATATGTACTCTTTTACTAATTTCACAAGCAAAAGTAATTCTAATTCATATCATTCAAATAACATTCATTTTGTCAAATTCACTTTTGATGCAGTTTCAAAATATAAATCACATTTATTCGCACTCACTTATGATCAAAACCAATTTTACAAAATCAAGTTAATACAAACCCCCATTTGCAAACTCTAATCCAAACACACAACTAATTGTGCTAGTCAAATTTTTGAGATCCGATACCTCCACCTGAAGCCAAAAGCTTATCTGTCCACTTCATGTCTACGTTGTTATATTTGACTCAAATCAATCTTATACAATCTGTACTCATACAATTGTGAATCAAAAATTGTTACTAGAACCCATTTGAATTTAAACCTTCCTGCCATATCTGGAAGACTAAGTCTGTTTAGATTTAAGTTTTAATTTTCCAATTTTCAGTTTTAGAATTTTGTGAAGGAAAAATTGAAAACTAAAAATAAAACTTAAAACTAATTTTGTAATTTTCAGGATTTTTCACAAAATCTAAAACTAAAAATTGAAAATAAAAATTGACAATTAGAAAATCAAACCAAATAGGCTCTAAACATCTTGAAGAGACTTCAAGATACGCTCTTAGACGAGGCTAAATCATTTCCTCTTTAAATAACTTAAAACATACCACCCACGTAAGTTAACCCAAACACTTGAACACCTAATCTAGAAACTAAATTGAGTATCGAAGTTTCTTGCCAATCCCCCTTGTCCTGGTCCCATAAGCTTGGATCAATATCACAGAGCTTAAAGCAACAAATATTCAATTGGCCTCAACAACCTCAACGACCAAGTTAGAACATTGACATCCACTATGAAGCTTAGTAAATATTAACTACTCCACCATTGGTCGTGACTTTATCCACAACATAAACCTTTCTCTAACTGAGAATGCATATAACAACAACAACGATAACTCTAATTCCCCAACCATATATGGATCACCTCATTCAGATGATCCTACAATTGCAAGAGAATAATCAGAAAAATATCTATGAAGCTATAGAAATAACTTAAGATTAAGAGAACCCGAGGCACAAGAATGAGTGAATTGAACGAAAGAGGATGATGAAGATTCCAAAACCAGGCAGCCACCAAAGACCAGCAAAATGACTCACACGAGTACCCTCATTGTGCACTCGGGCACCATTCTTAAACTTCATAATGTCCATACCTCTTTCTAAAAACTTTGAACTCTCGTCGACTTTGTATCCATGTGATGATATTAGTGATCCTTAGAGGAGTTACTATGTTCACTTTGATGATAATTTTAAATGGTGTTATTAATCAATTTTTTTTGTTGATATTCACCTTTTTGGAGAAATATCTCAATTTCTTATGTGGTTTTCTAATTGGGTTGCATTCTTTATTCACAATTTTGACGAGTCATTGAAGGGTTATCTTGCAATGTTTAGTGTAGTTGCCATGCAAATTCATATATATTGAGTATTGCATTTCAACACCTAAAAATGAGGATCAATTCAGACATCCACTCTATTACCATTAGACGTGATGGATTGGTGGAAAAATGGGCCACCATCACATCCAATGGTGATGAGGGTATCCTAATTAGACACTCACTTTTAGGTGTTGAAATAACTTTATCCAAATTACAAAGGTTGTGAATGAGCTTTGTTTGATCTGTCCATGGACTAATCTTTGAGCCTTTTCCCTATTCCCGTTAATGAAACATGCGATGAGCATCATTGATTTTAGGGCTATGTTGCATCTATACTTCATCATCCAAGTGCGTAGTCTTTTGGACATATTATGTTATTCGATACGATACTTTGATATTTCAAGATGTGTCAAAATTAATTTTTTTAGATAGTTTTACAAATTGGTTTGTCCATAAAATATCATTGATATATATATTTTTATATTTTTTTAAGATAGTTACTATAAGAATCAAATAAATTTAATAACATGTTAATAATACCAGCTTAAATTTAATAATTTAATATATAATTATATATATATATATATATATATATATATATATATATATATATATATATATCATACATATCATAAATTTAGAATTTCACCGTATCCTTGTATTAGTGTCAAATCATATCAGGATCGTATTTTTTGTTCGTACTTCATAGCTTTAGGGTGAGACTAGTAGGTTATATAAATATGAGAAAATGAAAGCAGCTAAAAATATAGACGATCAACGGTCTAGCATTAATTCAAATAATGATGATTTGATACACCAAAAGCGAATGTCGTCGCTCACTACCAAATTAAAAATTTAATCAAAATCAAATTGCAGGAAAAACGTGCCATAGTGATGCAATTCAGGTCATCTTATGTGAATGTCCAGCCAATACTTAATCAAGAATGTACAGGAAACAATGGGGTTTTATGGATTTAATGTAAGGAAATTAAAATGGAAATAAAATCAAACAATAGCTCGAGATCCTAAGGAACATGCATGTAGTAGCTTAATCTAGGGATGGCAATTACAACCTTACCGGGAAACCCACTCTCGGGTCGGTTTAAAACTCGTCCTACAACGGGTGGCTGGATTAAGGGTAGGTTTTGCCTACGGTTCGAGGCGGTGTGAGTTTAGGGTGAACCCGTCTCGAACCCTATATATATTTAAAAAAATATAATTATTACTCTATTATGTGTACATATATGTGTGTGTGTGTATATATATATATATATATATATTAAAAGAAAATTACCTAACCCTAATACACTAATACATTAATGAGTATCAAATTATGTTAAACTTGTTTAGAATTTAGTTGTTTTTCTATTAAGGATATTCTATTGTTTTTTTGGTACTAATGATTGCCACTTTAGAATTTAAATATTTTAACATTGGTTGTATTTTATAAATTTGTGTTTGATTTTTTAGATTTTGAGATAATTTTACAAGTTTTTTAAAATATAGTAGGGTGGGTGCGGGTTTAAATTTGTAAAACTCATGGGTAGGGGACGAATTGAGACTCATGTTATCTGGTAGAGGAGTTTGATTAAGCAGAGACTCCTAATCCACCCTACCTCATCCCTAGCTTAATCATTGGTATCATAAAATATAAATTGCATAACTATGAGGGTAAACCTCTCCAAGCTAGGACCCTTGACTCTCAAAGAAATACAACCTATGACCCAACCGAATCCTAATTTCTCACATTCCCAAGTTCATGACCTACAGACATAAATGCAATCAATCAACTAGCATGCCATATTAGTCATTACCACACATCCACATCACACACATACAATTGAATATACAATTCATGTGGGCTATTCTTAAATCCAAATTCCCATAAAGATTAAATGTATGCTAATAATCAACAAATACTCAATCCAACCTGATCACAAATACACATCTCAATACCATTACAATGTAATCATAACAACACAACTAAAAAAACCCAAGTTACCAGGATTTTCCGCCTAGTTTATGGCAAAAGAGCATGAACAAACTGAAAAAAAATCAGGAAACTCATTATTGGTGGAATTTATGTCAAAATCCAAGGGTAATGGTGGTGCCATAGTGTGCGAAGCCTTTCGTGCAAATTACCGAGAAAATTTTTTCCCAATAAATTTTTTTGCCGATAAAGGTGATTTTGTTCTAAAAATTTTCTTTTTCTCTTGCAATTACTGGTGGAATTTTTTTTAAAAAAAGAGGAAAGTTGGAAACATTTTTAAAAAAATAGAATTACCGAAGGATTTTTCACTAGTAAAAGGTGAGTCCATTCTAATTTTTTTCCTCTTGCAATTATCAATGGAAACCACTTATAGTATTTTTTTAAAAAAAGAACTTCAAAAATATATGGGGTTTAGTATTTTCCTTTAATTGGGTCAATTTCGGTATTTTGGTATACCAATTATTACCCTTTTACTATTCCGTTGATGCGTTAATAACTTTACTGAGCTAAAAATATATTTTTAACCTTATCATTATCCTTATCTTAGTCTTAGAGTTTTATCCTAGTTCCCCGAGCTTCGCTTCCTTAACTCTATCCAGGCTATCCCTTGGCCCTGACTCTAGATTTTACCTGGCAATCCTAACCTTGGCTATTCCATCATGGCCTTAGGTTTACTATTCACCTTTTGGCCCAAGACCAAACTTGACCTCGGCCCTTGGCGTCATTATTCATCCTCTCAATCTTGAGTGCTACTATTCATTCTAGGCACGGTTAAAATATTATTATTTATTGTTGTTGTTGTTTACACATTTCTCATACCTGTCACGATTCTACTAGTATTTGTCAAAATTTTAAAATTCTCTATTCTTTGTTTACATTTAATTCTTCTGTTAATAATACTACCAAAAGATGAGTCATTACATTTTTCTATTAACAATACGAGAATTATTCGAGTAAGAATTGGAGGGAAACCAAATGTTCTGGCTCAATGGTACATCATCCATTTCTCTTTTTGTAAAACCCGATTTTAGAATTTTATATATATATATATATATATATATATATATATATATTAACACATCTTTTTTTAAAAACCCGATTTTAGAATTATCCATATGATATATAATATATGATATGAGAATTTAGCATAAAAACTAAAATACACTTTAAAGGAAATTTAGGGAATCATATTGCCCATTCTTTTAGTTCAAAGATTAAAGAATTTTTCACTTTTGATTTCTTAATTACTATTATTAGGGAATTTAATTTGTATATACTAATCATGTAAAATAATTTTATACTATTAATTAATAAAATTTTACCAAAATGTCAAATTATAAAAAATAAATACCACCTATCGCAACTATTCACTATAATAGAGTATCATTTTAGTGAAATTTATTTGACTGTTAGTTAAAAAAAAAAATTAAACTCATTTTTAGAGCACTTAAAAAAAAAAGAAAACCAATAACAATTTTTCTTTACAGTGCTCCAAAAATCCAAGTGGTTTCTGATGAGTGGTAAGATGTTGACCTTTTGTTGTTAAAGAGGTAATGATATTAACGGCCGATAACCAACTTGCCGTTCATGAACGTCCAAACGCGTCACAAACTCCTCCTCTCTTCCTTTGTCTATGCTTCTCTTTCTCTCTGTCTTTTTTTTTTCCCTCTCTTTTCATTTTCAGAAACACAACGAATCTGGACCGTCCACCTGTCCCTCTGTTCTAAGTTCCAATGTCTGAGATCACCTGCAGATTTCCCAGTAGATTTTTCCTTCTTTTTATGTTTCCATACGCACCTTTCACTTTTGCCAAGGATTTATGTTCGTTGTTCTGTCCAAGTCCTGCATTTCGATTTCCACGCTCTTCTTCAGCAACTACTGCTACACGTCAAATTAGAATGCCCAAATAATTCACATCATCTTTTGACAGATCTTCTCTAGATTCTCATCCCCTTCAAATTTAAAACTAGCCAAGCATCAACATTGAAGATAATGTCCAAATTCATATGTGGTGGATTTGTTTTTTAAATTTTATAGACATACATCTTACTGCTTTAACTTTTAACAATGTTTATTAGAAATTAATTTGTATGCATTAGAATTATCATATATATATATATATATATATATATATATATATATATATATATATTTGTTTTACAAGGACATCTAACCATATATTAACACATTAGTATAACTAAATTTGATTCAACCATCCACTAGCTTGAAAATTTAACAACTAGAAAAACGTATGATTAGATGGCTTAGTACATCAAAATTAATCCCTATTTATACATACAATGAGTTATTTAAAATCTTCTAATAATATTTTAAAAATGTTGTTGAAAATATGGATATTATTTTTAAAAATCTTTAATAATATTTTTACTATATAACCATAGTTTTCAAAAAAGACCAAAAAAGCCAATTTGGATTGGGAACCCTGTGAATCGGGCTCTAGTCAGTTTGGTTCTTTGATGAGATCAGTTATCTCCTCATTGGTCAAACTTGGTCCAACTGGGTAAAACAACTAATGGCGAGCGAACCATGCGCATGCAAGGCCTTGAAGGAATTTACCCCTATCCCAAAAGGAGAAGAGGAGCGCTCCAACCACTAAGTCAAGCTGACATTTGTATCATTATTTCATATTAATTATATATATGATAAATTTAGTTGCACTAAATTGTATTTTTGTATATTATATTGATTTACTTAAATTTATTAACAGTACTCATTAGTCTCTACAAGATTTATGCGGGCTTATCCACGAAATCGAATTTTCCTGATGGAATGAATTTTATTGATGGGCTTACCGTTGGGTATGAGGCATCGATTTTTTGTTTATCGGTAGAATATTACCGACAAATAATATTCCTTGTTGGTAATCCTTGATGGATAAAAATTGAAAAACTAGTTCGTACAATTGTGAATGAGGTTGTTAGGGAAATAATATTATCACAGGTATTTCATTTACTGACGTATTTGGGAAATAAAAAAATATTTATTTATTTTTTACCGATGGGTATTATATTTATTCCAGAGGTTTTGGAAATAAAAAATATTTTATTTATTTATTACCAATGGGTGTTCAATATATATTTTTTTAAATACATTTATTTCCAACGGGTATATCGGTAATAATAATTTTTTTTGTGACTGAATACATTGCCGTATGTGAGGAATTTATATGAACTATCTGGTTGTTTGACATTTATTTTTTTTTTATATAATGATTTAATTATCAATTAAAATGAAATTAAATGAGTAAATAATGAAATGATAATTAAATAAACAAAATAATGGAGTAAACAAACAAAGTATCAGAATAAAATAAATACAAAGTGCGATAAATATAAAAAAAAGTCCAAAATGTGATAGAAATAGCTAGAAAAATAAAGGGTAGCTAAAGTCCTCCTCGTTGGTGTCGTCATCTGACCTATTGGAGTCGTTGCCACCATCAGACGAGCCTTCAGTAATGGATCAAAGTGACATATGGGGGAACTTCTTCTTGCCAGAGGATCCCGAGGCTTGCATGTTGTTGAAGAATCTCATCACATTGACCATAATCTTCTTCTACATCCTCATGAATTTACTATTTTCTTTCTTGGCCTTCTATTATTGTTGCCGCTCCATGGAGCTTCAGTGTTGGATCTCTCTAAGCTCCTCCTCCACTCCTACCACTGCTTGCTCTTAGAGATGCGTGCTGGTTGTTTACCTGCTACAACTCTTGATTTAGGGCAGGTCCACAAGGCATCATCCTTAGCAACTGACCTATTGACAGAGGATGGAGACCTACTATCAGGATAGTACCTCATCACATACATTAACTCTTGTAAGGGCCGCCAACCACTTAGGCCCAAATATCCTCCTCATTTGGAGGAGGGATGCTAGCATTAGGCCTAACCTCTGCTAGCTAGGTCTAATACTAGGTTTGTGCTTGTTCCCAGTTCTATATTCATGCTCCAAAAAGAAGATAAAACACATTGTAAATAATAATTATGACATAAATGAAGAAGTAATAAAAATTAAATACTAAGAGCTTTGATTTCAAACTTACGTAGGTGGTCTTGGAGTAAGGATTGACCTACACGTCTCCTGTTTCCCCCTTTCACCCTTTTAAGTGTGGGTCTTTCAAAGGCTCCCTTGGATTGGAGGATGGTTTAACTCCTTTGCTTGCATGAAAATGTATATGAAAATCATAATAACATACTATTTAATACAATTCAAACATAGTAAGTTAATAATATATTAAATATAAAAATATTAAAGTTACCAGTCACTTTCAAGTCCCTTCCTAGGTGCTTGACCCACCTTCAGTTAGGCCCAGTTTGTCTTACCCTTTTCGACCTGTTCTTGAAGGTTAGGTCATAGGCCCAATGGCCTTGTAGCTTGAAGAAGGTGCCATCATTCAACCAAGAGATACTTGTGTGCCCTTTGCGAACATCATGGAAAAACTGCAAGTGCTTGGAGGACCTAATCTTCCAAGCCCCTTAATGGAGTCTCATGCTCTGTAGGATGTAAAAAGACCCTGCATATACAACAGACACAACATATAAATAATCATAAGCATATGGACAATATAAACATGATTTTACTATAACGAATAGATTATAACATCACCTTCCACTCTTACCACCACATCTCGTTGACATCTTTCGAGATGTCAGTATAGGTAGGCCATGAGTGATTATTCCCGCTTTGTATAACCTTTATAATCTGGTGGTGACCCTCAGCAAAAAGATCAAAGATGTTACATAGATGAACTATGTTAAATACAATGACAATATTTTAAACATCACATACAATCTAAAATTAAAATATGTAATAGAAACATGTTTAAACTTACATGTCTTTATGGTCAGCCTAATATGGCAAAGCCATATACTATTGAGGCCGAACGGCCTACCATCTAGCCAGCTTCTCACCCAGGTCTCGTGTCTATGACACACTTGAGGAAGCAGGGTCTGATGAGATGTGGAGCTAAGAGTAAGGCCAGTGATAAGGCTCGCGCTAGGGTCATTACTATATATGAGCTGTGATGGGAATAGGGCAGAGGTGGAGGGACAACATACAGAGAGTGAGCATCATCTAGAAGGGTGGTGGTGGCAAGGATGATATGGAGGCATATGGGAGGTGGCATGGGAAGCAGGAGCAAGGGAGGTAATGGAGGTGGTGGCAGGGGAGGTAATGGAGGTAATGATGGGTAAACCGACCTCCTAGCTTAGCCTACCTCTACCTGTAACACCCAGAAAATTACTTAAAAATTAATTTGAGTTTTGTTAGTCGTAATTTTAAAAATATAACAGTTTAACAACGATAAAGGGTGGCCAACGGACATTTTTAAAAAAAAAAATTTCCGAACCAAGGTGAATAGTAACCTTGCAAGCCCCATGGGCCCACTGGACAGCTGAAATCCTAGATTCAGGCCTTGAAGATACCGAAATTAGGAAAACATGGGAATAAGGTTAGAAATAGGTGAGAATAATAATTTTATACTTAAAATTAATTTTCGGGTAATATCGGTTCAATCGGTACGGTGTTTACTCGTTCGGAAAATTTCGTGTGCGATTTTAACACGAAAGATATTTTTAGTCACCACAAATGGTAAAAGCTTATCCTTTTAGGACATGTGGAAGGCCAAGATTTAATCTTGGAATCCAAGATTTAATCTTAGCCATCCATTTTGCTTTATCACAAAATATCTTTATACATCCATTATAAGATCAACACATGTTCTAATCTTCTTCAAGAAGCCAAATCCTCCTTCATTAAGCTTCAAAATTTCGTGCAGCCTTCAAGCATAAAAGAACCAGCCACCATTTTCATCTTCAAGAGCTTGATCTTGAGTTCTAAGCCCAAAAACCCTAGCCTAGAGTTGTGGAAACCTCAAAGTTTCTTCACAAAACTTGTTCTACACGTAATTCTCTACCAATCTAACCGAACAAATTTTCCATTCCTTATCAAAACCTTGTCTTGTACCTCACACCTCACTGATATCAGAGGGGTTTGAAGTTGGATTGAGAGCTTTGGAGGAGAAAGAATCAAGTTTGGTTAATCTTGAAGCTAATGAGCTAATAGGTTACTATAAGTAGGGTTTTTGCTGCCTTTTCTTGTCAAATTTTTCTGATCTATTTTGTCATGAGCTAGGTCTGAAATTTCTAGTTGTATTGCTGGATAATATGTTGATATTGATGTGTGAATTTTGGTGGTGTTTTTGGATGGGCTTAGAAAAGGGTTTTTCTTAAAGGAAATTGGGACTAGGCTGGATTCATAGTTGTCCTAAGCAGTAATTATGCACGAATTTTCTGGTATAGTTGTGGATAATTTCATGAGCTATAAAAATTATATGTTATATTTAACACCTTAAACTAACTATATGAATTTTATTGGGTATGATTTTAAAGTTTATTGCCTCAAAAAAATCAAGGATCGAAATGTAACTGATGCTGTCTTGGTTGTTGAAATTGAAGCAATAAATTTGTCCGAATTTATTATCATAGAAATTGATTGAATTAGCCCATGAAATTTTTACATGAAGTTATTAACATATTGAAGTATCACTGTAAATTTTCTTGTGCCTTGATTCCATCAATTACTAGGGTTAAAAATTTTGGGAACTTGGGTGTGGACTGTGAATTGGTGGCCCCTGACCCGAAATTTGTACATTTTACTGAAGTAGCTATAGACCTCTGTTTATATTGAAATTTTTATACGGTCTTCTAGACATGTTAAAGTGTCATATAGAATTTTTGTGGTACTTGGAATGGCTGATTGATGTGGTAATTAAATGTTGAGTCTAAGACAGTAAATCTGCCATTGTGCTGGAAATGGATTGATGTTGTGAGTTGATGAACTAATGGCATTTTTGGTTCTAGTATGACATGAATACTCGATGTTACCTATTTGGCCATGTGACTTGTGACATATAAAAGTGTGCTAGAGGTATGATTGAGATTATATTGTGAATGAATGCTTGTATATGCATTATGCTTGTATTTGAGAAAGAGAATATATATAAATTTCAGCGTGCATGTTCTGACATATGGACAAAACAAAAACAAGACTTAGGTTGAATGAGGGAAGGAAATTGAAAAGAAAACCCCCAATTTATAGTCGATAGATGTATTAAGAATATATATGTGTGTAATTCGGAAATGGAAAAAAATGAAGTTCGATGATCACATATAGGACTGAGCTTGTCCTGATGGCAGACTATTTCCCTTGTGTGGTGTGAACCACTCCAGATACCATTTGGTATAAATTATTTATTGTGGGATTGTCCATTACAAATACCCGTTGGGTATAACTAAGTCTTTCCTATGTCAATGAAAGAGAAAAATGCGTGACTTGATTTCTATGGCCATAAGTGGAACCATGTCACATTGAGATAAGTTCACTGCATGTGTTATATGCCTACTCATCTTACTCTAGATTGGCTACCTTGGAATGATTTATTAATTGTTGAAATGTTATGATATATGTGCTTTAAGTGGTTGATTATTAAAAGCTACCCACTTCGGAGGGATGATTTTAGAATCTTAAAATAAATCTTTAGTTTATATTGCATGATCACATTTTCTTGATAAATTGAAGTGGCTAGGGCGATGACGATGACATAGATTTTTCGTATATATTTGGGGATGCCTACTGAGAATTATGTAATTCTCACCCCTATGTTTTTGTGTTTCCGTGTTACATAGGGTTAAGCCAGAGGACTATGATGCTGCTACTTAAAGAACTCGAGCTTGCAATAATGTAGTAGGTAATTCTTTTATTATGTTTTATTTAGGGAATAGAGATGTATGTAATTATTATTCGAGAACAATTACGTACTAGGGCACATAGAGGAGCTTCCTTTTGTACTCAATTATGTACTCAATGTATGTGGTGTTCTTTTGATATATATATTTTAATAGAATTGCACTTAGTTATTACCTACGTAAATTGTGCTTGCTATAGATACTTAATAAAGGTTCGCTAATTAATGAGTAACAACTCTCGAGTGCAATGTCATGACTTAAGGATGGGTTGTACTTGGGAGGATGTTACACTACCAATCATACTGAAACAATTACACAATTCATAAAAAGATATAATTACATATATAAATAATTACATATGTAAATTTGGAGTTGTTTCAAAGCATTGGTGCATATAATATTTAACACCTTAGTTAATCTGAAAGTTCAGGGCTATTTTCATCATCACTATGTTGTTGATCATTATCTACATCATCATTACTATTATCATTTATTTCATCTTTGCGATTTCTTATTAGGTGGTGACTTGTGCATTAAATTATGTTAACTCCCTCAGGAGTCAGCATAAGAGGATTTTCAGGATTTTTTGTATCCATTACTACCCTTGAAGGATTGCATCATTCAATTGATAAGCATCTTTAACAGAATTTTCTCTACTTCAATCCTATCTCTTGCTTTTGTCTTATTTGCAACCTTCCAATTTGATCTACTTTCCTAAGATAAGACATATAATAAACTTTTCTAGCATATTGGGCAATAATAAATGGATTATAACTTGCATATCTTCTGGTGTGATTGATTTTAATAATTTTGTAATTATTATGTTGTCGTATCCCATTTAGTCACATAGAATTATACCATTTACATTTGAATAACATACATTTTTTTGGGTTCACCAGTGTACTTAAACTCAAGAATTTCCTAACAACATCATACGAATCACATTCTCCATCCCCATCATCACCTTTTACACAAATACCAATGTTGGTTTTTTTCTCGCTCTTCAATCAGTTGTGTGGAACTTATACCCATTAACATAATACGTGGGCTAAATTATAGCTTTATTTTTGGGCCCTCAAGCTAAATTAAACAAATGGGGACATGTTACACGATTATTTTTATTATGCACCTATGTAGATAAAGTTCCAAATATTAAATTGACTTGTATCAAATGAAATCATCATACTACAATGTATTAGGCTACATAATTTAACAAAATGGACTTACATGTAATATGAACGAGTCTAGAAATTGTTAAAGAAAATATTGACTATACATTGTTCATAGTATCTATTGTTGAAAATATCTTTTAGATTATTTTAAGGATGCATAACATTCTAATTTTCTCGAAGAAAAATGTTATTGGCTTACATTTTGAATGGTTGCACTTCATCACAATTTATCAAAATATATGTGCAAAATTCCACTCCTTGGAAGTCAACCATTGGGGCTAGCTCTTTAGCAACACAACTAGGTTGGTTGAAAATGGATAATGTTGGTGGAATAGAATATTCCCTCCATCGTCAAACCTGAGTTCTGGGTAAATCCATCAAAACATAGTCTTAATCTAACATTTCAAGGGTCAATGCAACATCTCTTGGGTTTAAACCTTGGCTTATGGCAAAACTTACACTCAGTCAATGCAACATCATATGTGTACTAAAACATGCAACCTTTCAAACGCAATCAATCTTTATTTCCTTTAACCCAAGTTTAGAAACTAAATTTTTAACTTGACAAAAATCTTTTGGAATTATATCGAGATTCGACTTAGCTCATCTACCAGTACAACCCATTAATCAAAAAAACTTTGGCTTTGGTTAACTTCAAACTTAATACTCAACATCAAAACTGCTAATGGCAACTAGGAGTGCACACAATCTTCCAATAAAGGTTGATTTGCAGCCTTTAGCAAGCTATAAAATCTAGCGGCATCTTGGCTGGGCTCCTCAACTGAAGACTAAGAATAATGTGTTGCAAATTCATAACCAACAGCATTAAAAACCATCTCTTGATGTCTACACAGATTGTCTTCCCACGATACATTACCCATATCGTCCTGAGCTATATGGACCTTACAGAACTACTTCTAATTTGAAACATACCCACTTGATTCTTGTATTAACTACCTCCCCATGCTCGGTCCAAATCCAATATTAAGGCATGAATTCTCACTTATACAAATGAACCTTTATGGCATCATCATCTAAATATTTTCTACATTCGCACTTATTACGTGGATGCCTAACTTTTGTCTTATCAATGAACTGTTGTGTTTGACATGCTACCCTCATAAATTCTTCAACAACATTATAGGGTTCTAGTTTAATGCCCTCTATTAGGATGCAATCTATAATACGTCCATGACCGATTTGAAGGAAACATTACGCGTGTGAGTAACCCTAAACTCTACAATTTTTAAAGACACCATATTATTACTTTCAAACACATTAAATTTGTCTTTAAATTTTTAATTCAATTACTTTTAATTTTATTTTCCAAACAAAAATTTCACAAAATTTTGACAGTATTTACACTTAAATTAGGAGCTTCCGTCATCAATTAATTCAATTGTCACGACCCAAAATTTGTGACCAGCACATAAAGGATATTGTCCTTTATGGAAGCCTTCTAGAGTTAATTTCATGCAATCATGCATGGCAAATTACTAAATTAATGTTCATAATAAATCATAAAATAAATAAATAAATAAATTCCTCAAAACTTCTTGAAAACTTTATTCATAAAATACACGAAATATTTTATTCTTCCAAATTATTCCAAAATCCATAACTAAAATAGACAATCTTAAATCTTGTTCTTGGAAGAAATTACATATCATATCATTATGATAAAATAACATAACCTTAAAATAATCATGCATGCTAAATGACGTTTGAGGACCCTGCCTTCACACTACTAGAGCACTCTATTCTAACATGATCCTATATATTTATTGCTAAGAAAATGTTGGGTTCTCTCATACTATATGAATAAATTAATCTTAGAAACTGATAATAGTAATTGATATTCCTAAACTGAAGTTAATCTTGCTATACTGAACACTTCTTATGCTCTACTAATTAATTCATAAATGAATCGTAGAGGTTGCAAAAGCTATTAGTTAATTTCTATTAACTGACTGAATCCTATCATGTTACCTAATAACTATTAATTAAGCTTTAATTGTTACTTCGACCATTCTTATTATTCTGTCGTTATTCCTACAATACATAATAAGTATGTACTAATCTATTTGTATAACTTAGTTGTTGACTACTTTCTATCAACTGGCTAAATCTTATCATACTAAATATTATTATTTCTTATTTTAATTGGACATTGTATTAGTTGTTTAACTGAGTTCTAATATTAGGCCGGGCTTATATATATAATTAAAATTTACATAACAATATAATTGTCCTTACTATTTTGATTGCTATTCATATGATAACTACTAAGTAGTTACGAACTATTTTATCTTCTTAATTGTTTTATGATGATTAGCTAAGTCAATTGTGCTAAATAGATAATCATAATAATAATTTCTAATCATCGTATAAATTATTCTATGATGTCTTGCTTGCCGTTTATATTGATAATTAAATAATACTTTTGGCTAAAATCAAGATAACTATCAATCTATTTTCTAATGAAAAGATTCATTTCATGCCAAATAAAATAACATATTCCTAAAATATAATATAACTTGAATTGGTGATATCTTTCGACAATCATGCAACAAACAATGGTTCTATGAGTTTTCCAAAATATGATTTTCATGATAATAGCGATAATAATCAATTTATAAAATATTTTTAATGACTAAAATATAGTCACGAGCAACTACCCACCAGAGTGCACTTCTCCTGACAACTCGATCTTAGGGAGTAGGAATGGCATCGTAGCCAAACAATAAAATGAAAACATAAACAATTTGATTCTATCACCCAACTGAGTTTGGGATGATAGGAGGAAGAAAATTGTGAGAAAACCACGCACTAACTCATGAACTAGATGAAAAGAGGAAGAACTGACTAAATTCCATGAAGATCATTTATCAGAAGAGATTAATTAGAGAAAATTGAGAGAAATCGCATTTTTCTCTTAAAAAATTCTTATGCAGCCAGGGTTCTTAGAAGATTGTTTAAGAGTATTTTAATGTGCTAAATATATACTAGAAGTAAAAAAAAGCCCAAAAGTAACGTGATCCTCATCCAGTATACTCGCAAAACATCGAAATAGAGTGTGCTTCTAAGTGTTTTCTTTTGTTTCAATAGTTCAAGTGCTTTAATTATTAAAAAAACAATTGAAACACATAACACTTGCAATTAAGTTTTGAAATAGTCCAGTATACCCATGGTGATGCATTCACGTCACTTGCAATTGAGTTTTGAAATAACAATAATACTAATAATAATAACAACAACAACGCCTAATTTTTTTGGGATAATAATAATAATAATTCACAAATAAATAAATTCACACTTAATTTAATCATTGATGGCTTCATATATAATATCTAATAATTCTCTATAATATGTAACAAATCATATTCATAATACATGTTAAATATAAATAATATCTAATATTTTCAAATAAATATTATTATAATTCATCAACGAATAGAAAATATTTTCCAACAAAACATAAAATATATAATGTTGATACAAATATAAATATCAACAATACTTACAAACATATTAGATGTAATAGATTTGATAAGATAATATTTTTAAAGTTTTAAAAAAAATTCAAACGTGATAACACAACTGAATATTAAATTTCATAACAAGAATAAACATCAAATTTAAATAATAACTGAATATCAGCATATAAAAACATTTATCTACAAAATTCATTATAAATTTATAATTTATTTTCTCCATTTGGGAACTATATATATATATATATATATAAGGCATTTGAATTTTCTCAAGCTTTATCCAATACTCTCATAGCTTAGACTTAGCTTGACCTTCTTAATGACCCCTAGTTTTGGGATATTGCATCAATGCATTCAACAATTATAGACATTATAAAACATTAAAAACATATCAGACATATTTAAATAGTAACATCTTAACAATTATGTATAGTTTATATAATCCTAAAAACCATTCTAGACATTCTTTTGTAACTCCACAACATGCATATCTTACAATCTCGCAACACAAAATCATAGCAAACAATGCAAACAAATCCAGGAAAAATATTTATGCCATTCTCCGGATAAACCCAACCCAATAAGTTTAAAGTAAGGTCGAATCATGAACACCCCTATTAAAACACATGAAGAATTACATTTTAAATTACATTTTGTTTTTAATATTCATGTGAGATTATGTCTAACAAATAGGCGTTTGTCTAGTATTTTATACTCTACTGAAGCTAGCACTAATTAAGCTTTTGGATAGCATGACAGTATGACACTACTGGGTCACAGCTCACAAGCTAAAACCAAAGTACTCACTCCTCTCTCCTTCCTACCCCCATGTGGGATGTTGTTAAAACTTAAAAGTGATAATCACATAATCATAACTTGTTATGACTCTACAGCACCAGAAGGATAAAAGCCTTCCCCAATTGGATTCCCTCAACTTGACCCTATAATACTTTTTATATGGCATTTAAAATTAAAGAATTACCACACACCAATGGAGCATCCGTTGGGTGGGACTTTTAATTGTTGCACCCTCCACAGACTGAGTTTTCAGTTTCACTAAGAGGAATAAAGTCTCAACATACTTCTTTATGAAGAAAGAGCACTACCCCTCCACGCAATTAACTAAAAGGGTGAGGTAGCATGAGCCAAAACACACAACCCTAGTCAAAAGACTCAAAAACCTCACGTTGCCCAGTAGCACAGTGCGCGTGACCAACAAATAGTGCCAAAGATGAGCACATGATCTTGCACTAAAGTGCCTTTATATTTCCTATACAGTGGGAGAAATTTCATCACCTTCTCTGAAAGCACGTGAAAGATAGATAATAACACAAGTGCTAATGTGAGCCCATGATCAAAGGAGGATTTCCTTAGACAATGGTAGGAAGCAATCTTTTCCATAGATTCTCTTTCTATGCCTTTAACTGCTTTGGCTTGGCACGTAGCTAACCTAACTAACTGCTTCTCTTCTTGATGCTTTTTCTAGCACTTAGCATTGAAAATGCTGAGCATTGTTCTAAAGGCATTTCCCAAAGCTCCTAAGTGTAGCTACCCATATACTGGATTTGGTGGGAATACTTTTAAAACCTTTGGGTTTCGGTTATCACTTGCTACAAGCATTGGAAGCTACCATAAATGTGCCCATAATTCCACAATAGCCAAAAAGTTTACTCGATTTTTATTGACACGTATCTGAATTGGGTCATCATTGCGTTTACCGTTTATGGTGTTAAGAACAAGTGATAGTGATAAAACCTTAGATTTGGTAAGAAATATAGGAGTAGTATATTGAGAATTGTAAAGCATGATTAATAATAGTCAATACAAAGTTCAATGAGTGATCTCCGATTCCTTATATAATTTTATAATGATTAAAAGAGCAAGTATTATTGGGCATTGGAATTATTGTTCACCCATTACACTAAGATTGTGGTTTATGATTATTTATTGACTAATTATGATTTCCCAGAATGTAAAAGTGAATGTGAAGGCTCATTGCCGACATCCTTTTTGTAGTAATAAAATGATTTCTATGCATCCGTTAATTAGGTTTCCTTTACTCACGGATCTTTCCATTTTTTAATTGAAAATGACTCGGCAAAGTCTAGTGAAATTTGCATTGGATCTTGCTTTTAAATTTGAGTAAACTCTCAAATTCATGACAATTTCTTGAATGGACAAATTTGTCCCAAAAAAAAATTAATGTTGAGGTCCCTCACAATTAAAAATAGGCAACATAAGTTAACTTACTTAAAATTGGATGTGTCACCATTTACTAACGTGGCATGCAAATTATTAACCTACGTAGTATCCACTAATCCTAATTATTACCTATTTATTAAAACACACCCTTTAACTTTTGCAAATTCCTCCCCAAAATATTCTAAAATTTCACAAATACCTCATTAAACCTAAACAAAGCCCTAAAACCAGAGATTCTTAAAATTTTTTAAAATATTCTAAAATTTCACAAATACCCCATTATTCAGAGAGTCTTACAATTTTTCCATTTGTATAGTAAGGAACGAAACTAGAGATTCTCTTCTTCGGTAAAACATACGGGCAATGCCCCAGTTTTTACACTTATTTTGTTTTTTGTTTGTTTTTTGAGGGTGTCGCAATCAATTAAGCTCAATGCCTCATACTTCATTGGAATTGAACGATTGAACCCCACTGGGAGGTTCCAACCACAGCAAGGTCAGGCAAAACACACCCTAAAACGCTAAAGGATTCGCGTGAAGGCGAAGACAATAATGCACACCTATCACCCTCCTTGCTCCTCACTCACTCTCCATCGTCACTTGAATTGCAACAGCATGCAATGCAACACCTGTTATTGTTATAATAAATGGAGGGATGATAAAAGGAGCTGGGGCTTTGTATGGGTTTAATGGGGTATTTGTGAAATTTTAGAATGTTTTGGAAAGGGATTTACAAAATTTAAAAGGTGTGTTTTAATAAATAAGTGATGATTAGAATTAGTGAGTGCCACATAGGTTAATAAATTGCATGTCACGTCAGGAAATGAGTGACACATCAGATTCTTAAGTGAGTCAGGGACTTATGGTGTCCTATTTTTATAATTGTGAGACCTCAACATTAATTTTTTTTTAAGGACTAATTTGTCCATTCAATAAATTCAGACCAATTTGGGATTTACTCTTTAAATTTTAAACTGATTTAGCTAAAAAAAGTATGGGATCAATAAAAATGCCTTAAGAACCTCACTTTCTCCATCCAGAAATAATGTTTTCAAATTGAATTATCTATAATGTGCAAAGCCTAGGGAAACTAAGTGCAATAGTTTCGCGTATGAGTATATTTCTTTGGAGGATTTTAAGATGGGGAGGGTGGAGTTGTGAAGTATGATGGGGAGGGTAGGAAAGTGGAAATATAGAAAAGAAGGCAATAAACCCAATGTTGTCTTGAAATTAGCGTGGCATAATTGTTGTATAATGGCTTTGATAAAATGCTAGTGGATATTAACAACTCTTGACACTAATAAATGTTAAGATAAAATATTTAATTTTAAATTTTAAAATAATTAAATTATTTATGATTTTATTTTGGGTTATTTAATATTAGAATTATTTTAAATAGTGAAATCAAAGCAATATATCATATAATGTAACATTTTATGTATTAGTTACTGTTTCTGTTCAATGGGGTATAAAAAAAAACTTATGCATTATTCACTAGATTGGTTATTTAATATTAGAATTATTTTAAATAGTAAAATCATAGTAGTATATCATATAATGTAATATCTTATGTATTGGTCACTGCTTTTGTATGGGGTATATAAAAAAATATGCACCAATATGTGAACCATTATATAGTATTAAAATGTTAATAAAATTTATACTATCAAGTCCGCTTGGCATGGTATAAAATTGAGCATATAATTGAAGTTTGGAAATAGAATTAGACAACCCAATTCCAATTTCTATGTTTAGAGTAACATATAGAATTAGAACCTCAATTTCACAATCCAATTTTATAGAATTCATAAACAACTAAAATGAACTTTGTTTAAACCCTAAGTTATACTCTATGAATTGTCAATTCAAAAACTTATTAAATATTTGGGGTGGTGGTGATGATGATGGATGATGAATAAGGTAATGGTGATGATGGATGATGATAATGATGATGAAGATTGAAGAACAACAATAATGGTGGCAATAGGGGGAGGGGTAGGGAAGGAGGGTGGTTTTTTTAATCTAAAATTATAGTGAGATAATATTATAGGAATATTCTGTTTAATTTAATATTTTTGTAATGTTTTATAGGAATAGAAACCTATTAAAAAAAATTTATATAATACAAAGACTCCATTACAAACTTTTAAGGATCTAATTAAAAATGAGTGAAACTATAGGAACTTACAAATTAATTAAACTTACAAAAATAATAATAAATCCTTTTCATTTTTCATTAGCATTGGTGAATTTAAAAGAGAGAGACTATTAATCCAAGTTTAGCCCTTGCAACTTAGCACTTGGCCTGCCTACTTTTTTTTCTTCAATCCTAGACCAAAAATAAAAAAAACTAAATGCTTATCCGTTGACAACCTAATAATAATAATAATAATAATAATAACGAAACAGATCAACGAAAAATTCCAACAACATTTCATTAATCAACTAAAAGTAAATAAGGACAGTGAGTATTATAAAACTTAATTAACCAAATATGAAAAAAATAATTAAGACCAACGAAAAATTCCAACAATATTTCATTACTAATTTTTTATTTTATTATTTACTTGTAGTTAGAATTATTTGTAAAGAAAGAATAATATTTCATACAATGTCGTATCAACAGTATAGAATTTAAAATTTATCATACTTCATACTATCAAACTTTATCCTATCAGTCATACTAAGCGGATTTTGAGAGCTCATTTGACACATCTAATAGGATAAACATTGATAGAACAAGGTCTAATAATATTAGGCCTGATAAATTTTTAATACTATATAGTATTTGATATAACACAGTATAATATATTATATTTTACATTTTATAATATTATTATTTATTTGCAAATAATTCTAATTTTATAAGTAAATATAACTTAAAATAATTAATAAAATATTTATTAATTATTTAAATATAATTTTCAAATATTATATTTATTAAATATTTATTAGTTAAATTTAATTTATATTAGACATCATTATTAATTTCAATATTTTATAACTATTTATTATTTCAATAAAGTATATAAATATAAAACATTAAAAAATAAAAATGATCTTATATGTTAAAAGTTAATTAGATCTAATATGGTTCCCCATGCTAAATTAAGTTACGTTATACAATGTCTTATTATATTTAAAGGAGTTATGATAGATAAACTTCTACAATATGTTGTTGTACCAAACAGTGAATAAGGATATAACGTATAATATTAGCTTATTTTATCATGCCTAATTTATTGTACAGACACACCTTGATAGAAAATATCACATCCGTACCAAACACACCTTCTTTTTAGGTTGGGCAATTGTGCAATTACAATAAATTAGCACACTCCTTGCCTATACTCCAATTCAATGGTTCCAGACCAGGACCATGGAGCATCTTGCCCCATGTTAGAAAGACCCTATTTCTTTTATTAGGGATCGTCTACTAGACATTAGCCTCCTTTTAGTACTTAACTTAGAGCTCACTCAACATAGGATGAGTTTGGTAATGCTCTTCATGCAGAAGTGTGCTCTAACTTATGAAAAGTACAAATCAATTTTTCTGTTTGATAAATAAAAAAGGTGAGGTGCTTTTGCTTTCTACTTTTAAAAACTAGGGATGCTTTTGAGAGCATCTCATGAGTGCTTTTAAAACTAGTTTCTACGCTTTGAAATTCATCAAAAAACTAAAATGACCCTTATTCTAATCAATGACAATAAATATGGAAATTACACTCTTTAATATCCATATACATGATTGCATTTTTGGATATTTGGAGCATATTTAACAAACACTACTATCCTGGCTTCTGAGTATTTAGAACAACTTTGCATTATTTTACTAAATAGTGCTACTAAACATGGGAGAACTACATAAGCAAGCTAGACATTACGTGTTGACCCAAAATCTTAAGGCAATGAATCTATGGATCCTACCATATGATATACTATACACTAAGTCTATTATCAACCAATGTTGGACTTCACCTTTTGCATTTGAAACTCCAACGTTCTCCTTTTAAGTGTGAGATCCATAAGATATATGCTCCTCTTTCAGCCCAAACCTTTGCTTGGCTCTAAGACCTTGGGTAGTGGAAGCAAAAAAAAAAAAAACGAAAATAAACACTCTCTCACTTGAGGGAATAAAGCAAGAAGAAAAACTCCATAAAAGAGACCAAATTTGACGTGGTTCGGCCTTAACTATTTACGTCCATGACTCGAATAAAGTTTTAAAATCTTTTACTCCTAACTCTTGAAGGCTAAAGTTTCAAAGCATCATTGAAAATACTTTATCACATGGACAACTCTTAAAGACTACTATGAACACCATATTTGTCAAGAAATTATTTTTGTACATATAAAAAAAATTGAAAAAAAAGAAAAAGCATAAAAAAGAAAGTCAACCTAATTATTTGTTCCAAATGCTTAAAATCTTGATTTAAAAAATACTAATTGTAACACTAACAAAAAAAAGCAAAAAAAATCAGTGTTAATCAAAGTCAATCAAAATCAAATCTCATTAATTTAAATTATTTAGAAAAATCAATCAACATAATTTTCCCAATCAAATTCTTTTTTTCTTGTCAAATCAAATAATTAATTATCTCAATCAAATAAAATCAGTATCAATCAAATAATGTTGTAATCAACTCAAATTAATGTGAAAAAAATACTATAGATAAGCACTATTCAAAAAACACTAGGAGAGATTCAAGTGGAGTCACAACCCCCACTCTTCAAAAAACATAGAAACCATTTCAGCACCAGTGACACATAACCATCCTCCATTCATAGCCAACATGCATTGGAACTTCATGGAACTGCCATCGCGAGTTGTGACTCCACCAATAGCAACTGCATCATCCTTGAGAGGCCGGGCCCCATCGCAGAAGCCCAACCTCCTCCTCAAAGCATGGCAGCAACCCTCCGAAGTATCACGGTAGCCTTGCGAACACCCCCATAGGCCATAGCGGAACCGCAAGAAGCGTCGCCATGTTGCCCTTGGGCTACCGCCTCATTTTGTGGAAGCCAGTGAATTAGAAGTTTCACCAGGAAGCACCACCGTTAGTCAGGCCCATCGGTGTGTCTCTCTTGAATTTGCGTTCACTCCAGGAATGAATATGGATTAGTGATTAGGGTATATTGGCTCTTTTAGGGTTAGCTTTTTTTTTTTTAATCTTGTGTTGTTTTGTTGTTTTTTGGTGAGTCCTCTTTTGTTCCTTTTGGGTCAGTAATGTTTTGGGTTTTGTCTTTTGTTTTTTTAAAGTTTTTGGGCTAGAGTTTTTTTTGGGTTTTGTTTTCTTTATGCTTCATTAGTTTGGGAAAAAGGGGGGGGAATGTCCTTTGAAAAAAAAAGAAAAATAAATAAAATATAAAAAATATTTTTTTAAATCCACGCAACAATTCGTAATGTTGATATATGGTTTATCATCCTCAAAATTTTGTGGAATTATAAGGATTTATTGTATAATTCATACTATTTTTAATCCTGTGCAAAAGTAGAATTGTTCTCTCAACAGAATCTTTTTTTTTTGTAAATAATTAAAATCAACCCAATATACAAATATTTTCTACAAAAACGACATAGCTTTAAGTTCCTCATTGCACTAGAGGATACGTTGGCGTAGCCAACAACTATAAAGCCAAAATTAATTTTTCTTAAATTTTGTCCCTTTTTTTTTTTTTTTTTTCATTTTATTTGTGCATATTTGTGATTTGCTTTCTTGGGAAAAAATAAATAATTTTGAAGTTATCAATAAATTTTCATAATAAACTCTAGGATAATCGTATTTATACAAACATATTAGGGGTGCAGTGGTATTAATTTTTTACTATTCCCTAATCGTAATTAGGCTCCGAATCTAAAATCTTTCAAAAGACCAGTTTTGCAAATCAAAATATTTTCCAATTTTAACCATATATAATTAAAATTGGTGGCAACTCCACTTTATTTTTTAAAAATTGGTTGTCATTTCCATCGTGGCGCCTTCCAGGGTCGTTGTGATAGTTTGGTGACTACACTTGGAAAAAGTTAGATAGTCAAACCTATTAGAGTTAATTATGCAAATAATTATAATTTCAAAATATTTATTTTTCCTTCATAACACATTTAATTTTGTGAATAAGTGTCTTCATTTTTTGCAAATAATTTTTTATTTTATTTGTAAATATTTGTCACTCAAACCCTAGAGCTGTGGACTTGTTTTCTTTTATGTACAATATTTTTTTCCTTCTTTTAGTGGATTTTTGGGCTTTATGTGTAGTTTCTTAGGCCTTGAAATTTATATGATCTTTGCACAGTTTATCATATATCTCACACACAATTTGGGCTTACACCTGAGTCTTGGAAATCCATAAGGCTATAAGGAGTTTTGATATTGTTATTGTGAAGCTTATGTTTTTCTTAAGGTTATTGATTCTCCACTCATAGTGTTACTAATCTCCAAACCACCATATTATAACTTTTATGTCCTTGTGGTTGGGCTTATAGAGTTGGGCCCTTATTCTATTAATAAGGGCAATCTTGAGACCTTGACTTTTAAGGACATAGATCCAACCCAAAAATCATGCACAAGTAGATTGAGCGTAACAACTATCCAAATTAGGATCTTAACCTTAGAAGGTCCTGAACAACTAGGTCCCACCTACTAGAACACAAAGGTGCATTCCCTTTTATTCTCTTTGTCTCACAACATGCATGTCACTCATATAACTTATCTCATTCATCCATATCCTCTCATCACATGACATCATACAAAAAAAATATGATAATGATTTCTCTTATCTTAAACTATCCATCTCATGCATCATTCATTTCATGCATTCATGACATATCATACACCCACAAACAAAAGAAAAAAATTTTCATCATTTCACATGCTTATGCATTTTTCCATACATGTAGCTCATCCATAGTTTTGGTCTTCAAACATTGCTCCCCAATTGGAACTTTGTCTTATCCAAGGAACTTTGTTTGATAACACATTTGAGGGCTATGGTTGATGAAAGAAACATAGGCCAAGAGATTGATGGTTGAGGACCACCATGCATGAACAAAAAGTTGAGCTCAAGGAGGTACTCAAAGCCCTATTTAAACAAAGGGCTTGGGTCTGGAAATGATGATCAAGGTAATCAAGGGGGTATGGCTCATATGATGATAAAGACAATGCAACCCCACATGACCAGCCTAAGATGGTAAAGACAATGGAGTGGCAAAATCTCAAGCAAGTATTGGAAGAAAACATGCAAGCACAGTTCTAATGTTGTGAGGCCCTTCCTATATGGTCCGATGAGCATCAATGACATATGGTTGGCTCTAGACATCACCATTCCCAAGGATTTCAATATTCCTAAATTTATCAAATTCGATAGTAGCCATAATCCTTCATGCACCTCCGAATGTATTGTACCAAGATGGGAATGTGGTCCAAAAATAAGAATTTTCTAATCAACACCTTTCAACACTACCAACCCTAGCCCTTAACATGTAAACGACCTTTGCCTAACTTCAATGCAAGCAAATCTAAATTGTTTAGAAGCTTGTGTAAAGCAAACCTCTTAATTCCATCCCCAAAGGTTGCAATACCACCATATCCCCATTGGTATAATTCAAATCATGTGTGTGAATATCATTCAAATACCTTTGGGCACTCAATCAAATATTGTAATGGTTTCAAAGATGTTTTATGGCATCTACTTGATGCAAAGGCTATTGAAGTACCAAAGGTAAGGAAAGAAGATGATCGGGTTGGAAGTGGCCACTTGAACTCATCAACACTATTCGAACCTTCATTTGACTTGTTGTGATCTAAGAATAAAATTTGCTCATGTCTTGAGACTTGCTCATGATTATGTATGATTCTTTTTCTAGTCAATATATTATTTCTTATCATAATTGTTCTTTCACCTAATTTTTCCCCTTTTTTTAATCATCTCCTTTCTCTAAGATTAAGGTAGATAGTAATCGTTAAACCCATTCATCGATTCTTGTGTTACATTGAGCTTGAATGATCATAATCATGATAAAGATCCTAAACTATGCAAATAATTTGCTCATGAAAAAAAATCAAAGATGAAAATGTCACCATCAGGGGAATCATGTAGTTTGTTGTCATAATGGCAAGAGCATTTGGCCTCAAATGTTTCGGCCAAATGATTTGGTTTTGAAGTAGATCATTTCACACCAAGACATTAACCTAGAGAAAGGCTCTCTAGATCAACAATTGAAAACAAGTTTTGGCAAAAGTTAGAGCCAAGAAAAAGAAAGAAAAGAGAAAGAGTTCACTAGATTGAAATCTCAAAAAGGCAATCTAGGCAAAAGTTAGAGCAAGAAATACCTATTAGATTGAAAATCCAAAGGGACGACCTAGCAAATGCATGAGCTGGAAAGTCAAAAAAGAGAGAGGTTATATACAAGGACTTTTGAGGAAAAAAAAAGAGGGGCCCAAACTAGGGCAATTGATTTGGTGACAAAGTATCAAGGAAAAGGCATTTAACAGAAGATGAAGAGTCAACTTCCACATACAAACATGTTGAACACATAGCAAAGGATTATAGTCTTGGTCATGGCTCCAAGCTAACGTAACCAAGTTATCAATAAAATGAGTTCATTCGATTAAATCTACATTATCCTTACCTTTCACTCCTTTTTCATCATCATCAAAAAGTGTGTTCTTTCAAGGAATGCATTTTGTTTTGTCCTTTTTCTTGAATCTTGCATAATCAAACAAAGTCAAGAGACATTAGCTAATGGAGTTCAAGAAAAATCTCACTAGATCACAAACCTGAAAAGGCAAATGCAAAAAAAACAAAAACAAAAACAAAAAAGAGAAAAAAAGGGCTCGCTAGGTCAAAAACCTGAAAAGGCGATCTAGACAAAAGTTAGGGCAAACCAAAGGAAAGGGTCGCTGAGGTCAGGAACTAGAAATGGCGATCTAGGCAAAAGTTAGAGTAGAATCAAGTCAGGCTCCAACACAGGACCAGGGCAAGAGCTATAAATAAAACTCCATGAGTTGTCCACAATAGGAATCAACAGTGGCTCTTCAAACACAATGGCTTATTTGGAATCGAGGAGGTTTTCCAAGAAAGGCAATGTTTTGATATGGCAAACTAGGGCAATTGTCTTTTCCATTCCTTCATTCTTTGTAAAGTTTTCATATTTGGTCATTCATCTCTGTATCATCAAAACATGTCATTGTCATTCCAGGAAGAAAGGCGCAAACTGGGGCAATTTATTTTGTTAGGTTATCTACTTGTCACATCATCAAGTTGGGACAATTTTGTACCAAAAAAAAAAACCAAAAACTTTGGCAATTTGTTCTCTTTCTTCTTCTCTCTTTGTAAGATTTTCTCATCATGCATAATCGAATAATCTAGGCATAGTGTTATAGCCGTACATCATTCACCATATCATCATTGCATTATTCAATCATTCCTAGGCATCTACATTTTTGCACTATTAATCATTACCCTTTGGTAAAAAACCACGTATCATGAGCAAGCATTCACAGATCATTCATCATCATTGCATTTTGCACATCTTCTTCAAGTCATTTCCTCTATTTTCTCTGCAACCATTTTCTTTTGTATACTTTCGGCATCATACAACATTTATGTTCACTTACTTTCACATACTTGCAGCATAAGACGCATTTAATCATGCACACTATTAAATCCCGATCCTGATCATTTATTTTTCTGTCTCAATCATAATCATTTACATTTTTATCTTGATCCTAACCATTTACATTCCTGTCTTGATCCCGATCATTTACTTTTTGTCTCTATCCTAATTATTTACTTTTGTCCCGATCCTAATCATTTATTTTTTGTCCTAATCATTTTCATTTCTGTCTGATCTTGATCATTTACTCTTTTATCTCAATCCTAATAATTTACTTTCCAGTTTCAATCTCAATCATTTTCCTTTTTGTCTCAATCCTAATAATTTTTTTTAGTCTACATCTTGATCATTTTTTTTATCTCGATCATTTACTTTTTTGTCTCGATGCTGATTATTTACATTTTTGTCTCAATCCTAATCATTTACATTTTAGTCTCAATCCTAATCATTTACTTTTCTATCTTGATAATAATCATTTAATTCTATGTCTCAATCTCAATTATTTACCTTTCACATGCATTTATTTTCATAAGCTTTTAAATTTCATATCATTTGATTTCACAAGCCTTTACTTTCACAAGCATTTACTTTCAAATGTGTTTTGTTTCACAAGCCTTTACCTTCACATGATTTTACATTTGATATGTGTTTGATTTTACAAGTCTTTACTTTTAAATACTTTTAAATATCACATCTGTTTAATTTCATAAATCTTTACTTTCACATGCATTTAACACCCAACTTGTTATTTACACATTTTATCCTTCATCATCATCTTCAAGCCATTTGTCTTCTTACTCCCACCCATGCATTCTATCGTTTCCTTTGGTTGGCCAAAAATACATGTTCATTTCTTTATTTGTTCCTTATCAAGAAAATGTTGAAACCCACCATTTTTATATTTTCTAGTAAGAAACAAGTAAAGAGGAATAACTATGAATACCATATTTTATCCGAGAATTGTTTTTGTAGATATAAAAAAATTGAAAAAATAAAAAGGATAGAAAAAGAGTCAACCTAATTATTTGTCCCAAGTGCCTAACAAAGTCTTAATAAAAAATAATTATATCACTAACTAAAAAAAGGAAAAAAATCAGTGTTAATTAGAGTCAATCAAAATCAAATCCCATCAATTTATATTATTTAAAAAAACTAATCAACATAATTTTCCTAATCAAATTATTTTTTCCCAAATCAAATCATTAATTTTCTCAATCAACTCCCAATTAGTGTTAATCAAATATGTTGTAATCAACCCAAGTTAATGTAAAACAATGCTCTAAATAAGCACTGTTCAACAACACTAGGAGTTGGATTCAGCAGTACACAACACACAATCCTCAATAAACACATAAAACATTTCAGGAAGGCAACATACAGCCATTCTCCATTTATCACATTTATCATCCAAGCCAAAACCATATCTTCACCATCATCATATTCTAGACTAATTCACACCCCTATCATAACATCATGCTCATCCAAACCAAAAAACAAGTCAAATCACCATAAACAATCAAACAAACCAAACCTCAAACTCTATTTTCTTTTCTTCAAAAAGGCAAACAAAAACTAGAAAAGGAGATGTATCTAACCTCGCCATCTACCACCAACCGCCACCACATGCTAGAACATCACTTGAACTGCCATCGTGAGCCATGACTCCACCAACAGGAACCGCGTCATCCTTCACGAGGCTAATTGTCGCCACAAGTGGAAGCCCAACCTTGTCCTTGAAGAACGGCAGCAACCCTAGAAGTATCGCAGCAACCTCGAACAACCTAACATGCCATAGTGTAAACACCGAGAAATGCCATCGTGTTGCCCCTGCGCCACGCCCATTCGGGAAGCCTGCGCATCAAAAGTTCCACCAAAAGCGCCACGTCAATCATGCCCCCTTAGTGGTGCACCTCTGCCATTCATGGTATTTGATCTGCTTCCATTTGCATACACTAACAATAATGAATATGGATTAAGGATTACAGTTTCTTAGGTCATTTAGGGTTAGTTTTTTTTTAGTCTTGCGTTGTTTTGTTCTTTTTTGGTAAGTCCTCTTTTGTTCCTTTTGGGTCAGGAATGTTTTGGGCTTTGTCTTTTGTTTTTGTTTTAATTTTCTAGGCTAGATTTTTTTTTTTTTGGGTTTTGTTTTCTTTATGCTTCATTAGTTTGGGTAAAACAAAAAGGAGATGTCCCTTGCAAAAACAATAAAAATAAAAATAATGAAAAATAAATAAAATAAAAAATAATTTTAATCCATACAACAATTTGTAATGTTGATGTATGATTTATCATCCTCAAAGTTTTGTGAAATTGTAAAGATTTATTGTGTAGTTCACACTAACCTTAATCCTGTGCAAAAGTGCATTTGTTCTCTCAACAACTTTTTTTTTTTTTTGCAAGTTATTAAAATCAACCCAACACATAGATATTTTCTACTAGAACGACGTGCCTTTGAGTTCCTCATTGCACTAAAGATACATTGGTGTAGCCAAATATTATCAGGCTAAAATTAATTTTTTTTTTAAATTTTGTCCCTTTTTTTCTCTTTTTTTTCATTTTATTTGTGCATAATTGCGACTTTCTTTCTTCGGCAAAAATAAATATTTTTAAAGTTATAAATAAATTTGCATAATGAATTCTAGGGTAATCGTATTTATATTGACGTATTAAGGGTACAGTGGGATTAAGTTTCTAACTTTTTCTAATCGTTATCAAACTCTTGAACCTTGAATTTCTTTCAAAAGACCAATTTTGCAAATCAAAAGGTTTTTCAATTTTAGTCATATATAATTAAAATTGGTGGTGACTTCACCTTATTTTTTTGAAAATTGGTTGTTATTTCCGTTGTGGCGTCTTCTAAGGACATTGTGACAACTACCCATATTTATAGGCCAAAACACTTGCATGACTTTTACTTTTTCTCATCGTGTGATTTTGGGTTAAATCCCAAGAAATTCTTCCCTTAAGCCAAAGTCCTACTAAAAGCTAGCTACAACAATTATCTCCACAAATATTCTTCTTGTAAAAATATTGTATTTCCTGAGTATTCAATAGTGTAAACAAGAGCTATATATGCTCTTTTCACTCGCACCGCCTTACACATGAAACACTCTTCTTGGCCTCGACATTGCCAAGAATATTTTCAACACAAGTTATCCGCAATTGTATTGTCGCTATACATAGAACAAGTCACCGACCTCCAGACTGTTAGGAAGACTTTTACACAAGGATCCTAGGGATCCAAAAAATATGATTCACTCAAACACTCCAAGGCTCGACTAAGCCTAATTGACTCAAACCATTGGCTCTATTATTACTTGTTGGGTAGAAGGAGCCCAACAAGGGGAGATCCAAACAATGGGCTAAATGAAAGAACCACACAAGTAGGCTGGACACCACATACATCTTAACCGAAAACCTTAGGGTAATGAGTCTTTGGATCCACCCATATTATATACTACTCACTTAGTTTAATTTATTCTCAATCAATGTGAGACTTCACCTCTCACACATAAAACTCCAACACTTTTTGGCCCTCCAAAGTGTAAATTTATGTCTCTGCTATGTAAATTGAAAATATTAATATTTAATATTTTCTTAATTAAGTGTTTGTACAATTTCGTGTTGAGTTGGAGTGGTATTGAGGTACATTCTATAACATCCTCCCAAGCACAACATCATCCTTAAGTCATGACATTATACTTAGGAGTTGTTACTTATAAATTAGCAAACCGTTATTAATTATCTATAGCAAGATCGATTGAATCGTGAAGTAACTAATACTGATTCCATTAAAATATATAACCAAGAAACAAACATTTATTGATTACAAGGTCAAGTACAAAAGGAAGCTCTTCTATGAGCTTCTATACACATCTAGTCTCTATTATATTTATAGACATAACATACTCACAATCGATATAAGCTTCAACCTTAAGCTACTGCCAATCCTATTTCTTTTCATAGGAGCTTCCTTATTCTCTAGATCAACCTAGACGACATGAGAACACAAACACATATGAGTGAGAATTAGAAAATTCTCAATAGGGCAACCCCAAAACATATACTAAAATCCATGTCATTGTCATCGTCCAGCCACTTTGGTTTATTAAGAAAATGTGAGCATGCAACATATATCAAAGGTTCATTTTAAAGTTCAAAAATCATTTTTTCGAAGTGGATTTCTTTGAGCATTCACTCACTTAATGCACATATATCATAATGTTCCAATAAATAGTAAATCATCCTAGGCAAACAATTCAGAATAACATGAGTATGCATATGATAAATGTAGTGAAATTATCTCAAAGTGACCCAGTTTCACTTATGGCCATAGAACTCAACTCGGTGCATTTTTTTTCTCTTTTCATCACATAGGAAAGACTTAGTTTATACTCTTAGTTTATACCACATGGTATTTTATAGTGGTTCACACTACACAAGGGAAATAAGACGCTATCAGGATTGATCTCATTCCTATATGTGATTCAACTTCATTTTTTCCTCTTCGGAATTATACACAGATCTATTCCTAGCCAATACGTCCTGACTCATAATATCTTTAGGAAGTTCCTTTTTCTGCCTTCCCTTTTCTCTAGGGAAGTTCCTCTTTCTCTAATAGAAGTCTTATTTCTGTTTTGTCTATATGTCAAAACATGTATGATTGAAGTTCACACATTCTCTTTTCTCACATAATTGTATTGTGTACTTTTCTTTTTTCAAATATATGCATAAGCCACATGTAGGCATTCATTCATAATATAATTTCAATCATGTTTCATAAATCAATCTCTCAAGTCACTAACATGCATTCATGTATATCATACTTGCACAAAAAATGTTGTTACATTACCAATTCAAAACTTGGGTTCATTTCCAGCACATGGGCAGATTTTTATACTAAAGTAGAAAATTAAGTTGCATATTAAATAATCAATTCAAAGGCTATTAAAATTCTCCATGAGACCTCAACGTGTCCACAAGGTCCTGCAAAAATTTCAGAGTAAGAATCATTTTTTAACCATATTAACAAAATTAGACGAATTGGTGGTCAGATGCCACTTAATCTCAGCACAAAACTGGAAATTCATAATTTTTAACCCTAGTAAATGATTGAATCAATTCAGAATAAAAATCATGATTGAACTTCAAGATGTTTCCAACACTCTGAAAAAATTTCAAAGGAAAAATCAATCATTTGCTATAGTAACAAAATTAGCAAAATTCACATCTTTTACTCCAACAATTCAGCACAGGCATCATTTTGGTTCATGATTTTTTTTCAAGCAGTAAAATCTTTAACATGACCCAAGAAAAATCATAGAGTTGCCTTAAGATGTTAGCTTCAACATATAATTTTTCTAACTAACAAAAATACCTAATATTATACCAGAATATTCGTGAACACTCACTGCCTATAATAAAACCGAAATTCCAGCAAGGTATTCTAAAACTCCTTTTAACAAAATGATTTTTCCATAACCCCAAACTACTCCACCTGTGCAATTACATGTATATCTATGTGAAATCATACATTAGAACTAGATAATTTGAAATTCCAAAAGGTGAAAATCTAGAAAATAGAATCACAACAAACAAGAACACAAAACCCTATTTTGAAAGCTTTAGAGCCTTATAACTCCAAAGGAGGCTCTAAATGGTTTCTCTTCACTTCAAGGCCACCAAACTAACCCCAAACCCTTCCCTAATCAGTGAGGCATAAGATATTGAGGTGAGGATTGGTGAGGAATTGAAATTTCAATCTATTAAATTGGTAGGTATTGATGAGTATAACAAGTTTTGTGAAGTGAGTTTGTCGTTTTATCATGTCTAGGCTAGTAAAATGGAGGTTTGAATTTAAGTTTTCATGGGTTTTGTGAAGAAACAATGGAGGGGGCTGTTTTCTTTGTCTTGGCCGAGAATGGTAAGCTTCAATGGTAAGTTTGGTGGTTTTAACTTATCTTGTTATAAATGTAAACATTATGTAATATTAAAGTATAACTCTTTAAAGAAAAGAAAAACAAATGGATGGCTATAATTTAATCTTGTAAAGCAAGATTAAATTTTAGCCTTACATTTGGCATATAAAGGATAGACATTATCCTTCTATAAGATTAGACTATCTTTCAGTGTTGTAAATCGCACGAAATTTTACCGAACGGGTAAAACACCTTACCTGGGTAATCGAACATTACCCGAAATTATTTTCCAGGTATAAAATTCTCATTTTTAACTATTTCTAATCTTAATCCTCTCTTTCTCAGTCCTGGGCATTTCTTGTTCCTGATTTAGGTTTCGACTATCCTGATGACCTGGGGCCCGCAAGGTTAGTATTCATGCTCGACCCATAAATTTTTTTTTAACACATCCATTGGGGCATCCTCATCATCGCTAAAACTATCAAATTTTTTATCTTATAACTATTAAAGTTCAAATTAATTTTTAAATAATTTTTAGGTTGTTACATTACCACATACCTTAAAAAGAATTTTGCCCTCAAAATTCATTTGAAAACGATTTTCAAAAGATAGTTTTTACAAATCAAACAAACAATTCACATATAGTTCAAGCAATTCAATCAAATCCTAAATGTTTCTACCTCAAATCGCATCATCGAGTGGTGATGTGCCCTCAACCCTTAGGACTCTAGTTTGGTGGCTTCCCAAAAGGTTTTGGATATCTCTCTGGACACTCCCTCATTATATGTCCTAGTTTTCCAACGATAACATACATTCTGCCTAGCCAAGCAAGGCCTACCACCATGGTTCCTCCTACATTTTGGGCAATCTTGTCTCATAGTTGATTGTTGTTGTGGTTTATCCTTATGCAAATTGAGTTGAAACTGCTTCCTTTGGGACGGGGCATCCTCATATTCTTGATCTTCAAGTGCCAGTCTCTTCCTAGAATCGTCCTAGCAGATTTGGCAATTGCTAGCTTCCCATTGGATTCCTCTGCAGCCGACACTCGTTCACCAGAGTAGCAAAATCTTTGATCTCTAAGGGACTCACGACTACTTCAATATCCTCCCGTAAACCTCCTTCATACTTCTTGCACCTCAAAGCTCCATAACTGATATTATTTGGATTTATACATAATTAGTTTGATTGTAATCTAATTATTATTGATTGTAATTTATTGTAGGCTGATTCATTTTGTATTTAGGCTTACTCCTCAAGTTTATAAATTGAGACTTTTTTGTAACCATTTAGTGCACATAAATCATATACAAAATTCATCCACTTTTCTCTATGGTTTTCCTTTTTGCTCTTAATTTATTTATAACATGGTATCAGCTAAGGTTCTTAGTCCATTCATGTGCGTTTTCTTCCTTTGGGTCATTGGTCACCACGAAACACAAGCTCTCATCACTGCCATCTCATAACTTGTCATCCTCTTATGCTTCGTTCCTGACACCGCCTCGACCATGATGTTTGCCGCTTTCCATCGACCAAACCTCAACCTCATCCGATGTCCCGCATGGCCTCCATCCTTAGTGCATGAGACCCACACGCTCTCCCAAATCTATTGTTCCAAACCGTGGCTAACCCGCACCAGGCTTGCTTTTGACCCTGCATTGAGCCCTCTCTTGACCACTCCGCTAATGTGGTGAGCTCTGCTAACATCTCATCCACGTGTGCATCTCCCATGTGCTACGTGGGTGCTTACGTGTCTTGGTGACATGGCAGCTAACATGAAAATGAAGATACTCCTCTCCTAGGTTTTTTTTAGTGAGATAATTCCATTTTTAAGGCCTTTTTTTCTGAGTTCCACTCTAAATACATATATTTGAGCCTTTTTTAGTGCAATGTACAAGCTAGATGCTTCTAAACCTATTTCAGTTGTTCTCAATGGCTCAAACTTCTCTTTTTGGGCTGAAGCTATACGTAGTTTCCTGAAAGGTAGTAAGCTCTAGAGATATGTGACTGGCAACATTGAGTTCCTGTGAAGTCTGATGAAGATACTACTAACAAGTTTGCAAAAAAGTTAGAAGGCTTAGCAAGAATCACCAGGTCATCACTTAGTTCCTCAATACATTTACTCTTGGCATTCACCTTCAATTTGGGTACTTCAACACTACTAAAGATGTATGGGTTCACCTGAAAAATGGTTACACTATCTCCAACTTGTCATACTAGTATCAATTGTTGAAGGAATTTCATCAACTGAAGCAAGAACATGAGCAATTTATGACTTCCTTACTCAAATGGAATCTATCTAGAATCATTTGACCTCCTATGAACCAACCCTGAAGGTTGCAAATTATGCTAAACAATATGGGGAGTACCATGATTGCACTAGACTCATTCAGTTCTTAATAATTCTTACTAATGACTATGAACCTCTAACATCCTGCCATACTAGGATCCTTTGCCTACCCTTGAAGACGCTCTTCCTCACCTTAAGTCTGAAGATGCAACACTGGGGCTTACTTGACCTAAACTAAACTTGGCTTTTGCAGTTCCTAATAAAAAAGTAAAACCTCCACCACTATCACTGAACTAGTCATATTCTTCTAAAGTGTCCTGCCATAGAATATCGTACTTACAAGAAAAGGGGACATATTGCACCTAATTGTCCTAGTCTGATGTGTCATTAGTACAAACTATCAAGCTACTTGATTGAGAACTACTCAACATGCCCACTTGGGCCATATCAGAGTAAGTATCAATCTCGTCCTAACTTCTCTAAGCATGTGCTAGCCACTACCACTGTTCCTGCCAATGACTCTCTATTCTATTCCACCACCACCACTCCAGCCACTATTTCTGTCAGTGATATTGAGTCCTCTTTATGTAAACTCTTTTCATTCCTGGTAATACGTATGCCACTTTAGCCACTACCTCAAGTAATAAATGGTACTTTGATTCTGCTTGCTCCCACCACATGACATCTGCATCCTATACCTTTTCCTCTATGCCTACTATCAATGTTGCACCCTCCATTCATATTGCTAATGGATACCTTATATGCATCAATCACGAGGGATTTGTCCATACTTCAAATCTCACCTTGCCCAACATATATCTCATCCCTAAATTGAACTTCAATCTCATTTTGATCTTGGTTATGACATTAATTTCTATTCCTCTAGTTGTCATGTACAAGATCCATGGACGAGACTACTCATCGAGACTAGATGTAAGGTTGGAAGGTTGTTTTAGCTCTCCAATCTACATGTTCCTTCTACATCAAATCTCTGTGTTGCTTCTATGCTGCTTCCTTCTTGCATCAATATCTTGCTTATATCTCTCTAGGAAAAAGGCAAGCCCTCATCTTTGTGGGAGTCTCAGGGTCTATTTGCAATGAATCTTTTAATTGTATTTAATGCTAGACTACAAAACAACCAGCTTTGTCATTAAATAAAAATGCTTTACTTTCTGATTCTCCTTTTGATCTTGTGTATTCGAATGTTTTGGGACTAGTTCTTTCTCCCTCTATGGGAAGTGCTTGCTATTTTGTGATATTTTTTATGATTATTAACTCTTTATATGGATGTACTTAATGAAAAATCGTCATGAATTACCCTAAATTTACATTAATTTTGCTACAATGATCAAAACCTAGTTTTCTATGATAATCAAAATTTTTCATCAAGATACTACAATGGAATATCGAGACACAAAACTTTTAAATTTTCTTTCCTGAACAAGGAACTCTCTGGATTTTCTTATCTTGGTACTTCTCAACAAAATAGTTGTGTTGTAGAAAACATCTTCATATCGTTGACTCCATTTGTTCAATGCTTATCTCTTCCTCATGTGTTGAGCGTGCTTAGGGTGAAATTGTCCTGACTATTGTCCATGTCATCAAATGTCTTCCATGCTTTGTCCTCGATAATGTTTCTCCCTTTGAATGCTTTATCATATTCCTCCAAACTCTACTTCCCTAAAAGTCTTTGGTTGTGTCTGTTTTATTCTTCTTCAACCCCATGAATACACTAAGCTTGAACCATATACTTCCCTTTCTTATTTTATTGGCTATGGGACTGAACATAAAGGTTATCATTGCTGGGACCCTATATCTCACCATGTCCATACCTCTCGTCATGCAATCTTTTGGGAACAGGACAAGTTTTCTCCTATGTCCTTCTTTAAATTCATTCCTTCTTGCACTATTTACTAACCACATGTTGACCTTTTTCCTAGTGACAATGATGCAGGTTCTTCTGGTGAGCTTTCAGCGCCTCCAACATTTAAAGGTTCGATAACCTAGTTCTAACGTAGATCATGTGCCTCTCCCTAATCCTCTCCTTGATCGTCCAAATAGAGTAAAGAATCTACCTTCCTATCTTAGTGATTATCATTGCTTCTTTGCCATACTTCACCTTCATGAACCTGGGTCCTATAGTGAAGCCTCCACAAACCTAATTGGCAATAGGCTATGTAAGAGAAGCTTCAGGTATTAAAGAATACACTTAGGACTTGGTTGATCCTTCCTCTGATAAGACCCTTGTGGGATGTAAGTGGGTATACAAGATCATGACTCACTTTGACTAGCTGCCAAGGGCTAGACTAGCTGCCAAGGGCTTTACTCAGAATACGGTATTGATTATAAGGAGACCTTTGCTCCTGCTTGTATTACACGTGTTTGTGCTCTCATTGCCATTGTAGCTACTTGCAAGTAGACCCTTAGCTAGATAGATGTTAGGAACGCTATCCTCAATGGTAAGTCGGAATATACATTCTATATGCAGGCTACCCGGGTTACACTTGCCCTATGAACAAGGCCTGTCTCCTTTGTAAGGCTTTATATGGTCTTAGGCAAGCTCCCGAGCATGATTTGACAAATTCAGTTCCATTGTTAGACAAATTGGTTTCTCCTGTAGCCTGCATAACTCTCTCTGTTCATTCATAAGACTAATCATGGCATTGTACTTTTACTGCTTTATGTTGATGATATGATATTCCTGGGGATGACACCTCATGTATTGCAGACTCAAGGCTTTTCTTAGTCATCACTTTGACTTGAAGGATCTAGGCCCCTTAACTACTTTTTGGGTCTCAAGGTTTTCGTCTGATGATGGTATATATCTTTTTCAAGCCAAGTATGCCTCTGATCTCATCTATCAGGCCAAACTTACAAATAGCCGCATCGAATATACCCCTCTTAAGACCAATATATGCTTCACACCCATGGATGGTATCGTGCTTGATATTCCTACTCTCTACCGATAGTTGGTTAGGAGTCTGATATATTTGATGGTCACACGTCCTAATATTGCTTATGTTTTTTAATCCTGAGTCAATTATCCACCCATTTTGCTACTGTCTTGCACATTCTCCGCTGTATGCATCAAAGGAACTTTGTTTCATAGGCTTCATTTCTTTGCTCATTCCCTTTTGATGCTTCGAGCTTACTCTAATGCTAATTGGGGAGGAGATCCTTTTGTTTGTTGTTCCATCACTGGATAGTATATCTTCCTTGGTGACTCTCTTATCTCATGGCAAATCAAGAAACAAACCTTGATTGCTTGTTCTAGTCCTGAGGTTGAGTATTGAGCTTTGCAGACACTACTTCAGAACTCTTCTGGATACATTGGCTTCTTGATGATCTGGGCATCCCTCAATCTTTACCCACTGATCTTTATTGGGATAATCGAAGTGCCATTCAAATTGCCTATAATGATGTCTTCCATGAATGCACTAAGTACTTTGAAATTGGCTGTCACTTTATTCACCAACACCTCCTTCGCGATGCACTTTGGCTCCTCTCTCCTGGAACACTAGATCAACCTGCTGTTTCCGAGGCACATTATCTGCGCTTCCATACTCCCTTTCAAACTCAAGTTGGTCTCGCTATCACCTATTATAGTTTGAGGGATGTTGGCATGATATTCGTAATCCATAACCAATATTATATGGATTTGTACATAATTAGTTTAATTATAATCTGATTATTATTGATTGTAATTTATTATAGGTTGATTCATTTTGTATGTAGGCTTACTCCCAGCTCCATAAATAAGACCTCTTTGTAACCATTCAATGTACAAAAATCATATACAAAATTCCTCCACTTTCTCTATGTTTTTCCTTTTCAGTCTTTGTTTATAACATTTTCTTTTATAAAATTTTAATACTAATTCATATGGAACTTGCTTTCCTTGTGTTAATTTGTTAGCTGTCCCACTCTCAAGTTACAACTATAAACCAAAGCCTAAGGTAGCATTTGGTTACTTATTCAGAGAGAAATACAAGAATCCTGAAGACACAAATCTGTTTGGTGGTGGAGACAAGAATATGGGACAATGGGAACGGGATATAGAGATAGAAATTTAATATTTTTTCTTTCAATAATACCATATATATATATATATATATATATATATATATATATATATATATATATATTTCCTTATGTGTCCTCACAATCATAGATGGTGCATCTAGTAACGACGGCGGCGGTCACTAAGGTTCATAAAGTCTTTTATCATAGATTTGTTATAACCAAATAGGATAGAAACGTATTTTTTATGTTTTCATCTCCACTCTCTTTCTGTCTCTATATCCATTGTCTTAGATCAGCTACAAATGCTACCTAAGTGACTAATAATTAAGAAAATCAAAGGTGATATTCCAATATTTCTAACCGCTGACCAAGTTAGCACATGAGATGAAAGGACAATTCCAAGGGCAAAATGAACAAAAGCATGTGACGCATGCATGATGGAAGACCTAAAATATTTAATGAAAAAATGTAACTTTCAATCTCATGAGGCAATTGCAAAAAGCAAGCGGGTGACAAAATTTGAATTGATTTGAGCATTTTTCAATATTCAATATATGAACAGGAACAATTGACAGGTAAATACGAAAGAGTAACTTGTAATTACAAGATTCATCAATATTATTTATGGTCTAGGTGGTATTTCAGCCCGTAAAAGCAAAGCAAGATGTGACATATGTATATATAATCTGAATAAGGACATATATTTTATGAAAGGTCAAAAGAGATTACGTATCGTAACTAGTAACTAATTGTATCTTTTAGAAGTAATTAAATTAAATGCTTCTTGTTTCCCTTTGCATGCAGCTCGAAATGTTTGTTACGTATGGTATAAAAAATCCATCTCTAGTAGTCTTCTTCAACATGACAAATTGCTGCTCAACCAACACGTCATGCGCGCGCCATGACATTCGCACAGACAAAAAAGGAGAAAGAGTGTGGATAAGGGCTACTAATTAAAGAGAGATATAGGAAAACACCCTTTTCATGGTTAATTGGATACAGCTTTGATCCTCAATTGGACCAGTAGACAACCACAGTATCATCAATAATGATAATAAGGACCGAAGAGGAGAGGAGGGTATGATAAACTAATTGGGAGTAGGAAAGCTAAGCACTAATAAAAGCAGAACCCCACTTCCTTTCACCACCTAATATAACAAATTATATGATCTTAATTAAAGCAATGCTTTAAAAATTGGACCGAACTATCCAAATTGAAGCAATATTTGTTTTATTTAATCATGTTTAATAATAATTTAATTATTATTAACTAATTAGTTTACTTAACAAATTGGATAACCGATGATCGAAGAAGGTCTCACAAATTTAATTTCAGTTTGATTTTTGAAACATGAAATATTCAACTTGAAGGCATGTCAAGGAAGTTAGGTTGCTATCGAGAGGAACAACAAAGTAACTAATTGCCTTTGAACAAGTTCCGCAAGTAGTCACAGTGCCTCAAACAGGTTTAAAAACCATAATGGTGGTGGGTTTCGATAGAGACATACCCTCCAAAAAGCAACTAATGATCGGGGACCCTCCACGTCAGATGGACCTCACATGTTTTCCATTTAATTTAATATAACCATAGTACGTGAGTAGACCGAGGCTAAGTCACAAGTGATCAGTTCTTCAGTTTTCATTATGGTTTATTTCTGTGTGTTGGATAGGATCATGGATTCTTCTCTTCTTTTACAAGTTTCAAGGTCACAACTCAATGTGGAAGTGTCCCCCTCCCCTTCCCTCCCCTTTTCTTTCTTCCTCAAACGAGTTCTTTAAAATTATTTTCTGGACTTTAATAAGAGAAATGTTACTTTAACAACAAAACAATAATATACCTATACCATTGACTTTATCATTATTGAATGTGATGGATGAATAGGATGTGAATAGAAACCACTATCATATCTAATGGTGATATAGGTATATTGTTGCATTTTATTGTCATAGTAACATGTTTCATTAATTTTTGGTGCACTATTTGACTAATTAAAAGCATTAAATTCGAGAACATTTATTTGAAACTCCCTGAAAAATCTTTTGTATAAACTATTGTAAATACAGAACAAATCAATTTAAACATGCATTAATTTCGGCAATGTCAATGGAATTAGCAAAACAACAATATTAACAAATATCATGCACGCAAGATGATGAAGTTTGAACTAATAACTAAATTGCACACTTCAACCACCCGCGTTTATAGATGATGAAATTAGAGACAAAGCTAGATAAGATAAATAGACATGCAGTGTGATGTGGGGAGCACATTCGTTCCATGTATAGGTTGTAGCCCAATCCATCACAACCCTCCATTGTTACATTCCTTCTTTGGCTTTTTCTTGATATTTGTCTTACATTTTGTTTTTTGACACACACACATGCACATGCACTCACACTAAGATAGACATATGTACCAAACATTTCCTTAGAATTGAATGGCAGCAAAAGAGACACACAAAGTCACAAGAAGAATTGGACTTCTTGCCTTAGTACTATCATTTTTTTTTGGGTGGGGGGGGGGGGTTCTGTCTCAATATTATCACTTGTCATATTTTGTGTAGGGTCTTAAATTTTAATTTTCATATTGTGGCATGCAAATTGACGGAAAATGACGTTGTCTAGAACATAGCTAGTGGATGTGGAAACCCTTTCTTCATCATCACAAGCAGTATTAATAGCAGTTTGTGGTCTTGATTGGACATAGCATGAAACACCAGGTAATTCATGGAGCCCTACATTTGCATCACGTTTGTCTATACAATGTGCAATTGTCTGGAGTAGAGTGGGCATAGCACATGAAAATGCTAGAATAATGGTCCCATCAAGTAGGCATTGAAAATTCTCTCTGTAAAAAGTTGGGTAGCTTGAGAAATTAAGCCATGGGTCCTATTACTACTATTAGGTTGTGATGAATACCGAGATACTATACTAAGCTACACTAGTTGGCCCATACATGTGCTAACAGTTTGATAGCTACGGTGCCTTGATGTTAACCTTTTTGCTGCAACAAATTAGATGAGTACCTCAAAGCACAGGACCCATTTGTATAAAAAAAACTGAGAAATTGTAACCATGGTTTGCTTACTCTCTTTTGTGTTCTTACTTTGGAATCACAAACAAATTTTACCCTGCTATGCCCCACGTTTTGTGAAGTGAGATAATTCGTCTACCATGTGCCATCTTCAACGGATGATGAGTTATTTCAGGTTTTCAACAACGTAGATATTTTGTGGTTGTTGTCTTTTCCCTATGGTGAAATTAATGCAATCATAAGCTTGTTTTGTTTTTTATCATACGGCTCACTCAATTCTTTTACCCTGTGAGTTTGAATGACATAAAACGAGGCAATAAAAAGAAAAGGAATAAAAAGGGAGCAATGCCTCTTATTTACTCCCATATTCCTCATTAATGGTCACAGTTGATGACAAACTGAGCCAAATTGATTTATTGAAAAGTTAATTTATTTGGTTATAAATTGTAACTATATACATTAACATTTAAATGTATCAATTTGGCTCAATTTTCAAAAAAAAAAATAGAGGAAGTAATTAAGAGTTTTGAAATTGCTGGCGAGGAAAGTAGTGAAATTCATAAAAAAATTATCCTCTTTCTATTTTTTGAAAACAGGCAAATTTTGGGCTTGTTTGGCAACTGTTTTACAAAACAGTTTTTGATTTTAAAAACCAAAAGAGTAAAAGAATATGTTTGGCAACTAATTTTTTTCATTTTTTTTTTAAACTGAAAAACACAAAATGAGTTTTTAAAACAAAAAATCAAAAATTGATTTTGCACTACTAGAAAAGTGTAGTTTAGTGACTACTTTTGTGACTGAAAATAATCGGTCACTAATATGATAATTTTGTGATCGAATTAGTGACCAAATAGAGCTAGTTGCAGGGTGAAAAAAATCAATCATTAAATCGGCCACTAAATAAAAATAGTGACTGATTTAGCGAGCAATAATAAACTAATCTTGGAATTTGAATCCATGTTCTGTGTGCAAACTTCCACGCAATGAGCAAACTCATGTAGCGTTTTTAGGTCCAAAACTCACGTCCATTTTTTGATTTGGTCGAACTCACGTAGCCTTCGTGTGTGTTGAGTGGGCAGAGCTGTGTATGGGCCATAACCCATTGGTTCTCTTGGGCATTGGTTGAAGTCCATTCAAATATTCAGTCACTGGACTCAATCTAGGCCACCAATCTTATGGTCATCATCCATTTAAGGACAGTTGAAGACAGGAGCAACTGTGGCTGAGGCCTGAGGCAGAGTGGTAAAGATGTTTGCCTCTAAAAACCACATCATGGCTTCGATCCTAGGATGTGAAAGCAACTATTCCTTACCAAAACTAAAAAGATGGGACCATATATATGGATTTTTTACCCAATTAAAATAAAAAAATATCATTATTTACACAAATAAACAAAAAAATATTAATTACCGATATTAACCGTTTTAACGTACATGAATATGCATGATTTCCTGAATTGCAAACCAGGAGAAATTATACGTGACCATATTTATACTTACACAATACACAAAGCTAGATGACAAATAAAAATGTGGATTGTATAACGACTAAGGACAAAGTGAGAAGAGGAAAGAAGAAAGAAAAAGCAACATCTTTCTTTCTTTCACATCTTGTTCCTCTCTTACCCAAAAGCTTTCATTTCTCTCTCTTCTCACGTTCTCTCTTCGTCTTCATCATTCACAGGAGAGAAGAAAGAGAATCAAGATCTATCTGGTAACACAAAACTAATCTCACGAATGAAGCTGCTATTCCATTTGACTTCTCTTGTGTTTGTGGTTTATGTCTCAAATATAAATGGGTTTTTTTTTTCAATTTTTTAGCAACAAAACGAATTAAAATTTGCTTTGTTAAAAGCTGAAATTTACCTGTTATTGTTGAAAACTTGGAGTTGAAAATTATAAATACGTGTTACGAAATGTTGTAAACCAGGATACAAAAAGTTGTAAACCATTAACAAAATATTGTAAACCAGGAGCAAAATGTTGTAAATCAATTAGAACACATACTAAACAGGTTATTGAAACTGGAGTTGAAAAATTATAAATGTTTGTTACGAAATGTTGTAAAAAATATGCAAAAAGTTGTAAACTATTACATAAAAATTGTAAACCAATAGCAAAATATTATAAACCAATTGAGGATTCTATGTTTTCACTTATTCAAACTTTTAAATAGTATTTATATTAAACTATAAAAGTTTAAAAAAAATTATTTGATTATGTAAACCAAACTAAATTTAGTAAACACAACAATCTCATTACTAAATAAATAAACATAATTGTCATTATTAGACTAATTAACATAACACTCTTGATTAAAATTAAATTTTACAAATAAATAAAAATTAAATTTTATTAGTATATTATTTAGTTCTATTTTATATTCATACAATTATGGATTTTATTAATACAATATTATTAGTATAGTTTTAAAAATTTTAAATTTCTTATTTGATCTAATTTTAAAATCTTTAAACTTAGATTATGTCTTTAAGAATGACGTTATATGTACATGAGAATATATATAAATGATCTTACTTTTTGTTCCATAATAAATCAAATTAAGCACCAAATAAGACTAATAAATATATTGCTAATGACTAAAATTTTATTTTTTTATTATATTTAGGTCTATTTTATACTTATAAAATTATGAAAACATAGAGTCCTCAATTGGTTTATAAGATTTTTCTACTAGTTTACAACTTTTTGCATACTGCTTTACAACATTTCGTAACAAGATACTAATCAAGTTGTTGAAATGGAGTTGAAAAATTGTAAATACGTATTACAAAATATTATAAACTAGTATGTAAAAAATTATAAATTATTACACAAAAAGTTGTAAACTAGTAACAAAATGTTGTAAACCAATTGAGGACACTATGTTTTGATAATTTTATAAATATAAATAGACCTAAATATAATAATAAAATTAAATTTTAGTGATTAGCAATATATTTATTAATCTTATTTAGTGCTTAAGTTGATTTGTTGTGGAAAAAAATTAAGATCATTTATTTATATTCACACGTACATATAACGTTATTCTTAAAGACATAATCTAAGTTTAAAGATTTTAAAATTAGATCAAGTAGGAAATTTAAAAATTTTTAAACTATACTAATAATATTGTATTAATAAAATTCATAGTTGTATGAATATAAAATAGAACTAAATAATATACTAATAAAATTTAATTTTAATCGAGAGTACTATGTTAATTAGTCTAATAATGACAATTATGCTTATTTATTTAGTAATGAAATTGTTGTGTTTGCTAAATTTAGTTTAGTTTACATAATCAAATATATTTTTTAAAGTTTTATAGTTTAATATAAATATTATTTAAGAGTTTGAATAGCTAAAACATAGAATTCTCAATTAGTTTACAACATTTTGTTACCTGGTTTACAACATTTTGTACAATGGTTTACAACTTTTTGTATATTGGTTTACAACATTTCAACAATTTGCAATTTTTCAACTCCTGTTTTCAACAACCTATTTAGTATGTGTCCTCAATTGGTTTACAACTTTTTGTTATTGGTTTACAATTTTTTACCTACGGTTTACAACATTTTATATATTGATTTACAACTTTTCGTAACATATATTTACAATTTTTTAATCTCAGCTTTCAACAATAATAGCAAATCTTAGCTTCTACCAAAGTCATTCTCAGCTTGTTTTGTTGCTAAAAAAAACCATCCATATCTTGGGACATAAACCATAAACACATGAAAATCAAATGAAAAGAGCTAAGCCTTCATGCGTAAGGATTAGTTTTGTGCACTATCCACAAATCTTGATTCTCCTTCTTCTTCCTCCTCCTTTAAACGATGTAAACAATGAAGAACTAAAGAGAAAAACATGATAAAGGGAGAGAGAATGGAAGGCTTTTATGGGTGAGAGAAATAATACAAAGAAAGAATGAACGTTACTTTTTCTTTTCTCCTTTCTCTTCTCACTTTGCCCCTCTGCATTTATACCTCCATACTCTAATTTTGTCATCTAGTGAGGTGTAAGTATCTGGTGTAAGTTTAGTGGTGGCCGTGTATCATTTCTCCCCTTGCGTATTCATGCTGGTTTGCAATTAAGGAGCCCATGTGTATTCATCATCACTATATATTCCCTTGAATACGCCAGCGTCAATTCACTTCTCTTCTCAACCTTTTCACTTTCACTTTCAAAGAAATTTTGTTCACCATGGCAGGTAATCTTTACCGCTAGATGATGTTCATATCTTTGCCAAGCTTGATAGCCAGGTATTTTATCTCTTTGTTAGTATACTTTTATTGTTTCCTTTTTTTTTAATTCGAAGCTAGTTTAGTTAGTATATGTTTAGTTTAGTTTAGGGACTTGATTGTTAGGTATTCTCTCTATTAGTTTAGTTAATTTTAAGTTAGGTTAATTTAAGGGAATAAGTTTAGTTTAGTTTGCTTACTTGATTACTTTAGATAATTTTAAGTTAGTTTAGTTTAGGGGAATATGTTTAGTTTAATTTGTTTACTTGATTGTCAGTATTCTCTTTATTAGTTTAGATACTTTTAAGTTAGTTTAGTTTAAGGGAATATGTTTAGTTTAATTTGTTTACTTGATTGCCAGGTATTCTATTTATTAGTTTAGTTAATTTTAAATTAGTTTAGTTTAAGGGAAAAGTGAATAATGTTATATTGCTTTACCATTGATGTTAGGACATTTTAACTTTATTATTCTAATAATAATGTTATGCACTTTACTTGGATTTCACTTTATTGATGGAAATGCATATAATATAATTTAGTTTAATCGCAAGTTACCTAGCAATTAGTTTAGTTTAATCTCGACTAGGGTAATATCAACTAAATTTGTATAACTTTAATAATTAAGTTACCTTTAGGTGGATGATTTGCTGAAATGATTTTTTCTTCTTTTTTTTTATTATTAAATTTGTAAGTTTAATATCAAACCGCCAAGTGAACTTTTAATTAAAAATGATTTAGGTTAATTATCTACAGGTAGGGTTTTGGGAGGTTGCCAACTTTGGCAACTTCCACTACGACTCAGCACTCATCAGTGAACTTGTAGAGAGATGGCATCTAGAGATGCACACATTCCATCTTCCATATGGAGAGTGTACTATCACTCTCCAGGATGTGGCGTTGTAGTTAGGTTTGAGGGTTGACGAGGATGCGGTTATGGCCGCATGGGGGCATGGGAGAGATGGCACCAAAGCATATGGGATATCTGTTGGGATTTATTAGGTGTGGTCCTTGAGAGAGATCGACATGGGTCTTATGTCAGCCGACTTGGATTAAGGACACATTTAGAGCTGGAGACTTACCTGGAGATGCTTCTAATGTAGTAGTCCAGCGATGGACAAGGGCATACTTATTTCTGTTGATTAGAGGGTTCTTGTGTTAACAAGTCATCCTCACGTGTTCATCTTAAGTGGTTGCCCCTATTACGCGATTTCGAGGTGACTGGGGCTATGCCGGGATTGCGGTCCTGTGTTTATATCACAGCCTTTGGCAGGCTATGAAGGCTCCAGTTACCGATGTTGGAGGGTGCGTAGCCTTATTGTTATCATGGACTTATTATTAAATCCCCTCACTATGCCCGGACACGATTAGGGGCTTACATTTCCACTAGCCTCGAGATATACATTTTATGATGCCAATCAGTTATTTGTATATTCGCTTTGACGTCTGTATGTTTGAATGTCATTAATTACTAATGGTTTTTTATTTTAGGTGGGCCAATTGAGGATGACATCAGCAGGATGCCTGCGTTTGGTGGACTTTAGGGCACGGCTTTATGCCATACCCATTGATGGGGTAAGTGACACTAAGTAATTTAATTATTTAAATTCTATATTCTATGATTACCCAGAAAGTTTAATTTAATTGTCAATCATTGCAGTTTCAGTGGTCACCATTTGAGGACGCGAGTATTGTTGCTATCACATCGACCCATGTATATGGAGGTGCTGGCGTGTGGGCTTCAGTGACCGCACTCATTTGCTTCGAGATTGTGGAGTGGCACCAACCGGATCGTGTCCTGCGAGGTACCAGTGCATGTAGTCTATTCCACATGCCCCGTTAATATGATAGACTGCATGCATCTGGATGATCAGGAATGATAAAGTATGGTGGCCAGATAGCATGCAGAGTACCATGGGTTTTGGGTTGCGTGTGACCAGCGTCGTGGGAGGAATCACACTGGACATAGTCTTTCATCTGAAGTATCTAAGGTGGTATTCGGGGATTGCATGGAGCTTTTTATTCACTGACTCGCAGTTGCACGACCCTCGTCTATCCCAAGTGCCACATTAGCTACCACCCGATGGTCAGCACCTTTTGTGCCCCATGCTGTGATGCTCCAGATTATCGACGTGGTGGCGTCATTCTCGCACTAAGACCCATTCTTCCTAGAGACAAAGACCCCACGACCATGGAGATGTTGGAGGTGCCGCTGGAGGTGATGGAGGTGACAGAGATGTTGGAGACGATGATGAGATGGAGGAGGTGATGGTGGGGATGATGCTGATGGTGGAGGGGGTGGAGGTAATGGAGGGGAAAAGGTTATGATAGGGGTGGTGGTGGAGGTGGTGGAGGTGATGGGGGGATACAGTTGGGGGAGATGTGTAGTCCCTGGTGGAGATGAAGGAGGCTCCTATTGCTACACAAGGTCCCCTTGCGTATTCGCATGTATAATTTTGCCACATTTTTGTAACAAATATTTTTTCTGTTTATTTGCGTAAATAATTTCTTTTTTTTGTTTATTTTGGTGAAAAAACTATATATATATATATATATATATATATATATATATGGTAATGTTATTTTAACACCTAAAAAGTGGGTGCCCACTTTATAACCATTGGATATGATAGATGTTAAGAATTAGTGGAAATTACTATCACATTTTATAGTGATAAAGTGGGTGTCCTATTAGATGCCCACTTTTTGGGTAAACAAACAAGGATGTTGCACTTGCTTTTTTTTTTTTGGCCGATTGCATTTGGTTTGTGTAATCATGTGTTGCAGCAAGCAGCACTGTCGGGAAAGGTATTAGGGTGGGTTGAGCACACACAGACAAGTAGGGCTTCAGTAAGTTATGGCAGCCCACTTATCGATAGCTCCTGTAAACAACAATGGCTTCATTCAATTAAAAACAAAAAACACTATGGGTTCATTTTATCTAAATTTTGGTAAAATTACTTTTAAAAATTAGTGATGTCTGAGGGCCAAGAAGAATGATTATGTATTAACCAAAAATCCAAAAAGACATTGGTGTTAAAGGAACTAATGTGTTTGAGAATAACATTTTAAAAGTTAGTTTTAAAAAAACTATTTTGTTCGGATAATGAAAGAGAATGCTTTCTTATAAAATCAATCATAGGTATGAAAAAACTTAAAGAGTTTAATTTTGATGCACTAATAATATAAAACTTTGTTACACTTCATCTAATCAAATCATCTTGTTTGGATAATTTTTCTAATAGTGGATGAGATATAACTATATTTGCTAATTTGTCAACACTTGATCGAATAATAGCGAGTGTATAGAAATTAATTTATAAAAAAAAAGTGTATAGAAATTAAAGTCAAATTTAAATCTCATAAGTTATACCTAATATCAAATATAAAATCATAGTTTTTCCTATAATAATTATTTTCATTCCAAACCATTTTACTTATCACCATTGGATGCGATAAATAAATGGATAAATGAAATGAGTGGAAACCAACATTGCATTCAATGATGATAAATTGAGTGTCTTATTTCAACCGATTAAAAAAGTAAGTATCTCATTAGGACACTCATTTTTTATGTTAAAGTAACATTTGTTTTACTTCAACTCAAAAGGTAGACAACTTCATTTAAAAGTGATTGATTGAGAATTTGAGATGAATCTACGGTTAGGTGTTTCGCATCTTGAAATTACCATTTTATAAAGGACTTTAGATAACCAACCTGCTAACCCAAAGTTGAACCCAACTTAGTCCTCAAAGAAAATAACATCAGACAAATTTGTCCCTCAAAAATAAAAAGATATTTCACGGTCCTCATAACTGAAAAAATAGGATAAATTAGTTTCTCTTTAAAATTTTTGAAAAATTTTAGGACAAATTAATCTGTAACAGTTTATAAAATAGTTTTAATTGTTCCTCAATAAAAACACAGATACGACAAATAAATTAATCATAATATTAAGGACTACAAAAATATATTTATTTTCTTGAAAAACCAATTTATCCTACACTGTATTCTTTCAAGGGCAAATTTGGATGTTTGCTCTCTTTTTTTCTGAAGCTAGCCCTACAGGTTAACAGATTCTCAACAGACAACATTCACGAAATGAGAAGAACTTGAGCCATTACACGGATTCACTCTTCTATTAATTTTTTCTGAATGCTAGCCCTACAGGGTAACAGACTCTCAACAAACCACATTCATGAAATGAGAAGAACTTAAGCCATTACATGGACAAGTTTCATTTTGGGTCCGGGGATGAACTGATTTCCGGCAATTTAGCTTTTACACACATTGAACTCGAGCTGAACTATGCCGAAGCATAGGTAACCATAGCAGTATCATATTACGATCGAACAGAGCCTAAACAGGGTTCTACCTGACTTATTGTAAACCCCTTTAGGGAAAGCTACAACTAAGTTACAAAATATAGTTATTAGATGTGGAAAAGATGTCGAAAAATTAATTCAACTCTTCTCTTGATGCATATCTTTTTCAATCTGAATTCCGTTCACAAAAGTAGATATGCTTAAAACCCCAACCAAAGATCAGAAAACACAATGCAAAAGCAAATAAAGATTAGATCAAGTTCCAATCGTGGCTTTCAATACAAATACAACAAATCAATCTATACAAAAACCATGAGCAGGTCAGAAATCCATGTCATAAGCTTCACTAGACTAAAGTGGAACACACTCCTGAACTTCAAGGAAAGAATGCTCTCTCACAATTTTCCACGCTTCCATCTCGACTAGACATTTAACATTACTTCATCATACTTGGCCCTGCATTTGCCTTTGAGCAACCAACTGCTTCTTGATCCGCAGAGCTTCCACTATACATCTGTGAAGAATATGGTCTGCTTTTCTTTACCTTATCTGGAAATTCCTTGCTTAAATTACCCTTCAAAGAAAGGTTATTTTTAATGCGATTCCGGGTAAGTAGTAACATGGCATTGCGCGGCGGTGCATGCAGGGCTCCTTCAACACAATCACCCACTTGTACACAGCCCCAGGGTCTCGAGGGCCCATCCTCACAAGATGATTTAAGCCTGGGAAAACCACTTCTTGGTTTCAAAATAGCATGATGCGCAGGAGGGGAATTTCTCTCGTCCAATCTGGCACACACAGGGCAGAGGGGATCATTTTTCCGTGTCTTTGGCGTTGTCTGCTCCAAACATTCGGCATGAAAAACATGACAACAAGGAAGAACCCCAGTTGTAGGCATGTCTCCACTTCTCACAATACGACGGGAACTCCAAGGCGATCTCTGTGATAGAAATCTTTCACACAAGCCACATCTAAATCCATCTGAAGGAATATGTGGGCGACCAAGTGTCTCAAATTCAAATGACTCACTAACATCAACAAAATCCTGACTACTGCTGGCACTACTCCAGTGCTGGGTATCTCTTAGCTGAGAAGAAGCATCAAACTCCGAAAAATCTTTAACTGAAGGGTCAAAGGCTTCCCTAGGAGGAGTTAGGTCAGGAAAGGACAAAGGATGAATTGGTTTAGAGATGAAGGAACGGTGATTGGAGAAATTCCCCTGTGAGAATAAATGTGATTTGGTAGTAGACTCAGAGTCGCTACTCTCTGAGGGGGATGAAGTTGAACCCCCACTATCTGGATTTTCAGAAGTTACCTGCATATATTTCATACCTATTGGCCTATTTCTTGAGAGAAACATGCATGTTAAAAAACCACCAAGCAAACACACACACACACATAAACATACATGTAGGTTTTTAATAGGGTTTAACTAAAACATTACCTCCTTGGTAGGTGTAAAAGATATCCGGCCAGAGAAGAATGAGGATCTGTCAGGTATAAATGAGAAGGAATCAGTTCAATAAGCACAAGTAACAACTACAGGGCATAAGAATAAACAAATCATCAAACAAAATTAAGCACCACAGCTTTATTCTTACAAAAATTGCAAATATTTAACTTTAACCACCACCAGCTAGCCCTCACCATATACACAAACACATTACATTATTAATGTAGAGAGGTCTAAATTGTTAAATAATATATATAATGGAAAAAAAAATGTAATGGCATTTGGAGGCAGAATTGGAAATAATCATGACTCAATTCTGTACTATGATGCCAGATTAATCAATATATGGGCCTCCTTTTGTTGGCATCCTACAGAAAACCTGTAGGTTCACAGAGATACTAGTTTAGCTCTCTACCAGTTAGATGAAAGCCCAAGTTCTACAAACAAAATTACCAAAAGTATCTTCATTCTTTCATTGTTTTAACCTAAATGTCAAAAGCATAATCATAGTAACAAAGTAATGAGTTCAACATATTATTTTATTCATAACCAAGGAAGAGAAAACCGGCCGGACATTGAACCAATCAAGGTACTGGTTCAAAGGTTATCAACCGAAATATAATAAAATATATATATATATATATATATATATATATATATTGTGTTGATTATGTTTATGTTAATGTTAATGATTTAATATATTTTTATATTCTAATATATTTTTTATATTAAATCATTAACATTAACATAATCAACACAAATATATATATATATATATATATATATATATATATATTCATAAGTCTATAAAAATAAGCATAATCTATAAAAAATTTCTGCAGTCTTAGCCTCATAACATGGTCACAAAGTATTTGAAAACAATATTTGTTGGTAACTAGCGAGGTTTATGATGAGCAGCCTACAAATGAAAAAGAAAGAAGAACAACTCAACAATCTTTGTTAGCACCTTCTTTGGTTCCATTTTTTTTTTTTTGGGCTCTGTGGCTGCCACAAGATACCAATATTTAAACTTTGAAAAATAAAATAAAATAAAAGTTCCAAACCGGCCAAACCAATCTAGTTCGCGGTTTCCCTCTGACCGGTTTTGACTTCCCTTGTTTTTGGAGCTTAACGGACCAGCTAGGTGACCGTTCCGGTCAACTAGCCAGTCGGTCGGTTTTCTCTTCCATATTCATAACCAACAAAAGGGTTGATCGCAAATTCTTTTCTAAACAACTTTTTCAATAAGACTGAACTTAGAAACAACTAAAACTATAGAAGTTATTGATACATGAGAACGTAGAGGTAAGTAGTTATTAATCCAACCTAGAGAGCACGGAGTTCACATCTCTTGACACACGTTGGACACCAACACTAAGCATAGATGCATAGAACACATGTCGGATATGCTTTCGTAAGTGTCCACTTAGATTTTTTTTTTTTTCAGCCTGGGCAACTTTGGACAGGGCTCAGACATGGAGGACATGGCTTGGATACCTTTTTTCATTTATTTCACCTATTTTAATGGACCAACTCATGTTTAAAAAGCCCAACGCAATCAAGGTTGAATGGAGCAAGCTCCTACATAGGAACGAAGAAGGATACAAGAACAAAGAGCGTAGAAACGTAGCACGAAACATAAGTTCCTACTAGCATAGATAAAATATATTCATACAAATATATATATATGTGTGTGTGTGTGTGTGTGTGTGTGTGTGTATGTGTGTGTGACAGCACAATTAACATAATAATACTTCAATTAAAAATACATAAATCCACAATTAACATAGTAATTCATTCATTAGCTCCTCCCCTTGACATACTTTTTTTCTCAAATAATACCTAATAAAAAATAAGCAAAAATATGTGGAAGTTTTTAATTTTTGTTTAGGTCAGAAGTTTTTAATCTTAATGAAACACAAACAGTATACTACCAAAAAAAATAAAAGAAACACTAACACAAGACCATAGGGCCCACACCCAAAAATAAAAATGAAAACCCAAGAAAACCCACACAACCAAAACCGCGCCCATGACCATGACCAAAAAAATAACCCACCAGCACATGACTAAAAAGCTGAACCACACTCCACACTCAAAAAAATAACCCCCACACGTGTCAAAGATTTATTTACCAAGACATGCAAAACCCAAAGAGAGAGAAATAAAACCATATATGAATATTTGACCCCCAAAAATAAAAAAAGGAAGAAGCAGAGACAGCAAAGAGCAAACGTAGAGGCTGATTTGTGAGACAGACGCGAACAGTGGAGACTAACGGCTGGAGGCCAGCAGAGGCTCGGGTGGAGGCAGAATCGGTGGCAGCGCATAGACAAGGAGCTCATGTGTGAGGGAGAGAGTGAGAGCTCAATTGCGCGACGGCCAACGGAGGCCAAGTCGGGCTCCAAACTTCAGGCCAACAAAGCGCTCAACTCGCAAGGAGCGGCCGCTCCTAGCGCTCCTATATTCTTGCATGATGCTCCGCCACCAACGGCCAAAACCGTGCCTGACAACGGGAATGAGCACGGAGAAGCCCTCTAAGTTCGTAGGATCGTCCGCTCCAACGTGCTAGCACACGCTCTTGACAACCTTGAACCCAATACCTTATTTCAGACCAATTTCCATAATTTTTTCTTTTTCCTGGAGAGTGCACTCTTGCCAATGAATGAGATAACAACAATGATGGGGAAGGAAATAAAGTTAATCTTATATCGTCACTTTAGTTAATCTTTAGGAATTGTTTAGATAATATCAATAGAAATGATGCCCTATAGTTTGTTGGAAGGGACTTAGAAATAATAAGTATTGACACATGAAACATATCAAGAATACTACCTATTTTTTGGGAGGGGCTTAGAAAGTACTAAACATTGATAATTTGACATCTGTGAACATCTAAAGATATTTTAAATATTGAATCATACACACAAACACATGAGATATCATGAGTTTGAATACTTTTTAATATATGTATATATGTATATATGCCAACATACATCATTAAGCATGTGTGCATCACTTAATAAATTGCATAAGAAAATAGTTGCCAACATCCAAAATGATGGAACTGGAGTTTTTCATTTGGTAAAGGCCGGACTCAAACCCCATAAGAAAAATCTCTATATTATTGATAAGAGACTGAATTCCAGTGGTGAGAATCAGCTCCAGAAGCATGTGTACTACTAGCAAAAGAAGAGAGAAAGTCCAGAGCAATTAGAGGAGCCCTTCACACTCACAATTCCACCGAAATATTTTCCACAACCTCTTCCCACAGTTCCACTACAAGAATATAGCAGTATTTCCCAAAATCCCACAAAACCTCCGCACATTCTCTCTCCTACATCACCCTCAGCATAATTAACGTCCCCCCTCACCCCGAGACTGCTGTAGGCCCCCACCTGGTTCCTCCCTGCATAGCCCTTAGTAACATTGGCATTGGGGTTTCTATCACTACTTTACTTGAACAGCATTTAGTTTCTCAAGTCCTTTTATTTTTTAGGATGTCAAGCAATCGATCCCTAGCTACAATGCCGTAGCAACTAAGAGAAACCTGCAACCATTAATTCTCAAAAAGCACATCTTCCATACTAAATTCAATTCTCCATCAAATTTACTAACCGGATTTTTCATCTCAAACAGTTGACAAATACCTACTATCCAAAGAAAAAGATTTTTCAGTGTAGTCAGAATCGTAAGAATCGCGATGCGATGATGGCAATTCAATAAGATTCCAAGACTTGGCGATGCGAATCGTATGGTGTATCGAAACAGAGCATGACTCAGTGACTGAATCGCGACTGTATCACAAGATTTGCAATCTGTATTGCAGCTGTGCTATTCGCAAAGCAACAAGGTCGGACGCACAATGGGCCAGGTCAAGCACGACCTGGTTCAAAAATAAACCCCAGATTTTTTTTTATACCTTTTTTTAGAAGAAAAGGAGGGAATGTCTCTTCAGTATCCATTATTTGTTTATTCATAAAACCTCTCTTCTCTCATCCTTTTCAAACCTTTCATTTGAGAAACAAAACATCAGGCAACCAGAGGTCACACTCTTCTCTTCTGGTTCCCCTTGTGGCTGACTATTCTCCATCTTTGTGGCTGAGCTAGTACTTCTATTTTTTTAATAATTTGTTTTGTTTGGTAATAATCATTTTATAAAGCTTTATTTTGTTTGTACCTTGCATCTTCTTCTTCCCTGTTTCTAAACGTGAAAATAGAGCATGTGCTCTGTGTTTCTTCTTGTTTTATAATTCATGTTATTGCTTATTACAATGACTATATTATTATATTTATATATTTTATTCTTTTAGTTTATTTTATTTCTATCTTCTATTTTAAAGCTTCATCTCTGTTTCTTTTTCTTTTCTAGGTGCTAACATTTCAATATTCTGTTTCTTTTTTTATTTGTATAATGTTTTAATTTTTTTATTTGTCTATTTTGAGTTGTGTTAGTATTTTGATTAGATGGGTCAAACTAAATAGAAAAAAGAAGCTGACATTACTTGGGATCATTGTGTGGCTTGCTGAAGTGTATATGGTTCAATACTTCAGTTTAAGATCACTTGTTTGACTTTAAAATGCTAATATATAGTTATTCTTTATGTTTAATTTACATGGAAAATATTTTTATATTATTTCTAATAGTTAATCATGTATCTTACGATTCACGATACGATTTGATACACGATTAAAAAAATAAGGTTTCCGCTACACAATTCGTATCCAATCTGACAACCATGATTTTTCATAGTATGTAAAGCTTACCTATTGACCTAAACCCCATATCATCTGTCCAAAGTCTGCAAACTCAAGCGCTTTTTTTTCCTCTTCCTTATTTTCAATTTTCTAATGCTTTCTGTATCATTACGCAAATAGTTGTTTTTACATTAATTACCTTTCAACTCATGAAGAGCCAATCTCAAAACTCAAATACTGTTGGCTAAAGGATATCAAGTATCAACGATTACATGCATTACCCTCAATAACGCAGTGCAGCCTCCCCTCTATTTGAAAGTACAGTTTTTCTATATAATTTCATAATCATTAAAGCAAAAATGCAAAAAGATTCAAGAAAATAAAAAGATCAAACTAGTCCATCATATAGATTTAGAAATTAGAATAACATAAAAAGTCACATCTCAGATGTGAGGATTTACCTTTCTTAGTCGCAGTTTCATAATCATCTATACTTATCTCCTGTATTGCTGGAGGCGTCCACTGAGGACCCTGAGAAAGGTCAGACGGACTACTAAGAAAAAGCCCGGTATCCTCTGAAGCAGAATGGTGAATATCATAGAGGCGGTTGCCACTAACCCAGCCCCTGCTATCTTTCCCAGTTGATGGTGTAGAAGACCGATAGAGTTGAACACCATCATTCAAATCATACGGCAGCCCTTCAGTTTGGAATCTGAAATCCCATCGTGATGGAGGTGGTGAAAAACTTGTGTTCGTTTGCCAGTAGGGCTCATTTGGACCCACGGACCAGTCCCTACTGCCTGCAGTTGATCCATTTGGCCTTGAAGCCACACAACAAAGCGACCCCGTTTTAGCTATCTTTTCAAGATTCACAACAAACCCAACTCCAAACACTTCCAATCCAACTGATTGTCAGTTACTCATCAAGTCAGTATATACAAATTACAAATAGATGATTGTTTACACAATAAGTCCAATTCCCCATGCTGCACTCGACTGGTTTAAATCTCCTAATTCAGCATATAAAAATTCCACCTTCAACCCGCATATCTTGTGGAGATAAATTACACATCCAACACATGAAAATCCTACAATCAGCAGAAGAGGAATTAATGGTATGTAACATATAAATGCACTAGACTATAGATAATTTTATCAGTCACCTTAAGCCAAAAACATCAAATTAATTAACAAAATGCAACAACTAAAAAAACAAAAAATGACATCCAAGTGCATGTTTAGTTTTGACTAATTTTTAGGGCAAAAAAATCATTTTTTTTCAAACTTCTCCATGTAAGATTTTAATTTTAAGCTGTTTTAATCACAAAATAAAACAATCCAAACACACTAAATCACAGAAACATTCCTATTTCGACAAATATTGAAAAATTAAATATAAACTATGATCACTAAAGCCAGAACAAATCGTAGCCGTAAAAACTCCACACAACAATTACAAGACCAACTATTAGAATGAAAAAAAAAAAAAAAAAACTCAGCTACTCGGCTACCGACAAAAAAAAAAGAGAGAGTAGAAACTAGAGAAATGAAACAACCAAAAAAGGAGGAGAGAGAGAATGGGAAACAGAACCTCGTACCGCATACATCGGAGGACGGTGTCGGAAGCGGAGCGTTTGTTTTTGGGAGGAGTTGCGATTGTGGGCTGGGTCCGTTCCGTTGCGGTGTGTGTGGGTGGGTGTGTTTTTGTTGTTGTTGTTGCTGCTGCTGTTGTTCTAAAGGTGCATTTGTTGGAGAGTGTGGGTGAGATTGCGAAGTGAAAAAAACTAAGTGCAACTGTGAAGTGAAAACCCTAAATCACCGTAGAGAAATACTGCATGCTAGTGCGTGTTTAATTTTGACTAAAAATACTTAAAATTTATATAAAAATAAAAAATATGTCACTGTGGATGTTTTTGTGACGCACACAAAAAGTACACACCATCGAACCAATATCCATCAACCAAAGCAAGCAACCATTCCGAGAAGCACAAAGAACCAAAATGGCTTCACAGCTGGCTGCCACCCGCATCTACTCTTGTTGCCTCTGTTCTTCTAATTTTCAATAATCCTTTCGAGTTTTAAACGCGCCATTTGCTGCTCCATTATTATTACAACTATTTTTTTTTTTGTTCAATGCTCATTTTCGTTTGTGAAATCGCAATGTGAATCACTTTTATAATCCGACAAATTATTCCCTTATTTTGTAACCATGAGTCACGTTAATCTTTGTTGGACAAATTCTAATATATTGATAGAGTAAGGTTAAGTTTGGTGATATCGTGGCTCTCAACTAGCTGTAGAGCTCTTCGACTTTTAAAAAGGCTACCCTAAAAATGTTATAGTCACACTATTTAGTAAATGAAAAATTAATGTGGCTATCACCACTTCACTTCCTTCTCTTGTCCAACACAGAAGTACCCATTCCTCTGCTTCACTTCAACTCCGTAACAAATTGGTCAAAACCCAACAAAAATAAAAATGGTCAAACCCAAACCTTTTCAATTCCATCCATTCTCCATCATCATAATCTTCTCCCAAGGTTCAAAATAACTCCAAGGTTGTTAACAATTGGGGTTGGATATAATAAAACATGTATTTATATAAATATATAAAAATATAAAATAAAATATATGAAATAACTAAAAATTAAATTAGGCATCAACAAAACTCATAGAATATAACATAATTCATCTCTTAATTAAAATAAACATTATCCATATGGATCAAATCTCTCAAGTTAATACTTCTCATATTAGAAAAGAAAAAAAAATTAGAAAATATGAGATTTTAGGTTTTTTTTTTAAAAAAAAAATCCAAAATAATGAAATTTTGCATTTAAAAAAAAAGGTTCAAATGGATTTTTTACATTGTCTAGGCGGTTCCAGACATAGCTCGGTTCTCCTCCTTTCTGAACCATGTCTCCTCCTCCTTAGCCCTTCATCACCACCACCATGTCACGGAGGCATAGTCCCAAATCCAACCAGTGCCACCACTATCCTGCTATGCCTGGCTGAGACCCTTCCATGGCCATCATCATCGAGCCCTCATCATCTCTTCCTCCTCGATGCGTGTCTCCACTTCCTCGTCCTGCCAAGTCATACTTCGCCCAACAAAGGAATATAGAGTAACCCTTCCCCTCAAGGGTGGCATCAACCCCAAATCCTCGAAACCTCCCAACCCTCGTATACTCCACAATCAAGGACCTTAGAATCCGTAAAGCAGAGCAAGGAGGCCCACTGAATGCGCGTGTGCCTCATGAAGTTCAATGACGATGATACCCTATGGTTGATCCCACATTGTAACCCCGTGTTCCACCCTCCCTGCATCAATGTGCTCTCTTCTAACGTCACATGCCCCGTTTGCCGCGCCAATCTCACATAAGATCCCTCAAGTCGCTGTTTGGTTAGCCACCAGAGAGGGGGCGAGGAAAAAACGTAGCGAAAGTTCTGAAACGAGCATCGAACGGTGTATCGTTGTGGTGGTGGCAAGAAACGAAAGGGTGCCCGTGGCGCGTAAGGGAGTGAGGAGTGGTGAGGAGGATAAAGGGGTGAGGGAACGTGAGTCAAAATGAAGCTTTTTGGGAAAGGAAGTGAACATGAGTCAAGGTTTAGCCACATTAATTTTCGCTTAGCCACATTTTTAAAATGTGGTTAAATGTCAACGATAGCATAGTCATTGACCTTCAACTATGTGTGAATCTACCTAACTGAATAACCAGTGTTTTTCTCCTTTACGTCGTTTATTTAACCCTTTCATCTACTTCGCTTTCTTTGAACCAATAAGCTACCATCCATCGGTTACAAACTCATCAATCAATCACACTACAATCGATACATATGAAGAAGAACCTGAAAGGTCACCCCCTTCCACCAATTTAATACACACGATTGTGTATTTAATCCCCACCACATATGTAGTTTTCCTTCTACACTTAGTGATTTTATTTGCAATTTTGTTAGGATTCATCAACATGGAGTAGCCTATCTACACCAAGATTGCAAGGAGAAACGAGTAAGATAAAGTCTTTACTATTCTAATGAGTCCACTCTCATAAGTTATTAATTCAATTTGTTCTTTCACTAGTCGAAAACTCGTGACGCACTGGTCACAAGGACAACTGTTGCTATAGTGACAAATATTAAATTTAAAGTAACCATTAATATTGTAAAGGTTTAATTAATTTGCCAATTCCTATAGTTTCACTGAATTTTGACTGGATCCCTACATTTTAAAAGTTTTCAATTGTGTCCCTATACCAAAAATAAATATTTAATTAGGTTCAGGCCCATTACAAAAACGTGAAAGTTAACAGAATATTCCTAGAATATTCTTCTTTTACTATAATTTTGTACTATAATATTGTTCCTTATGGCATTTGTTAACTTTTTTCAATGGATATCATAATCATTATTTGTGATGAATCTTTAATTTTTATTTCTCTTTTCTTTTAACCTCACCCATAAGGCCATAATTGTCAATTTCATGCATTGATCTGACCACCAAATTGGGTCACATTTGAATGTTTGCAACCGAATAAGAAATCGATTCAACCTTAAGTTGATTCCTCTCTTCTAGTGAACAAGTAGCTGATATTGTATGATGAAGCCCCTAGCTCCTTGGTCCTTTTAGACACTAATTGGTAAGTTGGGTCTAATTTCCATTCACACTTCGATTTGAGGGGTGTTACCGAGTTAATGTCACTGACTATCTCCAATTTGTGGTTAATTATTTATCTCGTAGTGTAGTGTGTAGCATACATCTAATCCTATGGTATATATTAAAACGTTCATCCAGCAAAGCTTCTTAGTTCCAAAATCCGACATGTCATGATTTTGTGAATCCATGTTGCCTCCCAATTGCCAGAATTGGCTTATACAATTGATGATGCTTTCTTCCCTCCAATATGCTAGAAGTGGAATATAATGGAGCATAGATATGTGGCAGTAATGGAGCTTCTCACTCCATTTGTAACATTATTGCAGCATACTTTCTAATTTCAAATTCAAATGAGAAGGAATGAAATGAAGGATAATGGCAAATTTTTTTCCACTACAATTAATATGCATTCTTGTCCTTCCATCATATTTTAAAACACAAATAAACAATCAGCTCCTCCATCTCTCCCCTTTCCTTGTCTCATTGCCTCACAATTTTCAGCCAACGAATCCAACTGAAAGAGAGAGATGGAGTAGGAGAGTGTCGATGCGGGTTTTTGAGCATAGGATCCGCGGTGATTTTAATGGTGGCCAACAAAGAACCACAGTCGATGGCTCTATCCAAGATCTCCTGGAATGCAAAGGTGGAGTGCAACAGGTGGTGTTGGTGGTGCTCCTGGCATGTCTATTCTATCTCTTCCTTCCCATTCTTCCTTTTATCTCTCATTTGCACTACAACGGTAAGCACATACTCATTCTGGCATGTTTCTTGTCTTGAAACCATGCTCTTGAATAGCACAAGATTTATGCCTTTTGGTACAATTTTTGCTTGTTGTCTATGAGAATTTTTTTATTATTGAGTTTTTAATTTCTTGAAGAATTTAGTAAAAAAAAAATCTCATCTTCTAACAATCTTTTTCTTTTGCTTATTTAAAGCAGGAAAGCCATGGAAATGGGATAAAAATGCTAGATTCATTTGTATGAGTTTTTTATTCAATGTTCATTATTTTTATATATCCTAGCCGGCTTCCACCACTGTTAGTCGAGCGCCACCTCCAGCCAGCCAATCTCAGTCACCTCTGCCCAAGCTCTATTGTCATCCCTAGTTGACCTTATCACCTCCAGGTTGAGCTCGGTTACCATCTCTAGTACATTTCCATCACATCTCATCCTCTCCACCACCTCTAGTCAAGTTTCGCCTCTGCCAGCTGAGCTCATTCTCTTTTATGGCCAAGTTCCGCCTTCCTTTTGGCTGATCTTAATAGCCATCTTTGGTTGAACTCATCACCTCGAGGTCAAGCTTCATTGCCATCTCTAATTAACCTCCATCATATGCCTGTTTGTCTTACCACCTGTGAGCCAAGCTCCACCTCCTCCTAGACGAGCTCTATTTCCTCTCAGACAAGCTCCACCTTCTCCCAACTAATATCGTTTTTCATATTTGCCTAAGGAGAGCCTTAACACAGGCTGGTCAGCTCTATTTCCTTCAGGACGAGCTCTATCGTCGCGTCTGGTCAGACTTTGACGTTGCCTCTAGCCGAGTTATCTCATCATCCATCGACCAAACTCTAACAAGATATATCTATTATTCTTATAAACTATTTATTATATATCTCCCTATTATCAAACTCCAATTATCAAGCATACTCCTACCTTAGACTTAAAGTAATTTAGATCTCTAACATGAGCATATACCCCTTGATACAATTGTCATACCCCAAGAAAAAGATCACATATCAGGGAGCTTTCCATAAACCTTATCAATTCTTTATAAATGCATTGTAACTCTTGATTTCTCATCGCGAGGATATTACCGTTTGACTCATTTTTCAGCATTAGATCACCAGACATTAAAGCCCTGGTCAGCATCCCACAGGCACTCCATTTTATTAGGCCGAGCTTCGAGCAAAAATCCTCGTCAGCATTTTAATATTTCATTGTCATACCCTTAAAGAAGGTCAGGGGAGTTTCCTATAAATCTTAGCATTTCTTCAATGCATAATCCTTTAATTTCTCACTACAAGCATATTATAATCCTGACTTACTTTTCAGGCCAAGCTTCCAGACAAGCCTTGGTCGACACCTCACCAGGCACTCCACTGTCTCAGGCCAAGCTTCAGCGAAAGCCCTGTCAACATGCACACCAGGCACTCTGCCTTTTCATGCCGAGCTATGTTATCGTCTCCTAGATATGTTTTCACTACTCTCAGAATCACCTTATTTATAATATAAAGAGCTTTTATATGTAAGGCATATCCCCTCACATCTCGTAAATATTTTTCATGTACAAGACATATCTATATGATTTTTTATGTGCCAGATATCAACTACTCGGCATGACCTACTAGAGCTCAGACATATGTCCCATAGATTGGACACATGGTGCCTGGGTCTCCGTGGATTTATCCCCAAGTAAGTTTGTAATTGTATCCTCTCCAAGCCAATACATTATTAGATAATGAACTACAATATATGTTATAAATGCTAATTTGTTGCAATGTATAAAGCAGTACCTAAGGAGGATCAACATAAAGCAGACTTAACCAATAATAATAAAATATTAGGATAGATGGTGTACAATATCAACTAACGGTTGTCTGTGATAGGAGCTATGAAAAATATGTCCTAACTAATTTAATTTTTTTATTTTCTTGATTTAGATCAACTACACATATCAATTACTATATACCTAAAATCTTAGTTTAAGTACTTAACATTCTTAGATATGAAAGCTTCCTAACATTCTATCAAATTTGTTTTATTTTTTCCAGCTTGCCGATAGATAGGATCAGCAATGCTTACTTTTGAATATATTTGCTAGAACCAATTTGGTACTATTATTGGTTGTAGTGATTTGATGCCAATCTAATGTGCTACCAACACTTCAGCATCAATGCTAAATGCCATCTCATCCTATACACGCCAATGAAACCTCCAATGAATTTGACTACAGTTTATTCACATCACTACTCCATTTATTTGTTTTGTTTATATAGAGTAAATGTGTCCACTAAGTTGATGTAGTTAATGGAATTAAATACATATAGCATTTATTGTGTCTGAATTGGAGGAAAACCTACTTCTATATATATCCATGCTCCATTGTGCATTCCTGCATAGTTGTTCATATAGGTTCAAATTTAGTTCTTTTTAATTGGTTTTTCGTCTGTTTTTTCATTTTATTGTCTACTATGTCAAAAAAGTTTGGTTTGGTGAGAGAGATAAACGATATGCGCATGATAATAAGTCCTAAGTTTTGTGTAAGAGTGTTAAGGCTTTGGAGTGCTCCTATCTTCAATGATAAGAAACAAAATCTGATTTTAGAAGCCATTGTCATTGATGAAGAGGTTATATGTCTATTGTTTTTTCTTCATCTTTCAAATCCTTTATCTATTGTTAAAACTTGGACATCCAGCAAGCTTTCTAAGCGCTAAATTCTTACATGGCAAGCTCATGGACATTGTGATTCACCTTAAAATGTCGGACTACCTTATATAGTTATATCATGGTGTGATAGAGCTAATGTCACAGCAAGTGTAAAAGTGATTATGATGGAGCATTAATTTGAGTGGTGATGGAGCATTTATTTAAGTCATTCCAATTTCCATCAGGTCCAGCAATATTTGAAATTGGCCAAATTCTTATGTGGCTCAAAAATGAAGTTTGAAGTTGCAATTTGATGGACCTAATGACACAGGAAGATAAATAAAGTGATGAATGAAGGAGTGTCATTGAAAGAGGAATGCCAGACGTGTAGTATAACATTATAATAATAATAGTGGGGCATTCAAATTTCAAATTCAAATGATATTGTAATGAGAAAAAAATGGTGACAACTCTCTTTTAGTACAATTAATATGCACAGTAGTTTATAGTTTATAAAGCTAACTTTATTTCAACTCAAATCTATCGACAACACCCACCCCACTCACTCTCCATCTTTTGCTTATCTCGAATTGAAGAGCAAGGTATTGGCTAGGAATAGGGTAGCTGAGATAAGCATGGAAGGAACCTTTTGGGAGAGGCATGAATGAAATATCAAGCTAGGGTGAATAAGCTTGTGGATGTTCATGGAAACCATTATCCTTTGGTGTTAAGATGGAGTCCCAAGAGACCAAGAGAGGTTTATTTTGGAAAAGGATGGCACCAATTTGCGCTAGAACATAATGTTTTTAATGGAAGCATAGTGAGGTTGAAAGTGCCAGTGGATAATGAGAGAACTGGATTTGTGAAGTTAGGAATGCTTGAGCATTTAGCTAGCATGTTTAGTTATGAAAAGCTGTAATGTGTTTTGATTAAACTGAAAGTTCTATTTTGTATGAACAATTATTGATTCATCAATTTGTAACTGAACTTTTCCTATGTGCACTTGATCAATTTAGTCTTAAGAATGTAATGGAGCTCTTGGCAATATGACCATCCTATGTACTTAGGTTAATGTAATGAAAGTTACTATTGCATGTTATCATGTCTTAATCCCTTTTTTACTTACATACACAATAGATAAAGACTTATAATATCTCAATTAATAAGTAATCAATGTAGGGAAAAAACTCCTAGCTATCCGATCTTCACCATCCATATCAGAGTTATTACACCCTCTAGTTTAAAGCAAGAAATCTTTCTTGACACTCAGGGAATTAAGCAAAATAGTGTTCATGTTGCTATTCATTGTCACGCGCGTTGCATCTTCATTGTGCCAAGAACCAAACTGACAAACAAAAACAGTAGCATCCATAAACTCCTAAGGCCAGGTACCATCAACTCCAGCAAAATCTCATGCGATAAACTCCCAACACTCTTAGGGAATCATCAATACAAGATTTCTATGGAAGAAACTCAACAATACATCAATGGACTTCGAAGCATAGTTACGACGACTGAGCTCCCCTGGTGAAAATCCTAAGTGGTTGTTCCCAGGCGATCCTTCCATCATATCCCAACTGGCCCCCACCACCTATTAGCCAAGCTCCACCTCCAGCAAGCCAATCTTAGTCACCTCCAGCCCGAGCTCCATTGCCATCCCTGTTGATCTCATCACCTCTCGGACGAGCTCTATTGCCATCTTCGGTTCACCTCCATTACAAGCCAGCCTCTCCAGCACCTTCAGTTGAGCTCCATTTTCTCTCCGAGCTCATTCTCTTCGCCAAGCATAATTGCCATCTCTAGTTCACCTCACCACTTCCAAGCTCCACCCTCTCTTGGCCGAGCTTAATTGCCATCTCTGGTTGAGCTCATCACCTCGTGGCCAAGCTTCGTTGCTATCTCTGATTAACCTCCATCATATGCTTGTAGTTTGCTCCTTAACCGAGCTTCACCTCCTCCCGCCATATCCTGCTTAATCTCTACCGGAGCTTGACAAAGGTCAGAGCTTGTCTCCTTAAGGAGGAGCTATATGGGAACGTCAAGTCGACCTCGACGTTGTCTCTGCCGAGTTACCTCATCATCCATCGGCCAAACTCTAACAATATATATATATATATATATATATATATATATATATATATATATATTATTCTCATAAACTATTTATTATATATCTCCTTATTCTCAGACTCCAATTATTGAGCATACTCCTATCTTGAACTTAAAGTAATTTGTAGATCTCTCAGACATTGACATACACCTCTTGATACAATTGTCATACCCCCAAGAAGAAGATCACATATCACAAGGGAGCTTTCCATAAACCTTATCAATTCTTTATAAATGCATTGTAAATCTTTGATTTCTTATCACGAGCATATTACCTGTTTTGACTAAGTTTTCAGCATTAGATCACCAGACATTAAAGCCCAACCCATCCCAGGGCACTCTGCTTATTAGGCCGAGCTTCAAGCAAAAATCCAGGTTGGCATCTTGATATTTCATTGTTATACCCCCAAAGAAGGTCACAGGGAGTTTCTATAAACCTTAGTATTTCTTCAATGCATAATCCTTTGATTTCTATAACAGATACATTTTTCCTATTTATAGCACAAAATATACCATGTAATGCATGTTTTACTCTTCTATTTATAAGTAATTTCTAGCTATTAAATCAGATTAAATTTAATAAAATTTTAAATTTGGGCAAATAAATTTGTTTCGCATTTAATATATTATGGTTTTAACGGCTTGAAAATTTTAGAAGGTCGTTACCAGTTATGCAACAATTTTTTATTAAGATATTAACTATTATTTAAAAGAATGATGTTTGCATGAGATAAATATATCATAAAACGATTTTATTACAAATATTGATATATGATATGAGCGATAATATATATTTCATAAACAATAATAAATATGAACGTTAAATGTATAGTGATTTATATATCTTATAATTTTTGTCAACTTAAATTAAACCTGAATTAATAAATTATATTTATATATTAAATATAAACAATTTGTCCTTAACAATTTTGGTGTGTAGGCAGTATCCGTGTACTAAACTGATAATTATATTTCTACATTTTTCGCCTTATCACACTGATGATTTTAAAAAAGAATACATGTAACAATTATTTTAGTTAAGTAATTGTACATTATATTTTAGATCAATGTATATTGTCTATTATATATATCATCAAAATAGTCCCGTGCAAAGCACGGGCTATTACACTAGTTCATTTGTATATAAGGTAACTTGAATAATATTTATAGTTCAAAACTCTCATTTTACTCATAATGCACTTCGAGGAATTATTTAGATTCTCTCGTTCCTTCTCGCGTAGCTTTGTGTCCTCAAGGTTCATCCTCATTTTCTTCTTCTTGCTTCTCTATTTTGTGCACAGAACCGTCCCATTCAAATCAAGAATAAGAAACGTTTTCTTCAGCTAAATTTCCAAGATTCTTCAATAGGCATAAGTATATACTTTAGTAATTTATTAAAAAAATTACAAGGTGAGATAAAAGTATTTTAAGATGAAAAAAATTATATATAAAAGTTATGAAAATAAGGTAATAATGAGAAACATCTTCACCGAATTAGGTACCCTTAAACTAGATTCATATTTGAACATTTTAGAAGGACAAACCTCAGTTCCAAGAACACGAACACAACCAAAATGCTCACTTTTGCGGAGGACTTTTCTAATTATATCATATGGATGGGCAAACACCTTCAAAAGAGACACTAGAGATAGCTGTACGTTCTTGATCTTGGGCAAGAACTCTGAAATTTCATCCTAGAAGTTAGATCAAGTTTAAGTCATGATGCCATCTAAACTATGTTTTAAGAGTAATTTTATATAAATATCATAAGTAAGAAATTTTATATATACACACACACACACACATATATAGATAGGGTTAGAATTAAGCTACACCATCAATAATTTTCTATAAAATAAACTTTTTATCAATCCAACTATCATGAAGATCATTTGTGCCAAATTTCATAAAAATTGAACATCAATAACAATGCGATCACAAAACTTTTATCCTTGTTCGTTTTAAACATATATGTTACGTTGATTTTAATGTGTATAGAAATTATATGAAATGATTTTACAATAATTTGAAAATTTATAGAAATGATCTATATATAAGGTGAGCTTCTAATCAACGATAGATTTCATAAAAAAATCATACCAATAAAAAGTTATTCAACAGTGCAACATATATATATATATATATATATGAGATGTATATAGTGAGATGAGTGGTTTTATATGAGAGTGAGAGGACAAAATGGGTCATATAACCATACTTAAAAGTTATTAAAAGGTCACACGATGATCATTTAAAAATGTCACATTATTTTATATTTTAATCCTGACTATTAATATAATATCTTATTAGCCCAATTTATATATAGAGGAGAATCAGTTTACTCTAAGAGCAAGTATGCTACACCTACACTATTGAATATCTCCTTATTAACAACATATTTCATCAATCCAACCGTTCAATAATATGATATTATTTTGATGATTAAACATATCAAATTTCAAAAAATTTGACATTGAGAGATATATTATCTAATATTCAAAATTTACATGTATTTTCAAAACTACATTGTGCATCAAATAAAAAAAGAATGATAAAGTATCAAACTATTTTGAAATTTTACGAAATTTTATATACTTGATTTATATAGTAGGAACTTATAATTCAATGGTTGGATTAATAAAAATTTATTGTCTATAAAAAAGTTATTCAATGAAATAAATATACAAAGATTTATATATATAATGAGAGAGGATGACTATAATAAATCACTCATCACTAAGTCATCCCTCTTTCATTATAGTCATCCCTATATATTTATCCCAAATTTAAGATAACATGTCAAGCTTTCAATAGACTGACTTGTTTTCATCAATTTCATTTCTTGAAAACATTTTATTAAAATTAAGAGTTAATATCATTTTAATCCCTTAACTTTTAAAATGAGTTAAATTAGTTCTTCACATTACAAAAAGTGAGTCAAGTTAGTCATTTATCCCACTTTTATTTAATATTTTGTCAATTAAATGATAATATATGATATTAAGTGATACATTGACATACCATCTATCATATGAAGTATAATAAAATTTAAAATGACTCATTTTGATATCTAAAATTGAATAAAATAAGTCATTTTATAACTTAAAATGAAGATTTAAATGACTCATGTTGTGTAATTTTAAATACCAAAATAAGTCATTTTAAACTTAATTATATTTTAGATGATATAAGGTATGTCAAAGTATTACTTAACATTATACATTATCATTTAATTAATAGAATTTTAAATACAAGTAAACTGAGTGACTAATATGACTCATATTTTACAATGTGAAGGACTAATTTGACCATTTTAAAATTCAAAGATTAAAATGACTTACAATATAAAATCAAAGATTAAAATGCACATTAACTCTAAAATTAATTAAAGGCTATACTACAATAAAACATGAAATTAATTTGGCAAAAATATATCGGTTACCTAAATCTAATTACTACACATTGCAACATACTATTTCATGTGCTTACCTTCTATTACTTTTGCTAACTATGTATGCTTGATTTTAAGCCACTTACGATTTCTACTGTTTGATCCAATTAGCTCCGGCATTTTGCAAAGCAAATACAATTATATTAACCTTTCTAAAAAGGAATCATAAAATAATTATCATATAGTGAGATATCTTCATTTTATCGCTCATGTAGTGATCAACCAACTTTCCCCATTGAACAGGATCTACTTTGAATAATACTCCCTCTAAAATTTTCATGTATACTTTGTTTCTCACTCTTTTTTTTTTGTGATAAATTGTTTCTAACTCATATTGCATGATAAGAAGTTACCAAGCTTTCATGCAAAATTTATTTATCATTCACGCAATTTAAGAATAACACCATAAATATACTTTTAAAAAAGCACTTCATTAAAAAATCATTTTCTTCTTATATTGCATGATTGATAGTTCCAAAAAATACTAATTTAGAAACCTTCATGTAATTAAATTCAATCAATGACTTGATATTATTCAAACCAGTTAAGACTAGATTTCGCATATGATCTGTTATGATTAATTAGTAATCGAAGATATCTCATTGTTATAAAGCTTATAAAGAGACAAATATCTACTATGGATCTAATAATAACATTATTACTTGAATAATTCTCATGATAATTTTCATATAAAATATATTAAATTAAAGTTATTATAATATCATTGATTAGTTACCTCATATCTTATTTGACATTTCAATCTTTAAATTAAATATATGATTTCATCTACTACTATTCTACTTATTATTTGACATTTTACCGCATCATTTTTTCAAACTTTCTATTTAAAATAAGTTTTTAAAATATTTTTTTTACTCTACAAACAAAACCTAAAAATTTAGATATTTACGTGTCAATAAATATTTGGTGTATAACATTTATTTACACTTCTGTACTATTTACAATTTACACCTCTAGTGTATAGAAGCACATGTGCTCCACACTTATTTTGTCTTTATGTGCTACATTAGAGATGTAAAGTTATTATAAAGAAATGTCATGCACTAAATATTTGTCTTACATGCATGTAAGTATAGCCTTTTATAGTTATCATATCTTTTATCAGTTTATGATATGTTATCATTTTGCAAACTATGCATGACACATAGGTAGCGTTTGTTTACGTCTCGACAAGAATAGAGACATTGAGACACAAACTTGTTTGATAGTGGAGACAAGAACAAGGGGAAAAACACAAAATTTTTATACCTCCAAATGTCAAGTGAAGAAAATACAAAGAAATATAATATTTTTGTCTTCCAATAATACCCCTATACATATTTATTATTTATGTCTCTATCTCCACTATCTCTACCGTCCCTGGATTTCTATTCATGTCCCTGTATTTTCTATTTCGGGACAGTAAACAAACGCTATACTGATCTTTTTATGGAGTTGTTGGTGTCTCTATGGATGAATGCTAACTTAAAAAGGATGAGAGTGATGATTAGTTACAATTCTTATCAACTTAAAAATCTCTAATCAAGCACTAAGTACTGTTGATATATATTTTTCAATCTTTAATTTTAGTATTACACATTTCAAACTCTTATATGTAGGTTGAACCAAAATAAAATATCGTTGCTATTCTAAATAACATTTTAAAGTAAAATTAATTCTCCTTAACTTTATTCAGGGTTTTGTTAATAAAAATTATTTTTCAAAAAATGTTACCTGAACAAGCATCTAATAACAGTAGATGCTCATTAGAGTGGAGTTATTATCAAATTAGTTCAGGACATTTCCTGCAGCTAGGGTATATGCTCTCCAAGAAAAAGGTAAATGATCATTTCATATGTGCTAAACAAAGAAAATTAATCCAATACCTGATAAATTGAACACCTATGAACAAACATTTGCCTTGTGTTTTCTTGTCATGATTAGGCACACGTATTGCACTATTATTCATATCATTGGCACAAAATGAAATCGAGGTTTACCTACCATACGACATCGGGTCCAATGCATTGGTCAAACCCCTACATAACCCTCCTCATGAGCTGGTTAATCACGGAACATTAAATAGAGATCATAGATTTATAGGTGTGCATTTCAATTCCTACCACACATATTCGTTTGAACAAATTGAATTTCTACACGTGGTAGAGTAAAACATTATGCATCCTATCCTTAAAGTTGGGTGTTACCAAGCCTCCAGCTCAAAATGTGATATGTAAGAACTGAGAAGCAAACAAAATCTTATTTGTAATAGTATTTGGAAGGTGTGTGAAGAAAGTCCTCCTCCTTTCTTTTTTAGTTAATTTCAATTATATGCTGATCATTTACAAGTTACAAGCATACCCCCAATTAGGAGTTTATATATCATAGTATAAACTTCAAGTGCATAGAGTCAACTATACATGGTTTGCATAATAATACAACCATGATAAACTAACTTCAAAGTGCTGACTCTGCCTTGTCCAACTCAACCATTTGGGAGAAGTGATCAAAGCATGTTGAACTTAATGCTGTTTCGGAGAGGAGGACAAATACATAAGTAGACGTTTATCGACAACAAGGCTTCAAAGTTCAAGGAGTGAACAATCATTCATGTTGAAACCTGTATTCTAGTGTAAATACCTGAAAATGGTTACAACCCCTTACAAACATTCTAGCTGGAAAGTTAAATGGATGAAAGACATGCTTTTGATGCTATTTGTAAGCTATTCCATATGCATGGGGGTTTACAAAGGCAGCATTCGGCACGAATGCCGTGTTAAGCTCAACACTTGAAAATCCAGCTCCGGATATATTGTTTCCTGTTTCCCTAGAAAGGTGACACCCATCTGCAAGTGTCTGTTGTAGAGGATCAAGAACTCTTTGGATAAATCTGAGAATTGTTCCATCTGTATCTCCATGAAATCACAAAGATTAAATCAAAATTAAGCTCCGCATGTTACCAAGCTATTTTCATTTCAGCAATGAATTCAGAAGTTCTGTTTACACCTGTTGCAGCCACATGTTCCACAAACACATATAGTCCTCCAGGTCGCAGCACCCTCTTCACTTCTGCATAGAAAGTGAATTTGCCTTGGATGATAAACTTGAATTTCAAATACTTAAGCAGTTAAGCGAAGGCTCATCAATAATTTTACATGTAACACAACCTTTCAAGTAACTATCACAAATGATTGAACTCTAGAGTAGACCACTTGGTCTTTTAGACTTAGATACCATGTTGAAATGCAATTATCCCAAAAGGTTAAGCTATTAGGTGAAAACTAATAAATGGTTTTATAACTACTAACAAATTCTATAGAATTGCTAAGAAAAAGGGACCACCAGCCTGGAAAGAGAAAACATAAGAATTCTCTTTACATCTATGCCCTCTTATATTGGTAACTTGATTTCTGATTGTTTAAAATTAAATTAAATGCAGCATGATAGATAAGTGAATCGTGCAACTTAATATATCAGAAAATTGTAGAGTAAATGAAATTGATGCTATAATCCCACGGTTGTTCATTATAAAGGCTAATTGTTCTATACTTTTACTTGCACTTTATATGGAGATATATTATATAGTTAAAGTTTCTATAATATTTGAAATTTCTTTACAGCCATTGTAAGACATTAATTTACTTCATCAGTGTTCAAATTTATATACATTTAACTAGAATGAAACAAAACACTAGTTAGTAGTTATATGCATAGCATTAAAAGCACGTAGGAAGGTTATAGTGAACTAGTGACCAATTTTACTTAACACTAATTATCAGTCAGGCAGTGAGCAACATAATTGGTAGCATCATGGTCTACGGGATGATGAATTTATGTCTTTCAAATGTCAAGAAATGCAGAAATTAAGATCTCAATAACCTCTAACACAAAACCAACAAAGAATTTATTTATGCCTTTCTTCTCTTTCTCTTTAAGGAGTTCAACTACAAAAATATCATGCAATGCTGTAAAATAACTGCTTTCCAAATTCTTAACCAAACTTTCAGACAACGAATTGTTTAATGATGAGAAAAACTAAAATGCAGCTCAAGAAGTATAATAATCACACAGCCTAGTTGAGAAACGCATGCACAAGATTGTAAACTAATATACACAATAATGGATTCAGTAAATGCTCTTCGGTGTTGTAAAATCCTCTATGCGCCAAATAATCAAAGAAGCAAAATATTTAGGGCTCTACAAATTTCACTACCTTTTAACGTCATATCAACATCTTTAACAGAACACAATACAAGTGTTCCAACAACTGCATCCACAGAAGCATCACTCAGAGGTATAGCCTCCCCAACCTAAATATAGTCAACTTTAAAATAAAGATCAACTAACACAAGCACACCAACAACATTAAATTGAATAAAACAATAATATTGAGGACAATGATTCTCGTAGAAGAAGGATCTTTGTGACAAACGCTTGCTTCAACAAATAGGAATAATTTCACAATCAATGGGTAAAGTATATGTTTTACCTTGCAATTTCATTATTCTGACAGAAAACAATGACAATATAGCATAGCATTCACATTTGGCTTTGTAAACTACATAGGCCCCAATCAACACAAAGTTTGAAAGAATCTATAAAATTTTGCTTTGTATTGTTATATTATACTATAACTCAATGGCATTTTGAATGTAATCTGCATTTATATCATCGCTTCTCTATGGCAGGATTCATCTTCCTAGTTTAAAGCAGGGCTTATAAACTCGGGAGGGCATCATACATACAGCTTGAATAAACTCAAAGTTTGAGAGTGGCAGGCCAGCCGATGCAGCTGCGACCGAGCATACTTTTCCATCTTCAAGTTTGGATCAATGCCAACAACGTGAACATTAGAATCACTAGCGTAATAGCTGAGGTTAGGACCTGTTCCAATCCCAACCTCCAAGATTTTGAGTGCCTTCCCCTTCAAGTTACTGAAGACTGCTGACTTGTACCTTGCAACCTTACCACACAAAAGGAAACACCCCAAACTTCAATTCAATTCAATAACAACAAAAATTACAAAAAAAAAAAAAATAACACCACCAAAAGGAAAAGTTTAATGTCTATGCTCTCAGATGCACTATCAATCGATAGAATTTCAAGGAATTATCAAATCATGCTAGATTGGCACTATCAATCAATAGAGTTTCAAGGAATTGTCAAATCATACCAGATAACTACTCATTATAATAATTTAATTATCTATCATGATTTGACACTTCTTTGAATTTTTATTTATTGACAATATAGAAGTATTTTATATTATCTGCATAGAAATTAATCTAAACCAAAAAATACTTAAAACAAAACCCATATAAACGAAGAATGAACAAAAAACCTCAGCTTCATAAGACTTAGTAGCTGAATTCATAACCGAGGCATAGAATTCCTCATACCAATCAGGTCTTGGTGGATGAAACTTGTTAAGCAAAGCCTACAAAAGAGAAAAAAAAAAAAAGAAGAGAGAGAGGGGGGGGGGGGGTTAACTTTTCCATGTAATGCTATCAAAAATTTCAATTTTGCCAGAATTTGAACTCAAGGTACGATTTTTTGTTAACTGGGATCAACGTCATTACCGTGTAATCAGAATGTGAATTGGCGGCTGTGGAGGGTTGAATTGGGAAAAGCGTAGTTCCCAGAGTTGCAGCTTCAATGAAGTGCCTTCTTCCACAGAGGCATGGTTTGGTGGGTCCCAGCAGCGAGTCAATGGAGAGAAACTCGGTGCTGTGTTTGTTTGGCGCGTCCGAGTTGACCCGTTTGGGGAAGGAACGGGGCTTGTGGTTGTGGGTGGGTTCATTGGTGGAGGAACAAAGCGAAGTTTTGGGAGTGAAGAAGGGGACCAAAGATATTGTTGTAGGTGCAAGAACATGAAAATTCATTTCTTTGGGACTATGAAGGTAGTAGCCAAAGAGTGTTTACCGCTTACGAATGCAAGTGCAACGCTTCTATCGGATTTCTGTTTGGTAGCTTGGAAACATGGATGTAACAAAGAAGGATATTTCAAAATAATTTTACCATCAATTAATTGCTTTTTCAAGTTCTTACCCAAAAAATTGTTTTTTTCTTTTTAATTTTAAAGTTTTCAGGGTATCCTTATCCGATAATTTAGAGACTGATGACTTAAGATACAATCTAGCGAATCGTATGGTTAAATCCAGAATCTCGTATTTAAGTGATTCGAGCTCTTTAGTACTATCAATTAATTTGATACAACATAGGGAAGGATATATACAGTCATGATTACATTTGAAAAAACTATCTTTTTGTCCCTTTGATTCCATGCCTTTTATTATTTATTTTTTAATTTAATCTCTTACATTGTAGATCATTTTTAGTTTAGTCACAAATTAATATTTTATTACATAACTGACAAAAAAAATGCTAGTATGACACATTTCACATTAAATTCTCATGTATGCCATGTTTGTACTATTTATGTCATGTTAATATTTTTCAGCAATTATATAATAAAATATCAATCTATGACCAAAATTGTTTTGAAGCATAAGAGACCAAATTGAAAAAGTGAAAGGGGAAGCACCAAATTATTTTTTTTGCTATTTTGATGATATAATTATTAAAATCTTTTATGCCAATAGATTTTTAAAAAAGTCTTGGATTACTCTATCGAATAACTTTTGATACACATTAAATTTTATCTATTCAAACTCATTTAATGTTATTCTAATGATAAGGCACTTCAATTTTTTTTAACAAGTATGTAATCTAATATTCAATATCTATTTATATTTAACAAACATATTATAAGTTAAAATAAATTGAATTGAGCAAAGTATCATATAATTGTATGTGATGTGCTTAGGCTTGGTTTGATATTGTTTTAGCTCTCAAAAAACTATTGAGTTGTTTAGACTTCAAAAAGCTCTAAAAAGCCTTAATAACACTGTTTCATTAAATAATATAAAAGTTGTTGTCAATAGGCAAAAACCACGGTAATAATAGTTGGTAAATATGCTTTAAATATCCAAAATGACAATAATAAATATAGATATTGAAGAGTATAATTTTTACATTGTCATTAATTAAGTAAGATTATATTAGTCTTTCAAATTTCAGAAAGTATAAGCTAGTTCTTAAAAGTACCCTATGAGATGCTCTAAAAACACTATGACTTTTAAAAACTAGGAGCAAAAGCATCCCAATTTTTTTGTTTATTGAACATAAAAAATTGACTTATATTTTTCATAAGCCAGAGCATTCATTGAAGAGTATTATCAAACTCACTCTTAATGCACTTATTGGAAACTTTCCAATAAATGGTTCAATTGATGAAATTAGATGTCTAAATGATAGATTTCAAAGAGAGAGAGAGAGAACTCCTAGATGCATTGAAAAGAAAGATGAAAAAATGATTCTATTCTGTTGTGTGAATAGTACACAAAGGTTTATTTAGTAGTGCAAGAAGAGAGCTTACTAGCTAATCTCTAATTAAAATGGTTACATCCTAACTGAGTTGGTTAAACTTTACATTCCCTAACACCCTCAAACTCAGAAGGAAGCATTCCTGACTTTAAGTTTGGATCGCATATATGGAAGAGAAAAGGAAATGGATTTAGTAAGTATATCAGCTACTTGTTCTTATGGGAATAAGGCTAACATGTATGAGCTTGTTCACCACATTTTCGCTGACAAAGTCAAGGTGCAATTCAAAATGCTTGGACCTTTAGTGAAGTACATGATTGACAGCACTTAGATTGTCACAATAGATGGTTGGAATTTGTGTGACAGGTTGTTGGAGCTCAGTGAGGAGAGATTTGAGCCATGTAATTTCTGCAACTATGGAATTTCAATATCCGCTTCCATGCTTGACTTGGACATGGAGGACTATTTCTTTAATGTCCAAGAGACTAGATTTCCCCATAAAACACACAAAATCTAGTGGTAGATCTTCTATCATTAAGTCAAAACCCCAATTCACATCACAAAAGGCTACTAGATTGAGGCTAGAGGATGGCTGAAGTGTGAGGCCATAGGTTTTGGTACCTTGTAGATACAAGATTCTTTTACAGTTTCCAATGAGAGGATAAGGGACAATGCATAAACTAGAGACCTTATTAACACTAAATGCTATTTCAGATCTTGTAATGGTGACATATTGGAGACCACCAACAATTGATTGATAGAGGGAAGGGTCTTCAAACACATTGACTCTTTAGTGAGCTTAGACTGGAAGTCATGGATGTAGGATTGGAGTTGCAATTAGCTATTTTAATCTTGATGAGTAAGTTTGAAATATATTTATTTTGGCAAAGATGAATGGTTCCTTCTTTTGATGTAGTTGGCCAAGGTCCTTGAGAGGGAATGTGGCATTTAGAGTAGAGATAAGATGTTGAATGGCTGATTTGGAGCTCCCAATGATGATGACATCACCAACATAAACCAGCACATATAGAGTATAGTAAGGAGTGACTTGAATATATAAGGATGAATCACATTTGCAGAAGTAAAGCCTATCTGGCAAAGGGTGATTTGAAGTTTTCAAACCACGCACAGGGGGCTTGTTTGAGGCCATAGGGTGCTTTGTTTAGCTTACATACTAGTTGTTTGTCACCTACAATGAAGCCTTCAAGTTGATTCATGTAGACTAACTCTTCAAGGTCACCGTTAAGAAAGGCATTATGGAAGTCTACTTGATGAAGTGGTCATCCTTTGAAATGGAAATAGTGAGAACAACTCTCACTATTGTAGGTTTTACAACAGGACTAAAGATTTCATGAAAGTCAAAACCTTCTTGTTGATAGAACCCTTTTGCTACAAGTCAGGCTTTATATTTGTTTATGGAACCATCAGGATTATATTTGACCAAAACACCCATTTGCACCCAATGGCTTCTCTATTAGATGGTAAAAGAATAAGAGACTAGATGTTGTTTGTTAGAAGGGCAGTGTATTCTTCTTGCATAGCTTTGAACTAAAGAAGGTCTATTAGGGCCTTTTTAACTAAGGAATGTTCTAATGTTGCTATAAACATTTTAGGCTTTACTATGCCATTCGTAGATCTAGTTTGCATAGGATAAAGGTTGGAAGCGAGTGGTTAAGTAAGTAGCACAGGCTGTATTGGTGACTTTGGAATAGGGCTAGGAGGTAGGGGAGATGGGATGAGATATCTTGTGTTGTCAGGATAGAAGTAAGAGGGAGTAGCTTCTTGAGTTGTAGCAGCGGTGGTTTGACCAGGAGCCACATCAGGAGTAGCAACAACCTCATCAAGAGTAGCAGTGACATTGTTAGAAGTAGTATGAACCCCAAGAATGGTTTGAGAAATGTAACACCCTAATAATTAACCCAATACACCTAGGTTATGTCTAATTAATTACTAGACTTTACTCTTTACTTCAGCTCTTTTAGTCATATCTTGAAAATACTTAGTGAAATTACGAGCCATTTTTTTTTAAAACATAATTGAAAACGAGAGTCGCGCATAACGTGAACAATTTAAATATAAAAAGACATATTAGAATTTAAATACATCACATCACATCACATTGGCTCCATCATATAACATCCATAATTACTTAACACATAGATATTTTGCCTACCAACGAGTTAAGCTAGGTGTAGGCAATCAAACCAACATAAATAGTATACGGATGGAAAAATATCCATTAACGACACCTACTAATAACACTTCAGAGATAGGAATAGATATCCAAGCTCACGCGCAAAGTTTAGCAATACGTTCCTCAAGGATAATAAGCTGGTTCACCAGATCAAGTACATCTACCAGGTGAGAGCATCAACAGGAATCACAAACATCACCATCACTTTCTGAAGATGAGATGAAAAGAAAGAAGAGGGAGTGAGAAACTTATAAAAGAATCTCAGGGTACTCACCTCATATGTATCGTGTCATCATCATCATCCTCAGGAACCTCGGGTTATTATGAAATAGTGAGCATGCTAAGATTGATTTATTAAGTTCGAAAATATACTTTACCGAGGTTCGTCGTTTAATCATGCGTCTTATAATGCATCATAAACTTAGCATGTCATGTTTATAATGAACTTTTCCTTTCATATATAATAACATAGTTATGCATAAAATCACATCATATTCCTCATCATCATTTCATAATACTATGCATAGCATAACATCATATTTCTCATCATCATCTCATAAATACTATGCAGCAGAACATCATATTCACATAATGCATTTACTTAGTTTCTTAGGTGACTTAAAGTTACTTTCATCACCATTTTCCTGGGCCACCTTATACTCCACCCTTTTGGAGTAATCTAGGTTATGAGCTCATACCTTACTAGTCGTCACTAGCATATACTTATCCCTTTTGATAAGTTAAAATCCCACTCTACCCTTTTGAGAGAACGGGTTAGGGAGCAAGAATCACCTTTTCACCATCTATAGTCTGATGGGTCCAAAGGATCATTTTCCTATATAAATTTAAGTTACCATTAAATTTTTGTATGTTATATCATAATACAACTCTCAATTCATAATCATGATGCATAAACATTCTCATTGTTTGCAACAACAACTATAACATACAAGCCAGGGAATCATTCAATGATATCAAATACTTAATAAGCATCAAATCACTACATAGACTTATCATTTCAAACTTCAAAGAACCATCATCATAAATTCTTACAAAAAAAAAAACGTAAACAACCGAAACTTTAGAATCGGGTAACCTCAATTATCAAACTAATTAATCATGCATCTAAAGGATTCATTATCATCATTACCATTAATTATAAGCCTTAAGAACATTATTAAACTATATGGGACAACATAGGCAGCAAGTTATATTTAAGGATTCACTGCTAAAAGTTGCATTTTTAACCCTTTCTCGTTACGCTTTCCTTATGGTGCTAAAATTAATTATTAAACCAATTATGAATCATTCTCCCTTATCTAAACATAATAGAACCTGGTTCCTAGGGCTGCTAAAGGTTCTGGACAGAACACATAAACTTCATTCTAGAGTTCTAGAAATCTTGCTTTTACCTTTTCTAGTTGCTAGTTTCATTTTTAGTGTTCGAGGTCAATCCTATACTAATTGTTACCAGATTTTTCATGACTAACCAATCTTAGGCAGAATTATAACATACTAAAACATATTTGGTAGTGGATCAACTTAAAGAGATCAAAGACTAGTATCAACCTAGCTTTACGTTATTTATGTAGCTAGTTTTTCTTCTAACATGTATAGAATTGTGCCCTCATCATTAAACATAATAATCACAACTTCAAATATATTAAATCATCATCATAGTAGTAAACTCAGATCAATTACCGAATCATGAACCTCACATAATTGCATCAAATCACATTTTAAGTGTTCGTAGATCTTTTCTGTAAAATCCTTGCAAAACCTCAAAACTCTTTTAGAAACTAATGCTTTTTGTTAATCTTGAAAGGAATTATAGAACTAAATCAGTAGCTATTTAAAATCACTTTAGGCCTACCTTAATCATGAGGCCGATTTATATATTGAAAGAATATTCATGATTAGAATTTTCACTTAAGATAAAAGGAGCAAGTCTTGAGCTTAAGAGATTTATGTGATATCTTAGAATCATAAACATGCTATGCAACCTCATTTTAATCTTGTCATTATAAGGTGATAACTTGGAATTATAAACATGATATGCAAATCCATTTCTTTATCTTTAAGATTCAAGGTGATGACTTGAAAATTAAACATGATGCAAGAGACTGAAATATAAACATGATGCAAGAAACCTAGCGCGTAGTCCGCAGAAACCATGGGAAGAAAGAATCTTAAGAAACCAAGGCGGAGACTTACCGGTGAAGGGAGAAGAAAATTCTTATTACATCTTATTAAGCTCCAAACTCAAGACTTCTTAAAGAATGAATTCTTTGACTCCAATAATCTCAAGAAAGCTTTACAGTTTTTATTACCATGGTTCCAACTTTACTTGTGATACTTGGGCAAGTCTTTGAGCTCTAGGATCTTTAAGTGATGACATAAAATAAACATGCCATGCGTTGATTCTTTTAGCCATTATAAAATAAAGTGAGAACATAAAATAAATATGAGATGCAACCTTTTATTATCTTTAGAGATTAAGTGACAACTTGAAATATAAACATGAAATGCAAGCTTGGAAATTTAAACATGATAATGCAAGTTCATTTATTCATTCTTGAGAATTTAGTGATGACATAGAAAGTAAACATGGTTATGCAAGGCATAAACTTAAACATGGATGCAAGTTCATTTTATTTCTTTACTAGAGCTCTTCCAAGACTTTAGAGAAATATAAATTCAAGCTAATATATCTTAGCAAGACAAAGTGAAAAATACATCTTTCAAGTTCTAAACTCAAGATCTTTATTTTTACATCATAAAAACATCATTCTTTAAAGTTTTGCATCAAGTGGAATTTTCAAGCTTTAGAGGCCTAACTTGTGATGGATTTACAACCAACACTCAAGGTCCTCATCATCAAGCTATCATCATATTCCCATAGAGGCCTTATGGCCAAAATGTTCAAAGGAAAAGAAAGAAGAAAACAAATGGAAAAGCTAGAGAAAGTCCATGAAATCATCATTTTGAACCAAGAACAACACTTAGCAAAGCATAGAAATAAGCTTAAAGACAACTCCCTACCTAATGTGGTTTGAAAGAAAGGAAGAGAACTTGGTTTCTTGGAGTGAAATGAAAGAAAATCTCTTTGAGAAATTGAAGAAGAAGTTTCAGCCAAGGGGGAGGAGGAAAGAAAGTTTTTGTGCTTTGTAAAAACTAGAAATTGTGCAATTATAAGCAAGGCTTCTAAGACTCTTAAGCATGCCTATTTATAGAGATTTTTGAGCTCATGAATGGACAAATGGAGGAGGCATGGGTGGCTGATTTTAGAGAGGACAAAGGGAGGAAAAATCATTTTCATTTTTGGTGGCTTAAAACATGGAATCATGAAACATGATTCTTTGTTTTCATACCTTGAGTTTTGTGCCAAGTTTGACAAATTTCTGATGCATATTAGGCCATATAATTTCGTGCATTATAGCCCAAGGAGGATAAAATTTGTGTGTTCCATGTATTATTTAGGTGTAGGTAGGTATATTTGCAAATTAGAGAATTTACAATTAAGGGCTTAGGTGAATTAGTAAGCAATTTGAGTGTTTTTAAGCAATTTTAAGTTCTAATCAATTTAAATAAATAATTTTGACTCTAGATTAATAATTAGAATCTAATAGCCTTTAATTTGAGCCTAATATTGCTTGGGTTTCACTATACGAATCAAAAATCTCAAAATTTGCAAAACTACAAAGATAGGGACAAAATGGTAATTTTACTTAAAAATTGCCCAGACCACCCGAGCTTAATTAATGGTTAATTATAGCTTAAAAACATGTTTTAAAACATTTTAGTGAGGTTCGCTTAGTTTCAGGAATGGAGTTAAAACGCAAAGGAGTTTTGGTCATTTCGCGTCGAGCTCAAAATTAGGATTATTCTCCTCTATTAACACACATAACACAAAAATCTCTTATTATCACCAAAACATCCCCTTGAGGACGGGTGGGGCCCATGATCCTCATTTTTGAGTAAAATAACCTTAGGGGCATTTTGGTCATTTTACACGTATAGAAAATCGGGTTTGCAACTCTCGCACAATCGCCCATAACCTCTTTTCTAATGTTATATTCCTTATTTGAGGATTGTTCGTTTTTAATTTTATGTAAGAATTACTTAGGGTAATTGGTAATGACAGGAAAATGGGGCATTATAAGAAACAGGTTTTGCAGGAGATGTTTCAAGAGTAGCAGAAAGCCTAGTAGTAGGAATGATAGTAGGTATATTGTTTTGAACATGTACGTAAGGGATATTCAGAGAAACAGAGGCATTTTTAAATGTAGAGACAGGCATAATGGAGTTGAATGATGGAGTGTTAGTGGAATTAAAGCCAAGAGAATAAAGAACTATATAGGAAACATGATTCATCAAAAATCACATGTCTAGATGTATAGATTTTCCTAGATTGTGACAAGCATTTGTATCCTTTACAATTGTCATAATATCCTAGAAACACACTTTTCAGACCTATAGTCAAGTTTATATTAGTTATAGGGTCTTAGTAGAGGATAGCATGCACATCCAAAGGGTTTTAAGAAGGTGTAGTTAGCGGGTTGGTTATAGCTTTTGATATGGAGATAATTGTCCAAGGGCAAGTGTAGGTAGAAGATTAATGAGATAGGTGGTTGTAGAAAGGCTTCTCCTTAAAAGGTTTTTGGTAGGGATGCATGTGCAAGTAAGGTAAGCCCGTGAGGTGATGTGTCTTTGTTTCCTCTTTGCATTGCCATTATGTTCATGAGTATAGGGGTATGCTAATCTATGTATAATGCCATGTATTTGAAGAACTTTAGAATAGACTAAGTATTCTTTTGCATTATCTATTTGAAGCTTTAATTTTGGCATTAAACCGAGTTTCAACTAACGTTTTAAATTGGAAGAACATGTCAAATGCTTGAGATTTCTAGTTTATGAGATAGGTCCATGTAAACATGGTATAAGCATCTATAAAGCATACGTAATATCTAGCACCAAAGGTGGAGGGGAAAGAGAGGGACCCCAAATATCAATGAATACATGCTCAAATTGATGAGTATATATAGTGTTTGAAGTAGCGAAAGATAACTGATGATGTTTACCAAGGCAACATGATTCATATACAATTGTAATTTTATTTACATTAGAGGTATTTTACATAACTTTAACACCTGATGCACCACCTTACAAAGGGGTGACCCAGTAGCATGCTATAACAAGAAAGTATTATTTACACTATTGCCAATAGTAGTAGTATTATTAACGGTCAAAGGAAATTGTACAATCTTATTTGGAACCGATAAAGGTTTCAGGAGGAAGCCTGAATGAGTGTAGATCAGGAAATGAATATAGGCCATCTCCTTCAATCCCTTAGAGGAGTAGTCCTTGGGAATCCTGAGATTTCACACAACACTTAGCAGTATGAAACTCAAAATATATATGATTTTATTTTGCAAAGCGAGACACACTGAATAGGTTTTTAGTGAGACCTGGTACATGCAACAAATTTTGAAGAACAAAGAATATATTGAATAAAGGAGAATATAGGTCAGAATGCCCATTATGCATAATGTTCATACCTCTACCATTACCTAGATGCACCATTTCATGACCTTCATATCTGGATTTGGTGTTGAAATTGGAAGCATTTGGAGTAAGATGGTGCGATGCTCGAGAATCTAGATACCAGAGGAGATCGTACACAATTGTGGAGTTGCAATTAAAGCTTGAGATGACGATGCAATAGTAGGTGGTATCACAGCAGAGGTCCTGCAAGATAGGCTAGTGGAGGTGGTCTCATATGTTGATTGGCTTGACTCGGAGGTGGAAATGTTGGTTGAAAGTTAGGGTTAAACCTATGATAGTACTCATAAGCCGAGTGACCAAATCTATTGGAAACTTGACGCTAAGGCTTTGTGCAGTTTGAAGAATCTCCAAGTCTGCCAAATCACCTCTTCCTCTATTGATTGGAAAGCCTCTGCCGATTTGGAGAGCTTAGTGAGTAAGAACAACCACAGCCTCGAGAATGAGCCAAATGAGCTTGAATCAGTTGTTGAGATTCCAAATCTAGTCGATAGCAATGCTCAATGCGAGCCTCCATAGCCATGAGAAGAGCTTCAATCTCATCCACAGTATATGGTCGTGAAAGAATTGATGCTATAATAGGATTATAGTCCGTGAAAGTCCTTCCAAAATTACTTCGATTGTCTCTTCTATACTCAAAGGTGCACCAATAACGCCTAATTGATCTACAGTTCTCAATCTCAAGAGGATAGGTGTTCATGGAGGTACCTTTCTTGATGCTCTGGAGATGAGTTTGAGTTGGTTGATCCTTGTTCGAGTTTGAGATGCGAACAATCACAGCAATTTTGCCCAAATTTGGTCAGAGAATACAAATCAATCGTTTCACTCAAAGAGTTGAGCAACCACGCAGAAGGACATTGTCCTTTTGTTCCCATTCAAAAAATGCAGGATTAAGAGTACCTGAAGCAAAATCGGTGTTTAAGAGGTACATCGAGGTATCTGATCTTATTGCAAGTGTGATTGGAGCTTTTGGCCTTTGATCATTACTAGCACTTCCTGTTGCCACAGAAGGTAATTATCCTCTATTAGTTTATAGGAGATTGGAATCGTGAATTTCTTTGGGAGAAAACCGACGAAGACACAGTTGAAGAAGTAGGAGAATTCGCCATTGTTAGGGTTTAATAGAAAAAGCAAAAAGGATAGAAGAATTAGGAGAAAAAAAGAAGTGGCTCTATGATACCATGATAGATTCCAAAGAGAGAGAGAGAGCTCCTAGATGCATTGAAAAGAAAGACTGAGAAAATGATTATATTCTGTTATGTGAAAAGGACACAAGGGTTTATATAGTGGTGCCAAGAAGAGAGCTTAGTAACTAATCTCTAATTGAAACGATTACATCCTAACTTAGTTGGACACTAAACAAAGTTATTTAATAAAATAAGTATATCGAGACTTAAAGCCATTTAGATATCACTAATATTTAGGAAGTCAAGAGTTACATTTTTAATATTTTATCAAGTACTTTACTATAATGATCACAAATAATCTTTAAATAATAAAGGACAATATTTCTAAAATAAATATTCAAATTAAGAAAAAATATGTAATTTGAAATCAAAGTAATTCTAGAAATCAAAGAATAACACTCGTCTGCCAGTCCTATTTCTATTAAAAACAAGTCCCTATTTGCTTATAAAAAAAGGACACAAAAACTGATTATTTTCTACTTTCCCTCTCTTAAGAAATATACCCAAACATATAAACAAATTCCAAAAGTATTTTTTATTTAAAAAAGAGTATTTTTGCCCCCCACTAAAATTTTAACCAAACTAGTTCATGATTTCACTAACCTGTTTGCCGATTACTCAAATAAAATCAAGAAGTGCCTTGACTATACGCTGATCGTCTTATCGATTACAAACAGATGACTATTTAAGTTTCACATCCAATCTTATTATAAATGGTTATATTTTTGTATGACGCAAATGTTACAACTGGTACAATCATACCTTCACAAATGAATGTATAGTAGAAGATTTCCCATGGTGCAATCCAAGCACGTCAGGAAAATCCCATACTTACGAACTAATACATGGTTACAAGCACAACTGATTCAAAACTCCCCACTTTTTGTTATTAGCACAAGCAACTCTAAGTATGCATGATCGTGCGGTTCTAGATTCAGAGGAAAGAAAAAAAAGGGGCAATTTATAGCTCAAAAATCCTCAGCTATTAATGGCAGCCTTGGTCCTGAGAAGTATTACTGTTATCATTGTCAACATCTTCGGTGGCACTCTGATCCTCTGGTGAGGCGTTATTGTTGCAGCCATCAGCTGTCAAAATAGGAGTGTACCTCAAAATTGCTGAGTTTTAACAAAGACCTGAACTTTCTAGAACACAAGAAATGGCCCTGTCATTTGCACATACCTTCACTATCATCTGCTGGAGCATAAGCCGAGCGCCTTGAACGCGCCTGCTGCTGTGTTGGCTGATTACCAGTGTTGGTAAGGCCCCAAGATAGGGATCAGAACAAAAACAAGAATGTCAACCAAATTTATTTAAACTTCACATAAGGACACCTTTATCCAATGTATCATTTATTAGTCACATGGTTATTTTCAGAAACAATGGTACGATAAGATGAATCCAGTTCCTGTTAGCTCCCAAAAGTTTCATTAAAATCCTTCACGGCTAATACAAGGACAGGGTTGAAGACAATGTCTGCACTAACTTCCATCAAAGTTAAGTGCCTCAAGCACATAGCACGTCTGCAGCATTGCACAGATGCATTTCAAACAATAACAAAAACCAACTCCTACCTCAATAGGTGGGGCTGACTATAAGGGTCAATTCCAGATTCATTTCAAATAACAAAATGTCAAAATCATCTTCAAAATAGTTTCACAATTTAATCTATATCTATTTGGGGGTTTGAAACAATTGCCGACACACTTGAAAGTCACAAGGACTGAGGGTTCAAGTAAAGAGGAGATTACCTCTATTGAGTAAACCACGCCAATGCATCTAGATGTCCATATAAACATACGAAGAAAAAGAAAGAATACACAAAGCATAAGCTCACCTGCAACTTTGGGCGAAGAGCTTCAAGTGGTCCTTTAGGCTTTTGTTCTCCTTGCTGTTTAAGAAAACAGAGAATGGCCACAGATATAAGGCATCCAAATAAAATGTCCTGAATGCTAAACAGAAAGCCACCTAAATATAATGATAAACATGCTTCTGAGGCTAGAAAGTACCTTCCCCAAAGCCCAATCAGCAGAATCAAAATAAGCACGTTCATGATCCTGCCAAAAATTTAAAATCATTGATGCAAAAATTTCAGTTTGAAAATAATATTTCACACAAACACAGATGATCAAAAGATGGAGGAAGAGGAGCATTAAAGAAGCAAGATCAGGTGAACTAAGGAAGTAGTAACCTTGGAAATTAGTGGAGGCTTCCTTGGTAATAACCCTCCATACTTTTTCTTGATAACTTCTTCCTGCACAAACAGATCAATAGATTACAGCAAATGATACAGCAACATAATAACATAAACCCATATCATGAGATTCAATGCTAAGAAAAACCACTAAGTTAGTGAGAACTTTTAAGAAACCTTACATTACAAAGGCATTCTTCCAAACGCTTAAGAAGTGATTTCAGTAATATACAATCCCAATCCAGAACCACAGATTTCCACATAGAAAGAAATAGTAATATGCTCATATGTTTAAGTATAGTACAACAACTTACAATCTCAGTGTTTCCTGTAGGAGTAAGATGAGGTGTGATTAAGATTAAAGATAGCAATGAGCCATTATCTGCATCAGCTTACACAACAGCACACATACAACTCCGCCATATTCAGATTTTATAAATCAACTATAGTTATGTTTAAAAGCTTTAATTTCAGATTTTAGGCAAATTGTCATGCTTTATGCTTGGCTGCCAAACCTAAAATTAATTTTGGATTCAGAAAGTAATACTATTAGAAGTTGCTTAGTTGCTGTTTTCATTTTTTTATTTTATTTTTTTGTTTTCAGTTTGTTTCAGGCTATCCCCAAACTTATCATTGGCTAAACATTCCCAAACCATAAACTCAGACTTTCAGTTCCAAATGTAACTTTTTTCAAAATTAATTCAAACGATATGCATTCTACTCAAAATCATTCTACAAATCACCAATTTCCCAAACCACCAAACACAGACAAATATATAAATAAATAAAGCCGGAAAAAGAAAGAAAGGAAAAAAAAATAAAAATTACCTCCTGTTGTGGCGAGGGCATGGGATTTTCACCATTTTTATTGTTATCTGAATCTTTCAGATCATCCACAGAATCTTCAGACCCAACTTCATTCTTTGGAGGATCTTCAATAAACTCCTGTTTCTTTACACCCTCAACATTACCCTCTGACATTGTTCACCCTGCTCTATACACAAATGGCTGAATTCACTCACCAACGTAAAAGAATCAAATCAATTTCATCTCCGCAGTCACATGCAAAAAAATTCCATCAATAATCCTAAGAATCTTGCTGATTCCAATACTATTTCATTAATAATCCTATGAATCTCGCAGAATTCCAATCCTAATAACATGGGAATTTACTTCAAGAACATGGATCAATCCAATCCCAAATAGATTCAGCATGAATCGAAATTAAGATTGAAATTAAAAGTAAGAGATCATTGAAAAGCGCTAAAGAAAGAACAAAGATCACGTCGTATCGTACCGTATCGCCAGATAGACTTTGGATTTCGCGATCTTATGCTGTATCGTATCGTATCGTACCGTATCGTATCGTATCGTTGGATTGAATACAGAAAAAAGAAGGCGTCAATTTGCAGTGCCAGGAAATGAAATGAAGCCAAACTGAACTCTTACAGAGGAACGGCAAGTAGCTGAAACACGCATATTCTCCAATTGCGTTGCTTCAAAGTTATATAAATATTTTTTTAATTAGAAATGAATTTTGAAGACAATATAAAAAATTTACACCATTTTTACGTAGGATATAATTAGAATTCACTTATAGTGTTAAAAAAAACTCACACATTCATTTAATTATATAAGAATTTAATTGTTGACGGTGTAAAATTTTTTTAAGTCAACTAATTATATATTATCACATAAATTATAATAGTTAATTTTTATATCAACTACTGAAAGTCATCAAATTAAATATTTTGATTAAATGACAATGTAAAATTATTTTACACTGACATTACATTAAAATTAAACTCATTATATAATGACATATAGTAAATATGATTATTTCCCACTCAATTATTTAAAAAGTCATATAAAGAAGAGATATTAAAACTTGTTAACACTTTTAGCATATCAAAATTTAACTCTTTTACGTACCTACATATAAAACATAATAATAATAATAATACACTGTCACCCTAATTCAATTTGATACTGTATTGCATAGCATATATAGTATATTTAAGAGCCTAATTTCATTCAGACTATATATCCATCCAATTTTATTCTCCCTATTAATGAGGATTGGGTATGCATTTTTGTCTTCTAAATAAGATTGATGAAATTTAATTTCTATGAGAAATTATTTAATATCAGCATGAATATTATAAACACAATGTATTTATAATATTTCAACCTGAACGCTTAATATGATCATAAAAAAATATGTATTTAAATCATATTAATCTTTTATTATTTATAAGTAATAATTATCTAACTATGAGTAATCCTATCCATTTCTTTCTTTTAAGATGCAAATCGATGGTACTTTTAGACATTTTCATGTCACATGTAATTCAAGTATCGACATATTGAATGTATGTTTAAGAAGATCAAAAAGTACATTTACTCTAACCCAATCCTCATTAATAGGGAAAATAAAATTGCATGGGGATATAGTCTAAATGAAATTAGGCTGTTAAATATACTATGTGCAATAACATATATGTTATAACTAGTGAAATAATCCGTGCTACACACGGCGATGGTAGTAAAACAGTGAATGTAAAATTAAGTAATTAATAAAATAGTGAATATAAAATCAAGTGATTACAATTAAGTAATTAAGATATTAGTCTTCTAATATAACCTTTTTGTAATATGTGTAATGACATAATATCAGAAATGAACCAAAAAGATAATTAATTATTTAGTGTACATGATAAATCAAATTTCACTATCTTCCATGACATCCCCATTATATGAAAAAGGAAAAAAAATTAAATTAGATATTCAATAAAATTAAATGAATTAAATGCAAATAATTTGAATTGCTATATTTGCATGACACATGTGATGCATATAAATGATAATAATTAATAACTACATTTGAGAATAATAATTATTATTAACTATAGATAGAATTAAAAAATAAAAATAATAATACTAAAAAAGATTGCACAATATTTGTTTGAGAAATAATACTCTCAATTATTCCTTTCATCTTCATCTATTATAGTAATTTAAAATGATATCAACACCATCTAAAAATAGAATAAAACTATGTGAATAATACTTGTATTATCAAATTTATGATACTTTTATTCATGAAAAACTAAAGAAAGATTGCTTATATTGATCGACAATATTCTAGCAAATTTAAAAAATTATTAGTAATTATGTAGGATCATGTTAAAAGAAGGGATGATAAAAAAAATTCAAAACACACACACACATACATATATATATATATATATATATATATATATATATATATATATAATCATTTATTTAATATATTAATAGTCATCCAAAATAATACTTTAATTAGTGGCATCTTCTAAATCACTAGAATTAATCAAGTTCTATCTACATACCTGAAAATCAAACTGTTAGATTCTATGAAAATGAAACTATTGGAAATTCTATAATAATAAAACAATTTTTATTAATATTAATCATTCAAACTATTGTGAATTTTTAAACTCATGGTTATCCTAAAGGAGCAGAGACCTTTGAAATTGCCTAGTAAGTACTCATTAGTAAATTATACTAAATATTAAATTCATGCCTTGATTGGCTAAAGAGGGTTATATTTATAGATATGACAAAAAATTTAGTTCAGTTCCACCTATGAGTTAATCAATAATTATATTTATATAAAGTAATTTGTATATTTTGATGTGATTGTTTTATCCTACCACATAAAACATTAATAATTATATTAGTTTGCTTTTCTTAAGTGAATTTTATTAGTCTTTTTTAATATAAAAGATGTAGCAAAAACTCAAAGTAGTGCTATAATATACATTTAGGAATTTGTCATTTCTACATTGTTAAGCAAAATTTCCAACTGTTATATTCATAGTCCCTCACTAAGGATTATGCAGTATATGCAGCTCCATGACACTATGAAATTGGAGCATTTCAATATCATCTTACTAAAATGCATCAGACTGAATTTTTTTTTTAGATAAATGGTCAAGAAACTCAACCTTCAAACATAGGAGAGAGAATCCAATCAAATCAAATCCAAATACAAAGAGAATAATCACACAAAGTTCTTAAAAACACATATATAGGGATATAGCTTTTTGGCCTAATTGCGAAGATTAATCCCACTTATTATGCTCAAAGTACCAAACACCAAATACATTTTCAATCCTCTGTACAAGCCAAACAACAAAATGCAAAGGATCCTGAAGTGCACCCTAATAAGTAAATATGCAAATACAGCAAACCATAATTGAAAACAACGCTTGCTTATGGGCAAACTGCCTTAGCCTCACTTTAGGATCCTCTGCAAACTGCACTTCAGTTTTTTAATATATCTAGAACAACATCCTTCTTTAGTCCTAATCCTCTTTATTGACTTTCCTTAGCTTTGTAGAAGATATGTCATAATCTTCTAGTGACACGGCAGATGGAGTCACAATAGATGGAGTCTCTTTAATGTATCACTTTCCTTTGCAACACAAACCATATAAAAAGTTCCAATAAAATAATTCTCATTTTTTCATTAATTACAATGGTGCACACAATTTTTTTTCTCCGTCTTCTATTTAGGGACTGACAACACAATGAGGAGGAAAATATCAAGAGGGCACCTAGGACACCCTCTTATCATATTTCAATACAATGACACATACATCTATTGCAATTGTCTAAGGAAACACCTGTTTATAAAAACATATATACATGACAGCACATAGATATTATAAAACCATGCTTCCAGCAGTCTATGCCACTTATTCCTTTATACGGATTGTCAAGCAATACTCACCGCAACTAATATTCAAAATTTTATTAGTTTAGTAGCAGTCCATAGTTTGCACTTGTTAGGAACAGACCCCAATTGATCCAAGATGTAAGAGGCACAACAAACCTCACACTTCAGCAAAAGAATCGAAAACAATAGCAAAGGAAAACATCCAACAAATCCTTCAATAGCTTGCTGCCTACCCAAGGAGCACAACTTATGTCATAAATTAAGAACTCCACCATACCTCTACCGATTGAGCATATTTTACCATACCCTACACAAAAATGTCATGTACAACTCCTTAATCTCAAAGCTTTGACGACAGTCAATTTGTATGTCTTAGTTGCTGCACAGTGTAGATGCTTGATAAGCACCATATTAAATTATTTGGATAAAATTGACTAACAACCTACCTAGCACATTCGGGAAAATGTCTTTACACATGGAACAACACAAACCATATCTAGAAAATCTATCATAAACAAACCATACCTCTCTTTGTGCTTACCCTGTTGCTACACCAATTTTTTGCATTAGATCAGCAAAACTATATCTAATTGTGGTATGAGAATTGCACTTTTTTATGTGAGATTTGCTTATAGAGCATATAGAAGAAAAGGGAGGTAAATCTTCATATAAGATCTATCAGAATCAGATTTGCTTCATTTTGATTAGAAGAACATCCTCGATCATTATGTGCATTGCATACTAATCCATGAAACATGATTGTCTTTTTTTTTCTCATAAGCTAAACTATGGAAAATTAAAGTGAATCTTCATATTAGATCCCACCAAATCAAGATCTGCAGAAACAGATATATCACATCTTATTGTGCATGCTTGATTGCAAGTTCTATTAAATTTTAAATAATCAAATGAGAAAATAAACTTTTTACAGAATTATTTTTATTATAGAGTAGTCCATCAATTCCTAATTTGAGCAAGGCAAGTTATAAACAAAAGAATCCAATTTTAAGTAGCTGATCAACAAAATACAAATATCAAATCAATTAATTCGTTTGTAGTTTTTAGAATTATGTGATTTCCATTACAATATTATGTTCTATAGATATTATAAAGACTTGTTTATATATATGGAAGCATGATTTTAGCAAATATGCTAATTACTACAGATAAATGAAATTCCTTATAGAAAATTTATGCATAAGTTTTGGCTTGATTATGTATTCTTAACATCTCATAGAAAGAACCTATGTGCTATTTAGAACAAAAAGCTTCATTCGCAGCCATGTGACTTTGAATTAACAGTTGTGTGGCCTTTAAAATATAAGTAATGCCTAACACCACATAAGGCATTATTAGCTACTGTGTGACTTTAAATTTCCTATTAATAGACAATAGGAATTACATAAAGAGGGAATGGAGGAGTTGATCATTTAAATTAAACTTCATCATTAAATGATATACCAGAAAGGGTAAAGAATAGAATAATGAGAATCAATAACTTGTACTCTTAGTAAACTCCAATATATGTCCAATGAAATTCATTTTCTTCTCTTAATTGAAAGGAAGAATTTGATATGGTGTTTCTGTATATAAAAAGGAAAAAAAAAGAATCTGAATGTAAATGAGATAAAAGCTAACCAAACCATTAATGACCTATAATCCAATATTTGTAAGCTTTAGCCCAGCTTCCATACAAAACAAAGACACTATTATTTTTCCATGTGACAGATTACAACTACCTTTGTCTTTTCAAAACATAACTAAATTCCTCAGCTGTTATGCGATTAAGCACATATAGAACTCAAAATTTTCAAACGCAGTTGTTCATTATTGACTTATGTTCCAATAGCAAACAGATTGCAATTGCCTTGGACTTTATAAATATTGGTTCTACAACTGGTAATAGAAAACTAACATGATGAAGAAGGCTTTTTAAAACATATACACGAACTTGATTAGGATTCAAATATTCTAACAAATCATTCTTATCAAGTAAGCCAAATATTAAACATTATTTCCAACCATAGTTTTAAAACTTGAACCTGATCAAACTTCAGGCACCAATCACTTGGGTCATTGGTTCAACCTGGGTCATGGTTGAATTGGATTTTATTAAATTATTATATAAAAATATAACTTAATGTCATTATATATATATATATATATATATATGTATAATTGATTGCACATAAAAACATAATAACAAGGTTGGCATAGTGATTGTTGCATGTGACCAAGTCCCATTAGCGCCTAGACCAAGGTTCAAATCCACCAGATGCAATTTTTGAGAATTTTCAACATTTCACATGGTTATAATATGTATATTAAATGCAACATATAGGATAAGAAGCATCAGTAGCTTAGTGGCAGGGCGCTGCTCACTCTCTTTGAGGGAGGAGGTTTGAATCCTTGCATGGGAATTTTTGCGAAAATTTCCTCATATTGGTGACAGTGAACGACAAGTTGGTTCACTACTGGTTAATAAAAACCAGCCGATTTAACCCTTTGATTAGTTGTGCCGATTCAATTGAGAACGATCCAAAGGGAACTGAGGCCAGGTGGCCTTCATGTTTTCCAACGGCCGCTGTCCGGTTTTTAATACTATGTTTCCAACTTTTGAATGTAATGAAGCCCTCTCATTCTCCCATATGTTAAGCAAATCAAATTCAAAACCAACCAAGCATGTTTGAATCCTACTTGATGTCATCTAAAATTGTTAAAAGAAGTTATGTAACTATTAATTATAATAAAATCAAAAACAATAAGTGTAATTTGACAACATAAGCAAAAAAAAATTGGAAATAATATTTGTTTAATTTTATAAGAGTTGTAGAGCACCAAAGAGGCAAGTTTTAAGAAAATTTCATTTTACCACATCAAACTCCAAATGCTAGACCAAATGTTAAACCACCTATAGTGCAATGTGACTAGACATGAGGAGTCACCCTGCCATCAGTTCCTGGTGATGCTGGAAATTTTGCTTGCTAATACGAGTTGTCGCTACTCATAATAAATTAAAAATATTGTAATAACTAAATTATACCAAATGCAGTTTGGATACAATTAAGGTCGTCTTTCATGGAAGTGTTCTAATTGATTCAAGAGATTGGGAGGATTTTTAAGTTACTTAGAGACAAAATTAAGTTGAGAAAATATTATATATTGGAAGAATTACTTGCATAAGGATTCCCTCGGATTAAAATTTGTTTAATCATTGATTTAAAAGATAAATTCATCGCGATAGTTACTTTTATTAATTATGTTTTCACACAACAATGATTTAATTCAACTCAATGGTTACACAAATGCACTCCCATCCATGATTTGACTAACACATGAATTAGTGATCCATAATCACGATTCTATGAACCTAGGTCAGTTAATTATCAATTGCAGTAACCTAATTTCCAAATAGAGTTAATTCTAATCCATTACCAAATGGATGTAATTTAATCAATTAAAAATAGGAACATCAAGAACAATATCAATTTTCAGTTATCATTGCACATAGTAAAAGGATTACTCCTTCATAGGGAGGATTACAATTGTTGTTGAGGAAGAATACAAATTGCAATCCTAAACGGGAGCCAAAACAAGGATTAGAAGCTCCCAAAACCTAGAGAGAGAGAGAAAAAGAAGAGAGAGAGTAGGGAGAAAAAGTGCTTGACGGCAAAAATAAAATAATGAGTCAGAAGGTGTCATACAATATTAGACCTAATCTATTTATAGTGTAGCAGAAAAATACATTAAAGTGGGTCCGCTAGGTTAAAAACTAAAAATCCCATTGACTCGACGGATTGCGCTCGCTCCACTTATGACCGTTATAGTGGTCAGACCTATAGCAATCTTGCCGTAATAGTACCAAAACGGTGCCCAAGTGCTTACTCTGCGACCGCTACAACGGTCTTGGCATCCATGCTTCATGTTTCCAAACTCTGCCAACCGCTATAGTGGTTGTAGACCGCTATAGCAGTCTTCCCAGGCCAATCCATGTGTTGCTCCTGTGTCAAAGGTTCGCTGAGTCCTTCTCTAATGTACCAACTTGGGAAGGTCCTAGTACCCAACAATGCTCACACAGAAAGATTAAAATCACAAGTAACTTCAAAATACAATTATTCACTAAAAAAATATTACTGATAGTTATGAAATTATTCAATGATGCATAATGAAGACAAAGTACAAATCCATTAATTAAGTACAATCCAAATACAAAATATTCAGAGTTAGGATGGAAAATTGGTGTATAAATGCAACTCATCACTTGCATTTTCTTCATAACAACATCAGACAAGCATTTAGAATAAACGAAATGGGGTAGTATGTTTGCTTCTCCATAGTCATGCCCACACAAGCAGGATGGTACCTACAACACACCTACAACAATTAGATATGTGTTTTATGGAACATATAGGTACATCAACATATATAGTGGTAGTAAATGGAAGGTATCAAATAAAGTAGAAGTTATATCATGAACGCCCCAAAACTTGAATCCATTAATGTACCTGGATCCTAATAATAACAAAACACAGCTATGCCATTCACCACTACTGTTAAGCCAATCAAGAGATTGAAAATTGGAAAAATTTTAAAAACTATTGCACTATTGGAAAATGTATCTAGGAACTCCATCCTTTTTTTCTACAGAACAATTTTGACCTCATACACTTCTTAACACTATTTACACTCATTCTGCGGGTCCTAGAATTACATACCCACATGCATGGTGATATAGGACAGACCCAAAATCACCTCCACCACCATTTTGGCACGTACAATATGAACCACCAGCATCATTACCACCTCCCTCACCAAGCATCTCCTATATATTACAAAATTTTTATTAGAATGCATGTTTTCTCTTTAGCACTCAATACTTTATGTTTCTGATAGGGAAAACAGATGAAACTCATCAAGGTCTAGATTAGTATGTTCTCAATTTTCTTGTTCCTATCTCATTAACAGTCCAGCACCAATCAAAGTGAGATTTTACTGATTCATACATAATGTTGCTAATCAATCATTGCACTAAATTATCACTACTTTTAGAGCAACACTGCTGCAAGTTGAAGGTTATAATAAATTAGTTTCTATAAACACTGTTATGTGAATTTCAATGTCAATAATCAATACGCTATATTCAGAATTATCTTTCCAGAGCAGCTATTAAAGATTTATCATGCTTTGGTGTGCTTGATGAGTATAAGAGAGACAGGGAGAGAGGGAGAGAGTTTACCATACAAAGACAGTTTCCTTTATCAACTTGAAGCTAGAATTGACGAGTTGCTTTACATATCCATCTTATTGAAGCTAAAAGGAGAATATATTTGTTCAAAAGTCCACTCAAGAGGTATTAGGGATGAAAGCTTAGCATAAGAGAAAAAGGTAGAACTGAGTTACAAAATTGAAGTTTAGAATTGTAGAAGCTATCTAATGGAACTAATTCTCGAGAGGCTTAGCTCAAGTGACACTGACACAAACATCTCTAAGGACTGGTTATCTTAGTATCAAATTTCACCTAGGATGTTATGCCTTTACTTATGCCTACCCTTCCCCTCCCTATCTTTAAGCAATCGTACTCCAATCTTGCTTGAGTGGATCTAGAGATTCTCTTGAAAAAGACTTGTTATTCAGAGTCAAAATCCAAATTTCATTTTCAAGGAGGAAACCAAGAAAATAAATAAATAAATAGCCCATTAACAACTAATAAAAATTTCTGGTCTGTTGATGTGAGTTGTCGTTACCCACAACAAATTAAAAATATTGTAATTACTAAATTATAACAAAAATGCAGTTAGGATGCAATTGAGGCCATCTCATAAGGAAATGTTAGTAACCAATTAGAAATTGTTGTTTCAATAATGAAAATTAATTTAGAAAATTATATGGAAAAATTACCTACACAAGTAGTCTTTAAGATTAAGAATTGTTCAATAATTGCTTCAGATGATTAATTCATGGCAATGATTACTTTTATTAATTATGTTATCATACAACAATTATATAATTCTATTTAGCGGTCACATAATTATACTCCCACTAAAGGTTTGACTAATACATGCATAAGTAATCCATAATCATGGTTTTATGAGCATATACTAGTTTACTTACCAATTACAGCAATCTAATCTCCCAACGGAGCTAATTCCAATCTCTTACCAAATGGATGTAATTTAATCAATTGATCAAATATCCCAATGAAGTTTTAATTATGCATACAACTCACAAGGTGAATGAACACACAATCAATAACTCTTAAAAACACAGTTACAATAATTCACACAATCAATATTAAAATATCCTTTTTTATAAAATATTAATTAATGTTAGTTGTAAGATATGCTCATATATATCGCACGGAGATATGATGCCTATAGATCAATAATTTTCTTGTCATCTTTTTATGGAAGAAAAATATTTCTTTTTGCATAAAGTGAACAAACAAAAATCAGGAAACTTAATGGATAAGATTTAACTTGACGAACACGAATCCCAGATACTGGATGTTCAACTTAAAATCTCAGGCGAAATTCTATCTCTATTGAAAATCCTTTATTTCAAATTCCTTTTTCAGGCTATTTACAATATTTAGGTCATCAACATAATTTGCATCTAGAACAAATCCAAAAGTCTATTTTCTTAATGAAAACACAAGGAGAAATTAAATATGATTATTTTCGTATATCCACTAGCATGTAACTAATTGCTGAGGCAAGTTGATTGTTAATTTAAAAATGATATGTAGTTGCATCCACTAGCATGTAACTGAGTAAGCCTGAGCAGCTGGGCTCGCTCCCAGTTAAGAGCATTGTTTATGAAGATATGCTTCTGTTGGAGTTGGAAGAAATAAAAATATGTTCTTAACTTTTATTATGTAGAACAAGATTAAGTAAAGGGGTAAGTTGATTGTTTAATTAAATATGACAGTTCCATCCAATAACATGTAGCTATGTTAGCATATATACAAAGCCAGGCCGATAATTTCTCACTGTGATGCTCACAAAGGGATTATATTTTTATTTCTCTGAACATTTTTAAATCATATTTTCATTATCGTATTGAACATGATGCCTGCATCACGAACGAACCGTATCAAAGAAACATAGTATAGGATTAACAGTCCGATTAATTAAGTACAAGTTTAGATCTACCAAAAGAAAAAGTAAAGGTTCTAGTGAAGTTACATCTAGTGATGTATCATCTAGGGAGCAACATAGCACAACATCTGGATTTTGAACTAATTAAATATTCGTACTCGTCCTGTTCATTAAATTATTTAAATAATGAGGTTAGCATTATTAGAAATTGCCGCGTTTCAAATTATATAGTAATAACAAGGAGAAATTGAAGCAATCAATTATCCACCATATTGACTTCAACTTCTATTTGCTAATATGATGTTACATCTTTTACTTCTTCTTTATCTTACCAACTGATGAAAATTAATATTGTGTTATGATAAGCAGGCGCGCGCATACAAAAGGAAAAAAAAAAAGGAAGAAAAGCGCAGACGAGGCTGCCTAGCTACGAAATCATCATAGGATAAACGATATTGTAAATGGAGCCTATACTGAAACCACTACATTAAGTTTCTTTCCATATTATATATGTGGATACGCTTCTTTTACAACTATCTGATGAGTAATTATTTGAAGATTTGTGGCTAATAGTCAAAACTAATATTTCCTTACCAACTATAAAAATCATATATATGCTAACTTTTAATTATGGATGAAAATAATTACTTGTCCTCATATTATGTTATCTTTTCTATCTCACCAACCGCCTTTTATCATATGAAAAATAAGCATTTATAATTTAAAAATAATTTCTAAACATAGATTACCCATCTTCCATGTAGCCATAAATAATTGTTGAGACATGAAAATGGCCATGATTCGAGAATAATTTATTTCCATTCTTTAATTATGATCTAACCTAGCTCCATGGATAATTATAGATATGATGCACGAAAAAATTATACGTGCTCTCGAATTCTCATCTTATTAATTAATTTTACAAAGCTAAATAATTTTTTTCCTAAAATTGTCTCAAAACTGACCTCAACGAAACTGCTAAAAAAAGTGCTACGGTTAAATATTTCACTTGCATTATTGTCACCCTGCTGCGCGTGTCAGCAAATACAAGACAAACCAAATGCCTCTGATGAAAGTCAAAGGATTGCGCTTCTATTGGAGTAGGAACATTATGCACATTGATTGAACAAGTACGATTAGGTAGATGGCTATTTAGTATCATTCCACAGCATGTAAGCAAAATCATTCACTGCTAGTCACAAACTTACACGTGGCATGCTTTAGACAAACAAAAACAAAGCCACTTTGAGCTTGGCAAACCTAATTCAAATTGGGTAGTTTAGATTCACATCGGAAAACACGAATGCGGCTTATTCAATTCTTCAACTATATAAATGCATGGTTTGTTTATTAGATACCTGTAAATAAGAAGCATCGATCACCATAACATCCTTGAGCCTCTAAGCCAAAGTGTGCGAGAGAGAAAAAAAAGTTGCAACAAAATGAAGGGTTCAATTGAAGGAGGTGAAGTATCTAAGGGTGCATCCCCTAGAAAAGGGGTGGCAAGGGGGTTGTCTATAATGGACTTCATCTTTAGAATTATTGCAGCTGTTGCAACACTAGGTAGTGCATTGGCCATGGGAACCACTAATGAGACCCTACCATTTGCCACCCAGTTTGTAAGATTCAGGGCTCAATTTGATGACCTCCCCTCATTTGTGTAAGTGGTGTTTTCTTCTAGAATGATTTTAATTTAGTGTGCGTAAAAATCATATACTTATTTGTGTTTGGTCCGGAATATAAAGGGAAGAGAAGGTTTTTATGGGTGAATTTTATGTATATAATCATATTTGAAATTTATCAACACGTGAGAAATTTTGGGAGGACAATGGCTAATATTGGATGCATGTGACCATACAAATCCAGGTTTTTTGTGTTAGCCAACTCTGTTGTTTGTGGCTATCTGGTGCTTTCACTTATCCTGTCGGTATTCCACATAGTCAGGAGCACTGCAGTAAAAAGTAGAATTCTCCTTATTGTTCTTGACACGGTAAACATTTCTCCCTAATCACCAAGGAAATTTTTTGTATGCAAGGGCTAGTTTTTTTTTCAAAAGTTTAGTTAATCAATAAATGCTTATAGTTTCACTAAGCTTTTAATTAGGTTTCTATGGTTTAAAATTGTGAAATCAAGTCCCTATAAAAAATAAAAATTTATAATCAGGTTTCTATAGGGAATAAAAATTTGTAATCGAATTCTTGAATCCAATCACGATTTAGAAATGTAAGATTAAACATAATATTTCTTGATTCCTTTTTATGTGAGTAAGAAAGGAGATGACAAAAGTTTCATACAAGTTGATACTTTTTTGAGACTTAGTTGAACTCATTTAATTTTTTGTCTAATAACAGAAGGACAAAAATATACCATGATGAGTTTCAAAAATAGTTTAATAATATTATTGAATTTTTAATCTCTAAAGGGTTCAAAACAACCCATATGAAGAGGTTAATGGATGAAATCAAGAAACATATTAGCTAATTTTATGTTTTTGAAAATTGTAATGAGTATTAGGTTTAGGGACTTGATTATAAAATTGTATTCACTATAAGGGCTCAGTTATAAATTTTAAAATTGTTGGGACCTAATTGAAAATTTAGTAAAACTATAAGGATTAATAAATTAATTAAACACATTAAAAATAAATTCCCTTTTGCCTCTTTTGAAAAAGAAATAATAAAGTGTTGACATATATTTCTATTATAATTAAAAAAACACTTAAATATAATTTCAATCCTTTAAAATATAGTAAATTCCAATTTTTTTTATTTTAATCCTATTTTTTAAGATTTTGGTTTTGCTCCCTTTTGTTTTAAATTTTTTCCTAGCTATAAATTATTAAGAATATAGATCTAGTACTTAAATATACAAAAAAAATAGTCTTTATAATTGTTTTAAAAATTTTCTTTTGATCTTTACAAATATCATCACTTTATAGATGGGCTAACGCAATAGAGACCAAAATTAAACATATAAAAAAAGTTGGGATCAAAAAACCAAAAAAAAAAAAATTGTAGGAACTAAAACCAAAATTCACTATATTTAGAAGAGTTAAAAATATGTTTAATTCTTAAAAAAAATATTGCATGCTTTATTTTTATTTTGTTTTCACTTATCAAAGTCTAAAGTGAAAATGGTGAAAGCAATTGAAAACGAAAACATGAAAATAACCAAAGACCCTCGTATAATTAGTTGGCATGCTTTCCAATCAACAAGTGGTAATTACCTAGAAGCACTTTTGCGGCTAATTACCTGGAAGTACTTTTGCTTAATGGCTAATTAACTCATTATTTGGACACAATTTGAAGCTTACTTATCAGTTTAGTGAACCGTGTGAAGGCAATGTTGGGTCTCCTCACAGCCGGCGCCTCTGCAGCAGCAGCCATAGTGTACATAGCACACTATGGAAACCCAAATGCCAATTGGTTTGCTATCTGCCAACAATACAACAATTTTTGTGAGCGCATTTCGGGTTCACTGATTGGCTCTTATGTTGCTGTTGTTCTGTTCATAATACTAATCCTCCTTTCAGCAGTAGCAATCTCTCGAAATTGATGTGTGTTCCCAAGTGTTTATGCCTTTCACTTCATGGTAATTAATGGGTTTGAAGAAAAATATTACTCTCTTGAAAAATTTGCTTATGTGCGCATTTGGTGTCAAAGTGTGTTTCTCTTTGTATTGTGATCCATAGGCTTGTATTGGAGGCTTCAATATTCGCAATGTCAAATGTTAAACTTGTAGTTTCTCAGTTTATAGCCAATATATTTACAGCAGCACTTATTGACATTATAACATGATTCTTCATATTTAAGTTTCTCATAATAATTTCTATGTTCAATTTGAAATACTTGGAGTTTCACATTCTAATCACAAACATGTACATAATATACTTGAAGTTTCACGTTCTAATAACTTGTATATTGCTCCGTTTGATATTTAAATTAAAAAAGAAAAACATTGGAAGACGTTTTACATCACAAAAATTAGAATTCCGAATATAAAACCTGCAGCTTCTCCTTGTGCTATGCTAACATAGCCACAAGTTCATCTATTGATTTCAATGTCTTCTCGTAGTATAGGTACGACTCGTATACCTTTGGCGTCCGAACATACCGATCAAACTGAATAAAAACAAAAAACAAACCATATATCACACATAATTATCAAGGAAAACTTGAATAGAACTATAATATAATTAAGGGGTATCTCAGGTATTTAGTTGTGAAAAATGCTTGATGGTAAAAAAAAAATTTGCATAACACGAGGTATGTAGTTGTTAACTCTTAAGTCTTAACTCCACTTAAATTCATCAAATTTGAGAACCCCATAAATTCTACTATGTCTCATTTAACATCTGGAATTGAATATGAAATTTGGATTTAATTTGAATTGAACGACCCAATTCCAATTTTTAGATTTAGAATAACATAGGATTGAAATTATAATTTTATGATATCATTCCATGGAATCAAAAAATAACTAAAACATACCGTCTTAATTTTCGATATATATCTTATGAGTTGTCAATTCTAAAACTTATTAAATATTTCTTTTATTATTAGAGTCTATATAGTTCTTTCTCTTTATCATTTATCATTTAACAATCATGTTATAATTCTACAGTAAATCCAACCACAAAATTTAAAATTCTAAGTATTGAAATTAGAATTCTACATTAGAATCCCAGCATCCAAAATCAGATTATGGTAATACTTAAAATTAGAGCCTTAGTTATCGTTTCAGCTAATCGAGCATAAAAGGTTGCCACAAATTCAGCTCATATAAAATTACAATATGTAATGAGATAAATAATTATAATAATCAATCATGAAAGTGTTAGTTAACAAAAAAAAAAAATTAAAATGATGAATCAAGCAGTTCATCAGATTGGTTCATTGAAAAAAATTAATTATTAAATCATACGTACCTCAGTCATGTTGTCCACCAATTCATTAGCTGTTTTTATATACTCCTTGCGGCGATTTTCAGGCAAAGTGGTGAGAGCATTCTTCAAGTCCTGGTCAAGATAGGCCTGCTTCAGGCGTATGTAAAACATGACATACCTCCAAGACATGGTCTCCAACATCTCCCTAAGACTATGTAGCCCCTCAGCGGTTTGTTTTATCCTTGCCACCGCATCTTCAGGGGACAGCCCTGGCTCAAAGAAGTGCTCCCATAGGAAGGAACGAGTGCCCCAATTCTGGGCCAGTGCTAATGGGGTCGTGGTGCCACCATGTACTCCGAGCACTGCCCCCATTGGGGTGGCAAGAAGTGTTGAAATCAGCTTCCTCCTGTTGGTGGTGGTGCTGGTGGTGGTTTCATTTTGTTCAGCAATAAATGGTGCCTGGTTAAGGGGCAAAGTGGCGTTGTTGTTCTTGGAGTTGGAGGGATTTCTTTGCTTGGTCTTGATGTGGGCATGGAGTAGTGTCGTGGCGTGAGTGAAGCTGGACATGGTTTTGGATAATTTGGCTCAGAGAGTTATGCAAGTGGTGAGTTTTGAGTGGCCATGGGGGAATTTGGTTTTGTGGATTCTTGGGCAGGTCTATTTTCGGTTGACCGTGTTGCCCGGTGCTTGGGCTGTTGTATTGGACCATAATAACATGATGCCATTTGGAAACCGTTATCTTCTTGAGAAGGGACCATTAAGGACATGTTTGTTTCAGTTTTTAATAAATTTTATGAAGAAATATTAAAAATTAAAAATAAAAATTGAATATTGAAATCTGTAATTTTTAAAATTTTTAGTATTTTTTCATAAAATCTAAAAAATTGAAAATAAAAACTGAAACTAAACCCACAACATTTCATCTATACATATGTATTTTATTGTAAATTACAAACAACATTTTCTCCAGAGAAAAACTTAGATCAATGAGTAATTTACATCTTATTGAGATTTATTGTAATTACACTTAGGCCCCCTATATATACTACTTCATTAATTTAAAGGATAAAAAAAATAACAGGAGATATATGCATACCTATTAATGACAAAATTATAATATTTGACACATATTAACTAAAATACTTTTTTTTTATCATAAGTTATAATTATAAGTTTCATTTTTTAGCGAATGAAAGGAAAATTGGCACCAAACATAGGTAAGAAAAAAGAAAATCAGAAGCAGAGGCTCCATCCAATTTTTTGGTTCATTTAAAAGACATAATGTAGCCACAACAATACTGAACGTGGACATCCTCACCCCATGTCCACCAAGCCAAAAATCTATCCCTCGACAACAACATAAATCGAACACACAAAAGTCATTGAAATCTCAAACCAAACACAACCCATAAATCACAGCAAACACCTTACAAACCCTGTCTTGTAAACCACCTCAGAACAAATTTATCCCAGCATCGTAAACACAAACAAAAAGCCAAAGCCAAACAAAAGCTATGTAGGCCCGATTCTTCTTTTAGTCATGATTACGTGTTTATTAGAATTAATTGACTTTAATTAGGGATTAATTTTTTTAATTAATTAGATAATTGATAATTAAATATTTTTTATTTAATTAAGTCTCTGAGTAGTTTGAGTGTATATTTTATGTTAAGTATTTTTTTTATTTAAAAGTTAAAAATTTGAGTGTTTTAAAAATTTAAAACCCCTTTCAATCCAAATTTTATGACACATCATTAAAATAAATTTTTACTTGGATGAGTGGTGTATAAAAATAATATTTAATTATAATCTTAAATTGATTTAAATTATCATTTTAACATTTTATGTATAAAATTTCCTGATTACCCTCAATAACTCATAGTATATTACACTTACAGTAATTATATTTTGACAAAAAGTCTCAAAGTGTGTTTTTCACCCACTTTATAATCATTGAATGTGACCTTCTCACTTATTTTTAACATTTATCACATCCAATAGTTATAAATAAATGTCTAAATAGACACCCACTTTTTGGATAGCATTACTCATTACACTTACACCACTCTCCACCTATCAAAAGAAAAAAACCCTAACCCCTTTGGTCATGTATCAGCGCCTCCCCCTCCCCATTTCCATCTCTCTTCTTTTTTTTTTTTTTTTCTTTCTTCTCCCACCTCCACCTCCACCTCCACCTCCACCATTCCTCAATTCTATCCTTTTTCCTTCAAGCTCCAAGCCCTATGGCACCTTAATCCCAATCCCACCTCCATTCTCTCCCTAAAATCCAAAAGTCATTTTCCCTTGGAGCATCACCTGCGCAAAACAGTAGAGGGGAAGGAGCTCTTTGTTTTCATCTTGGAGGTTTGGTGAGCAAGTGTTCTTAGAGTCCAAAGCTTGGAAGTGAGGTAGGGGACTTCTTGCTTAAAACTCCTTCCTTTTTGTGTTTTAGATTCCAAATGAAGCTCAAATGTGAATCTTGTGGCGTGCCCTGTTCAAATCCGAGGATATATGGTTTATGTAGGAATGTGCTGCTCATTTCTTTTTTTTTTCAAAAAAAAAATGTTAAATGGGTGTATGTTCTGCGTGTTTTTCCCTTCAATTTTTTTTTCGGGTTTCATTGGGCATAAAGAGGACTTGGTTTGTTTGTTCTTTTTCTTCATTTCTATGTCCCTGTTTATTTTTCGGTATGATGGTTAGCTAAAGGACGTGGTTTGCTTTCGGTACTGGTTGCTCAATTTCTTTGGAAAAAGGTTGCAAATGTATGTTGTTTCCCTGTTCTTTTTCTAAACTTGTCACCATGGGTATGTGAGTTGAAATTTCCATTTTAGTGAGCCCATGAAATGCCATAAAATTAAGCCACATTTTCTAGGGGCTTGACTTTGAACAAAAACCGGGTTACGTGCCTTTGGTTTATATGTGTATCCCAGTGTGTACCTTTCGGCCTTAAAGCTTTGTGCGCGTATATATATATATAAGTTAATTAAAGTTCAAAAGAAATTTATATATATATATATATATATATATTGAATGCGTGGGTTTGGGTTCAGCCTATATATATATATATAAAAGTTAATTAAAGTTGATATTATCTTGATGTTGTGAGTTTGAGATATTTATATATGAATGATACTTAAAAATATCATTGTTGTTTCTATTACTAGGATATGTGACTGGATGAGCGCTAGCTTTCTTTTTTCCCACAATTGGTTTAGGCACGTTTATTTTATGCATTGTGTAACTTCCAATTTAGAAATGTAAATGATGGAAATATATACTTTGTCATTAAAATGCATAAAGTAGCATATTTATGTCTCTTCACAACCTATAAGACTTTTACATAATGTTGGAATATGAGATTCAAAAAAAGTTAAATTTAATGTTAAATGAAATTTTTTGTTCCCCTCTATCCGTTTAAATTTAACAGCTAGTTAGGTTGAACTCATCTTAGGTGATAGGTTATTTGAAGTTTAGGTGAAGTTAAATCGCGGGTGACACTGATGTGGTTTGGTTAAAGTGACATGAGAGAAGGTGATATATTAAAGGAATTAAAATTATTAAACAAAAGTGTTATGTCTTGATTGTTTTATTCTTTCATGTAAGTTCTCTCTATGTGATTTATATGTCAATAATGTCATGCTCTTTAGATCATTATTTGTTAATCAAGAATTTTCACAAGACTTAAAATATATGTCACTTTGAGATTTTTATTTGCAAACTAATTAAAATAAACTAAAGCATGCTCACTTATTTTATAATTAAATCGAAGTGACTGAGAGACAACGATAACACTTATACTATTTTCATTAAATTATTGAGACTCCTTTAGATTCTCACCCTTTTCCTTTTCCGTATCGTCTTCAGACGAGCCAGTGGACCATAATGCTAGAGTCGCTTGAGTCCTAATGGAGGATTTGCGTTTGTTAGGTGGAAAAGCTATAGAAAAGTGTATTTATTTGTTGGATTTGGTGGGGAATTGAAAGAGTTATGAGGTGGAAAGGTGGAGGAAGGTGGTGGTGATAAAGGATGAAGATGAGAGAGTTTGGTAGAGTGTTTTTGAAAAATAAAATGTGATTGTGCGTGAGTGGGGAGGTGGAGCTGCACACTAATGATGGAGAAGGAGTGGTCAAGGTTTTTTTTTTTAATTTGTTTGTGGGGTGGTTGGATTAGGTGTTTTAGGAATTAGGTAAAGAGGTAGGTAGATTAGGTAGAAAATGTATTAAAAGACAAGTGTAGTAATTAGTGCTATCATCAAATCTCTTTGTCACTATGCCGCTACACTTTTAACTAGTGCTAAGTAGATAATTAGTAACTCTTTAGATATTTTTGAACAATTAAATGCACGTTATTTTCTTAATTATTTTGATTAGGCTTAATTAGCACTGTGGGATAAAATGATAATTTTACATAAAAACTCTCAGGACTCACCGAACATCAAATATCCCCTCAATTTAACATATCAAATTTCAGTTGATAACCAGGTTAGTCGTCATTAATCTTGGTTAAATTACCTCAGGGACATTTTGGTAATTTTATATAGAAAATTTAGGAATTGCAATTTTCACAGTGATTGCTATCTAAAATATATATAGCTCCCTTTAAACATTAAACTAAACCTTTGAGGATGGTTGAGATTACTGTTCTTGATTCTCATGTAAAAATGACCAGGGTATTTTGCACAGAAGGAAAAATTGAGGCATTATAATGAAGGTATTTTTGGTAACTCATTTAAAAACTGAGTAAACTAAGGAGGTGAGTTGCATTTCAATAAATCTCAAATGTGAGTGTAATTTACCCTTATTATTATAGTAACTATAATTTGGATTTTGTGCCTTTGTCATGGATTAAAAGCCAATTAACTGGAAAAAAAAACTCATTTCTTTCCAAAATAGCTCACCTTTTTGGGCCATGTTCCTCTTTTAATTTTATTATTATTTTTTTGCTTTATGTTTTAGGTTTTAAAATTAAAAAATTGTTTCGCAAAACTTTGGCTTGAGTTTTTTTTTTTTTTTGAGAAGTGATAGTTGCACATCTCTTAGCCATATATATGCTTCCACCATAACAAAATATCAGAAGAGGACAAAATAAGTGTAGTGGGTAAAGTTTAGTTGCAGTGACAAAATTGTAAATTTTCAAAAGTTTAAAACATTTAAAGAATGAAAATAAAATAACTTCTCCTTCTCATATTCTCTCTTTCTCTCTCTCTCTCCCTTATTCAACCTAAAACATGTACACAGATCCTATCATCCACTATCACTACAAGCTCTCAACAAACTCTCCACCATTAAAACACAACCCAACACTACCACTAAAGGCCTTCACCTTTGTTTTTTGTAATGCCCTGATTTTTCCTTCTATAAAAAGATAAATGTTAGGTTATTTTTGCACAAGAATCGAGGAGTCGTCTGTATCCTCAAAGATTTAGTGTAATGTTTGAAGGGGACTATATGTGTTTTAGATAGCAATCATTGTGAAAATTGCAATTCCTAAATTTTTATGTGAAATTACCAAAATGCCCTTGAGGTAATTTAATGCGGATTAAGTGACGACAGACCCTATGAATTTAATATGTTAAATTGAGGGATATTTGATGTTTGGGGAGTCCTGGAGAATTTTTATGTAAAATTACCATTTTGTCCTATAGTGCTAATTAAGCTTAATCAAAATAATTAAGGAAATAGCGTGTATTTAATTGTTCAAGAATATCTAAAGAGTTACTAATTACCACTAGTTAAAAGTGTAGCGGCATAATGAAAAAGAGATTTGATGATTTCACTACACTTGCTTTTTAATACATTTTCTACCTAATCTACCTACCTCTTTACCTAATTCCTAAAATACTTAATCCAACCATTCCACAAACAAATAAAAAAAAAAACTCAACCACTCCCTCTCCATTATTAGTGTGTAGCTGCCACCTACCCCACTCACACATAATCACATTTTATTTTTCAAAAACACTCTACCAAACTCTCTCATCTTCATCCTCCATCACCACCATCTTCCTCCACCATTTCCACCCCATGACTCATTCAATTCTCCATCAAATCTAACAAATAAATACACTTTTCTATAGCTCTTCCACCTAACAAACACAAATCCACTATTAGTTTTTCAAAAGCCTCCTCCTACCTGTTCTGAGCAGGCCAAATTCGTGGTTAAAGGAAAGAAGGAGTTTTACTTGGGAGATCAAACTTCAAGGAGCTTGTGACTACCTTGGTCTCCAGTAAAAATCATCTTTTGGTAGTAAACCTATTTATCTTATCTTATTCTCTAATTTTTGTTAAGAAGGCTTGAGTTTTTATAAATGATTATGCTTGAAAGATCAAAAGAAATTGCATATTGTGTTGTTGGAATTCTGAATTTATAGACAGCTATTTGTATGATTTTATTCACATAGATGGAGACAATATTATGAGCTAAAATTTTTATATAAAGGTAAATATGGAGGTATCTTTAGTATTTTCTCAAGGTGTCTTGATAACTTTTTCTATTTTTAAAAATTTAGAAATCGAGAAGGTTAGAGTTTTGACATGAATAGTAATTTCTAAAGCATTGAATTTATATAATTTTGTTACTATATCAAATGATTGATTTTTAACTTGAAATTTTTACAAGATGTTGTGGACATCTTGAAGTTCAACCATAAATTTTATAGATTTTTTTAAATTCATTTGATAGGGTAATAAAATTGGGATTTGTGATTGTTGGCTAAAAAAGGTAGTTTCTGATCTCTAAAATTGTATAATTTTATTAATATAGCTAGAGACCTTATTAAGCTTTGAAATTTTACAGGGCCTTAGAGACATATTGAATTATCTCTAAAAAATTATTTTGCTCTGTTTTGATGATGTTTAGTAACTTAATCATATTTTTTTTTTAGACTGAAATTTTGGACAACATGATTTTATGTTTCAAAGTTTTACAAAAGTTTGGATTTTGGAATATATAGGTTCAGCCAAGGCAGTTTCTCCTATAAGGAAAATGTTTTTTTTAAAACTAAATACATATTTGGAATCTACATGAAAAATTAAGTGAGTACATGTGATTTGAGTATTTTAGTAATTATATATAAACTTTTAGGTCAAAATGTAATTTTAGAAAGTTTAGGAGTTTTTTTGCAAAAACAAAATATATAGGGAGTAAAACTGTAAGAATGGGTTTTGGAACAGTAAGGCATGTGTTTAGAAAAAAATAAGTTTTGGGGTCATTTTATAATTTTAGTAAAGTTGAAAGGTCAAATTGAAATATCTCAAAAGTTTGGGGTTTTTGTGTAAATTCTAAAAATTTCAATGGCAGAATTGTGTTTCAATGGGGGCTTGTTTTGTAAATTTTATAAAGTTTGAGGACTCTTTAATTAAAAAAAAATATAAGTCTTAAGAATTTTGAAAATAAATTATTAGAACATATGCTCCAAGGGAAGGTGGCCTTGGTTTTTCACAAACATTTGGAAAATAGAAAAAAAAAGAATCTCGTCAAGCTACTCATGTCATCAAACTTAAGCCAATTTATTTTAAAAAGACTTATTACTTGTGATGCCATATGAATGAATGACCATTGGTTATCTATTGATGAATGGTGATAATTTATTGTACTTAAATGTCATACTTGACTGAATTGTGATTATTGACCATTGATTTTGAATATTGTTGGTTGGACTAGTTGCATGAGTATTCATTCTAAGCATTGATCCTGTTGATTATATGAATGAGTCTTATCAATTGAAGGTGTTAAGTCAAGTATGCATTAAAGATTTTAATAAGAGAAATTATGAGACTTTTACATGAAGTTGGAATATGAGATTCCAAATAGTTAAACTTAATGTTAAGAGAAGTTATTCCCCTCTATCCCCATTTAAATCTAGCAACGACTAGTTAGTTAGCTCATCCTAGGCGATAGGTGATGTGGAGTTTAGGTGACAGTTAAAATCGTCAGGGACTATTGATTTTGGATACTGTTGGTTGGACAAGTTGCATGAGCATTCATTCTGAGCATTGATCGTGGTTGATTATATGAATGAGTCTTATCAACCGAAGATGTTAAGTCAAGTATGCATTAAAGATTTTAATAAGAGAAATTATGAGACTTTTACATAAAGTTGGAATATGAGATTCCAAACAGTTAAACTTAATGTTAAGAAAAGTTGTTCCCCTCTATCCCATTTAAATCTAGCGATGGCTAGTTAGGTTGAGTTCATCCTAACGATAGGTGATGTGGAGTTTAGGTGATAGTTAAAATCGTCGGACATGATGTGGTTGGTTTATGTGACATGAGAGAAGGTGATACATTAAAAGATTTGAAGTTACTAAATAAAGTGCTAGAGAAAGTGTGATGTCTTGATTCTTTTTACTCTTTCATGCAAGTTCTCTCTATGTGATTTATATGACAATAATGACAAGCTCTCTAGATCATTATTTGTTAATCAAGAATTTTTATAAGGCTTAAAATAGTTCACTTTGAGACTTTTATTTGCAAACTAATTAAAATAAATTGAAGCATGCTTACTTTTTTTGTAATTAAACCAAAGTGACTGGAAACGATAACGATGACATTTATACTGTTTTCATTAAATTCCTAACTCCTTTGGATTCTCATCCCTTTTCTTTTTCAATGTCGTCTTCAACGAGTTAATGCACTGGAATGCTTGGAGTCTTTCAGTTCTTGACTTTGGAGCTAATCTATGCTTAAAGATTTTATTATTGTCCCTATTTATGTTTCTCTTTATTTTGAAATTTCTATGACCTATAGATGATTGTATTTGAGACTGGGCCTTATTATCGGCTTTACCTAGGATTTATTTATGGTTTGTTCTATTATGTGTGTATTATTATGGAAATGTTATTTTGCTCATAGGTTATATTAGTTTTAATTAAGCATTAATAGATGAGGATCTTGTCGTTTAAGTTTTTAAAAAATCTATCCTCTATTTTTTGCTAAGAGTATTTTTGAATGACTAAACATACAAAATCAAAATGTAAGAAATCTAATAATTGACCAATTATGACGTACGCATAAAAGGTTAATAATTAGGGTGTTACACCCCATAGAATCTAATTATGCATACAACTTATAATGTCGATGAACACACAACGGTTGCTTTCAAAAACACAAATGCAATAATTTAAACAATCAATATTAAAGAAAGGTAACAAAAGGGAGAGAAAAACCAATTATAAGTTGCAATTAAAATAGGAACATCAAGAACAATTGCAATCTTCAATTATCCTTGCATAATGTAAAAGGATTACTCCTTCATAGGTGAAGGATCACAATCAATGTTGAGAAAAGTTCAATTGCAATCTCAAAAGGGACCCAAAACAAGAATTGTAAGCTCCAAAACTAGAGAGAGGGAGTAGCAAGAGAAAGTACTTGATGGCAAAAATAATAACAATGAGCCAACGGTGTCTAAAATGTTTGACCTATTCTTATTTATAATGTAGCAAAAATAACATAAAAAGTTGGCCCAATAGGGTTAAATCTTACGCGAACTCTAGGCTACAAGTGCACAACTGTTAGGGCGATCAATTAAAAAAATTGGAACTCGCGCCTTCTTTGTTCACAACCCTGGCAGTGAATGACCTGGGAGGTAAATGACGCGAGAGCGGTCTCCTTCAATTTCTCCCATGGCCTTCTTTGTTGACGCTAGGGTGGTCAACAATGTAGTAAGGTGTGCCTTGAGTCCCTTTTTCCAACTCTAATACACCAACCTAGAAGTCCTTGTGACCAAATAGTTCTCACAGAGAGATTAAAAGTAGAGGTAACTCCAAAATATAATTATTCATTAAAAATGGTGCTAATGGCCATGAATTTATCCAATTATTCATAATGAGGACGAAATACAAATCCACCATTTATCAATCAATTACACACAAACAAGATACAAAATGCCTAGAGTTATATAGGAAAAAGGTACATAAATGCAACCTATTAGGTAAACAGGCCCAGGCGGAGGCTCAATAAGCTCTATAGTGAGCCTAGGCGTAGCCTATTAAGGTAAACATGCTTTCAAACAAGCCTGAGCCTGGCCTTAATTTTTAATATGGAGGCCAGGCTAAGCCAAATGAGGTAGGCCATAGGTTCTCGATAGCCGCCCGCCTTATTTCCACCCCTAGCTAGTGCCGAGGTGTCATGACAGTGGTGTGTGTACCTAGGATTGCGTGCCAAGCTTGAATGAATTGACTTGTTATAAGCTACTTGGTGTGCCTTTTTAGTTGTTGGTGATACCAGCGAGGTGGTGTCAAGCTCGCTGGCAACGTCGAAGCTCGGAGGAGGAGCATTAGACCTTGGCGACGTAGCGATGGAGCTTAGCCTATTAGAGGTAATGCTTGACAACCAGGAATAGTGTGCTTGTGTGAAGTAGAAAAATGGAGTTAATATGCATAATGTGATTATATGTCCAGCATCCCTGGAAAGAGTAAAAAAATAAAGAGATATAATAACCTCATAATTTGTTTTGACAATGAGAGAGATAATCCAAGGAGGATTTTCATCTCTATTGGTTGTTGTTTGCAATCTAGCTCCTGTGCCGACCTTGATGGGGTAGGCTTGTTTATCGTCACACGGTGTGCATCAATTTTCTTACTTAAAATTGGAAATAAGACTGCAAGTCTCCTCCGACGTTCCATGCTAGTGGAGATGGGTATCTGCAATGACACTTCGACACTCAAGTCAATGAATGAATGAGGCATAAAGTGGTAAAAAAGTCGCATGTATTAAGGTTGTATTACCTGAGGGCATTGAGCCCTTTTATAGAGTGAGGTGACCCTGATAAATCAGAGATAATTTTCCCTAAATAGGGGAAATATTCTTAGGATTTAATGGATATCGGATATATTGCATGTTTAGTGAGAAATATGATCCAATATAGAAGATATTATAAAGTAATATGATATATGGAGAGATAATAGGAGATCTCCATATTATCTCTAAGGCTAAGCCAAGATCTTGGGCCCATATATCTACTATAGTACAAAAAAACACTTTATTTTATTGATATGTAGTTTCAATTTTGTATTTTGTTTAAATAAAAATGACTTAAAAACGTAAAAAACTAAAATAATTGAATGAGTGTGAAATTGATTTTACAAAATCATTACTTTTTTAAATATAAGTTACTCGAGACACATACGCCTTATATGTGTTATCGAAGTGAAAATAACTACATTGTTTCTTCTTTTTGGTGCAAAGTTGTAGTGTGTTTCTTTTTCATAGTAAAATAGCATAGATTTCTCGATTACATCCCAATTGAGTAATGTTATTTTTCATATTTTGTGGGATCCGTACCGACACACTCACATCTACCATTGGATGTGTATCCAAATTAAGTGGAGCCCACATCCAATCCAATGGTGAATGTGAGTGTTGGCATAATGTCCCACAAAGTGTAAGTCAAAATAACATTTCTTTTCCAAATTACGTAAAAAGAAATGTTATATGAACCACGACATTTGACGTATTCACATAATGCATGGGCCAATCCATGGTTGAAAGAAATTTCAGTTTTACTTCAAAATATTTTTCAAATGTTTTTATCCAATCTAAGGGTTTCAAACTGTGTCGCGGCGCATGATGCATGCATGCATTATTTTTCTTAGGGTATGTTTGAGTTTAGATTTTGGATGGGAAGAAGGGAAGGAGATGACTTGTAATATAAAATTATATTATAAGTTCTCTTCCTTCCCTTCTTTTTTAAAATCCAAACTCATAAATAGACTTTAGGTAAAAGCTCATTAGCATCCGCACATGTCGGGCTTACTCTTATTTCGAAACATAATGTATTGGATAAAGTAACGCTAGAAACATATATTGTTGTTATTTTGATCTGGAATTATATTATTTTTGTTGTTGTTAATGATAATAATAAACAATTAATTACTGTGTAACTATCGATCTATTTTTCAATTTTTTAATTCAATTAGATGAAAACAAATAAAAAGAGCTTAAAATAAGAATTCATTTATCAATGAGATGTTAGTTCAAGTAAAAGAGACATACATAAGGTTTTAGGTTGAGATTCGTGTTATGGGTTCATTATAATAACACAAGATTGATTAACAGTGTAATGTTATATCAATTTCTTTAAAAAATAAATCATAATTATGTAATAAAAATAAAATAATAAAACTTATTATGTACAAAAATTATTTTTACAAATAAATAAACTATGATTTTTTTTAACTAATAACATTTATATTAGAATATTAATTGAATAAGCTAAGTAATAACATTATTATTTTTTGTCAAATGTATCTTTTAAATTTTAAATAATTATTCAACTGAATTTTTATAATTTTTTATAAATATTTGAGTGATTCAATAATAATAATATTTTTAAAAATAGACATAAAATAAAAATAATCTTTTCAATAATAATTAATACAACTTTAATAACTAGTTATTGTTACTATATTTCATAATAAATAAAATATACTACACGGTTAAATAGTATTATACATAAATGTAAAGTGGTATACATCGTAGCAGACGTTATTTTATTATATTATATCTTGCATACGTCCAGAACAGAAAAGAGAATATACTGTCTTAAAATATTTCCCCTTTTATAAAAGAGAGGATAATAAGATAGGTTCTTCAATTAGGTGCAGGTGATGACTTGTACAGGTAACAACCATAACATAAGCACACCATTGTTTTCGGCTTTTGCCATTTTGTTTCTTTTTATAAGTTAGTGCTTATCCTTTTAGTTCCAAAAGTCCCCAGTCCTAACCAACCGGTTATGGAAAGGACACGCGTCACTTTGGTGAGTGGCATTGACAGCCACCTTTGCTTACCGCTTCATGAGGAATTTTGGGGGTTACCTACAGTAATAAAAACGTATAATATAAAAAACTATTATTTATTTTTAAATTTAAACAAAGAGCAGCATTGCCACAACATTTCCATCTATCACGGAAGCAGTTTTGTTTTATTCAACCAGCTATTACTTTCTAAAATTATAAATCAACGTGAGATGGTTCAGATATAGTAGGCGTCTCTTAATTAGAGATATTGGGTTTGGATCTTTGGAGTGAAAGAAATTTCTGTCCAAAAACCCGTGTCTCTTAATTGGTTTTCGAAGTTGAAGCCCAATTGTTCTGATATACTGCTCTAGTATTGTCAATCTCACGGTTCAATAGAAAAGTTTGAGTAAGGTGTTGTAAAGAGTTTGCCTAGGTATTGTAAGTGTTGGCATTCAAAGAGCTTTGATTAGATGTGAGTATTGGTTAAGATGTTGTAAAGATTATGCTCACAGGTATTCAACGGAGTGTGGTTGATATACTACATACTGTTACCAATACTTGCTCCACTTCACCTTTGAGAGTATTAAGACTTTTATACCTAATTATTGAAGAAAAAAAAAACCATTGTCTCTTCATTAGAGATATCGGGTTTGAATTTTAGGAATGATGAAATTTCTGTCCAAAAACCCTTACCTCTTTATTTCTGGAAAATATTGTTTTAACATTGATATGGTTTGATATCTATAATAGTGTAAGAAGAGTGATAGAGAGAATAAATTGAGAAAAAAATAATAAATGATGAATTCAAGTGTTCGAATAGGATATTTGAATATTTGAAAAGGTTAAATGTTGAAATAACATGTTTATTTTTTTAGAGTTCAGAAAGAATAGGAGACAGAGGAAGAGAAGGAGAGAGAGGAGAAGAAGATAGGGTTCTGAATTCGTAAATATATGAATCCTTTTAGTCTCGTATCTTATTATGTGCTATACCTTTTCATAAGACGTAAAAGGATACTCTTGATTACTTTTATATATTCTTTTTACCCCAATACCCTTATTAGTTGGTTTGGATCAAATTAGTCGAGTTTTTAATAATAATGTTACGAAACTAGTGGTTTCATTAAGATAATTTATTTTCTTTCAAAATTATAAATCTAAATGTAAAATTTTGACTTTTCTCCTTAATCATTATGGTCACATTCAAACATAGTACGGTCAAACCCAAAAAAAAAACAAAAAATTCAAGAATCAAAGTGGGAGTTAATAAAATCAACCAAACACGTAACGTATGTACATTTTAATAATGAGAACTGATATATATCTGCAATGTTTTGTACAAATTATATAGGACGTGGCTTATGGCGTATCGCTCATTTCCCTTTTATTTTCTCAACTATCAAAATGTTGCAAATTAAAAATAAAATCAATCATTGGACGAAAAACATGCCAACTTCATCCTTAAAAAGTTTCCGGAAAATTCGAAGGAATCAGTATTTCGATTTAATAAAACTCTAAACTAGATTAAGAAAAGTTGCAATTCTCGTTTTGGTTTTTAGGTCTACATTGTAGATATTTTAGTAGTACGGCTAGGGAAGAAGCTCCAAAAAAGGGCGTTTCTTTTCCCACCTTCTTTACAGCCAAACCAAACTAGCTGGACAACCAAAGGTGTTGACTGCTGAGTGATCCAAATTATTGTTGTAGTGTGGTGAACACGTAGAAGGCACATGTCCCTACTCCCAAGCATCTTTTGCGAAGACGTGGCGCCATTGCTAATTTTCTAAATTCATTTATCAATTTGAGATAGAATATGGCGATCATTTTGCTTTCAAAACATAAGAGATTTAAGTCTTTTACACAAACCAATTCTAAATGCAGAAAGAAGAAACCCTTAAAAGGAAATCACTTCTAATCATAAGCTTCAAAGATAGATCCAAAAACAAAAATGCAAATGGAATGCTTTTTAATTAAAAAAAGTTCGTGATTTTTCAACTCCGTTTCGCCTTTGATTAATGCATCTGAACCAAATAATGATGTATTAATGGATCCAAGATTTCAAAATCTAGGGTGCTGATTGCTTGATATGGATGTATATCCGGTGAGAGAAATGATTGTTTTAAAGGTGAAAGAAGTAAATTTCATCATTGTATTGTACTTAAATGATCAAAATAGAACTTAGAAAATTACTTAAAATTCAGTCAATCACATTTAAATGTCACTTCATTTTACGTTCTAATTTCAATTATTTGTATAAGATTTAATCAATAAGAATAATAACAATTGAGTCTACCCCACTATATGAAGTTGGTTACCATGGATCAAATGATATCTTAGTCCTCTATTAAAAATTATATTTAATTAAGTCATTATTAGGATAGGTCTAATAGTGAGGAATTTAAATAAAAAATATGAGATTTCATGTTCAAATTTCATTGTAAATAATGTGATTTTCAAAGTATAAAAAAATTCATATTTATATTCAAACTATTAAAATTTAGATCTCATTTAATAGTTTTATCTATAGTTCTTTTAAGTCTTTCTGAACTTCTAGTTTTTTGGGTTATCTTCAATTTACTCTCCTTATTGCATTTCTACGTGCCTTTTTTACACATATCAAAATCACTTAAGATGAAATTTTTCTATTTTTTCCACAATATTTATATAAGATTTAATAGTTAAACTAATCTCTTTTAATTTGCTCTCTCGATAAACCGTTTGTTTTACATGATGTGCTCCTTCTAATTATTATTATATTATCACACGTAAATATCCAATATGCCAATAATATTCCTATGGAGGAGAATCGAATGCAAGCCAATGTGGACAAAGACGTGCAAGAGTTAGTTCAAAGCATATTAGAAAAAGTCAGTAAGGGATTGGTGAAGGGAGGTTTTCGGCACTCATTGGAGCATAGCAGGCTATAGGTGACGCACATACTGAGGTATGGAAAAGTCATCCGAGGAACCAATCAAATCCATGCACCTCTACACAAACGACAAGAAACCTCAAAGATAAAAGGGGCATCAATCTCCTTGCAAACATTTCAAACACCTTGATTTCTCTTGAAGCCTATCTTCAAAATTTCATCACAAAAGTCCCTCCCTTTCTCTTCTTGTACCCCACTGGCCAAATAAGCCACAAGAAAATTGTTCCATCCATAGTATTCCCATTTTAAGCCGTTTTTCTTCACTCAAAATGGAGAGCAGAACAAGCTCTGAACTCCCACCTGGATTCAGGTTTCACCCCACAGATGAGGAACTAATCGTGTACTACCTTTGTAACCAAGCCACATCAAAGCCATGCCCTGCATCTATCATCCCAGAAGTGGATATCTATAAGTTTGATCCATGGGAATTGCCTGGTATATATATATATATAATAGCATAACTTGCTAAGCTTTTGTTAATATTGTGTCTAAATTTGAATCTATTGTAGTCCATATATGACATCCCTTTTGCATGCTTCACTCATTCTTAAATAATGTTATCTTCTCATGGAATGCAGAAAAAACAAACTTTGGAGAAAATGAATGGTACTTCTTTACCCCAAGAGACAGGAAGTATCCTAATGGGGTGAGGCCTAATAGAGCAACAGTGTCCGGGTATTGGAAGGCTACTGGCACAGACAAGGCAATCTATAGTGGGTCTAAGCATGTTGGGGTGAAGAAAGCTTTGGTCTTTTACAGGGGTAAGCCCCCAAAGGGCATAAAGACAGATTGGATCATGCATGAGTATAGATTGGTTGGGTTAAGAAGACAAACCAGCAAGCAAATTGGGTCCATGAGAGTAAGCCTTTAATCCTTGTCCTCACTCTCACCTAATTTATGGATATATTTTTCTTTTTTTGCTATAGTTTGGTATTTAATATTTTGCTTTTTATTGACCTTACTCTTTTAATTTATGGTTGTGTCATCAGCTGGATGACTGGGTCTTGTGCAGGATCTATAAGAAGAAAAGCATGGGGAAATCATTGTTGGAGCCTAAAGAGGAATACCCCACACCCCAAATCAATCTAACAGCAGCAAATGATGGGAATGAACAAGAAATGTTGAAATTCCCAAGGACTTGTTCCCTTACTCATCTTTTGGATATGGACTACTTGGGCCCAATATCACAGATTTTATCTGATGGATCATATAACTCAACCTTTGATTTCCAACTAAACACTGCCCATGTTGGAATAGACCCTGTTGTAAAACCTCAGCTGCATGAAATGCCTAATCCTTATGAAGCAGATTCAGGGAAGTACCATATGAAACAGAACAGCACCATCAACCCCACTATATTTGTGAACCAACTGTTTGATCAGAGTGGATAATCATAAATACCAATTAAAAATGAAAAATGGGGATTCTTTAGGCATGACGATAAGCGTCACCAATAAAATAATCCTGAAGATTCTTTGTAGAAAGAAAAAAAAAATTATATTACATCACATTATGGATTTTCAGTGATATCAAATCAGATAGCTCACATAGACATTGTTTATACAATTTGTACATAAGGACAAGGTTATTGGCTCTCAATTCAAGTTTACAAATGTGGAATCACCTTCCTTATTATGATACAGTTCAAAGTTCAAACCAGATGCTTTGGTGGTATTTGCAGCCAAATGAGGTCACCTACTTCCTTTTGTGTACATTATTACATGGATTTTTTTTTTCAATTATTTTGACCAAGGATATACAGTTAGCAAATTCTGCACTATAAGTCAATAATTGAGGCAGAAATTAAAGGGGATTTGAAATCAGATGTTAATTTAAGTCTGATTGGTTTGTGCCTTGTGTTGCTTATCCAAAATGATGACGGCAGTGTTGATAAAAAGTGGTCACGAAACCGTGTGAACACAAAGTAGGTGACGTGTTGAGGAGGTTGGCAGGTGCATGGCCGCATGGTATTGAATAGTGGATATGGCTTAGGATCACACATTTCAGACTATATTATTAATAAATAATTATAATTAAGCACAAATCCTTGTGTTTGCTTAGTCAAGGAAAGTGCTAGTTAAAATAAATAAATAGAAGTTAAACAAAATAATCATTTGAAATTTTGAATGAGTCGTTTGTACTCATATGAATTTGCTATTATTCAATTTGGTTGAATGCTAGCATTCTTGGCATGTTTGGTCCAGGACACGAAACAAATGAGAAGAAAGCAATATTTCTTTTGACTTATAAATTCATAAGCACATGAAAGATTATGACATATAGTATCGGTTATGTATATATATATGAACTATACCATTAACTGCCATTGAATTTTTCATTTTTATTTTTTTGTACTGAACTGCCATTGAAATTTTAACAGCCTAGTATCCGAACATAGTATTGGACATCTGTGCCAACGGATTTCTTTTTCAGCGGCTAGAGCTAGAATAATACATATATAATTAGTGTTTTTTTTTTTTAACAGCGGAATGCCTTAAATGAAATATAGTGATAGTCCATTTATTCATAATAAAATAAGCCACCAATTATGACACACACTTAGTTTTTGGTAAAAACAAATTCAGGTTATTTAGCATTTTTCTTTGTTATCCACCATTTCTACGTAAAATATTTGAAGGAAACCACCTCTTCAAGTTCCTCTATCCCCTAATGGAAACTTGATTTTTTTTCTTTCCAAAGAAATTGGTATCATTGACTTAGCAGGCTAATTATCCGCATAATAAAACATTACAGGTTTAAGAACAAACCACAATTGGCTAAAGCTAAACAAAATCATAACATCCTAAGTGATACAAGAACATTGATAACCTAATCATGCTTCATTTAATTTCTTCAATCCACTAGGGGAAATGATGAACACGGGTTGACCTGCTCTGCAAGAATTTTTGGAGTTTTCCTGTGATTAATCTTCTACTGTATACTCGGATTGGATCAACTGCATTTCTTCTAATTTGCATGAAGCTTGAGCATGCACAACATCACATATTCATTGTTGATCGAGCATCTACCAATGATTATGCCTCAACACATCAGCCCCACAACAGGTGTGAGAAAACACAAAGTTGCCAAACAGGAACGACAAAGACCCACCCATCCACCATCCAATGAAGAATGTCGTTGATTTATAAATTGTACAAAACATAGTCCTTTGACGCTGTATGCACAATGACAATCATAAGAAAACACACAAAGTTAGCAGCTACATATCTTTCCTCAAGACCTGAGCACAACTATTATCAAAAGAGACACGACAGACAATCACACAAATCAACACTCCGTGGCTGCTCAAGGGAAGGAGGGAAGGGATATCGAAAACAAGATGACTTTAGGGAAGGAAGGGTGGGAGAGAATATAGGTGGCGTTTGGTCATGGAACTTGTAGAAGTTTCAAGGCAGATTCTATGGTGGGGAAAGAGAGTTTAGGTTCAAGTGGTCCCAAAATCTGGTCCATTAAAATGTAGATTTGATGGCTATAATAATGACAGATTAGATTTTTTTAATATTACAAAATTTACCTATTAGTGTTGCATCTATTTTACCCTTCCCTAACCCCCTCCACACTGTGACTCTTCAACCCCATTAACGTCGCCACCACCAACTAACTGCCCTTCACTGCTTTGTAACAAGATGCCACACGCTATGCCTTGACAAAGGATGGAAGCATGAATAGGATGGGGATATTGCAAATAAAATATTCTACAACAACAGCTTCTTGAACACGAAATGCTCTCATCAATTATGTCTACCTACTTACTCCCAAGTGTCTCTTGGAACTTAATGGCTCTCAACAAAGTCCCGGTTTCTCCAGCTCTCGAAGCCCTCATGGCCACTGCCATTATATAAACCATCAAGCAGAAAGCACACTTTTCATTGACCTAGGAAGAACATTTGCTCTTAGCTCAACCAAGCACATGGGGCATCGCCATGGAGAACAACAAAACCAAAGTTAGAGAGAGGAGGAGGAGAAGGAGGAAGAGATGTTGATGACAAGAATTTAAAAGTAATTTTAATGTTTATTTTTATTACTATAATGCCCATGACCACTTAGACCCAAACTCTCTTTTCCCGTCATAGAATCCGTCAAAGTTTCAAACCCTAAACTCTAAACAGAATTGAAAACTTGATGTTTGAAGGATCTTAATGAACCAACGGAAGAAGAAAAGGCGCAAATCAAGGCCTTTAATTATATTTCTTAGCCTCCAGGGAACAGCATTGAATAACCAATGAACCCCTTCCTTTAAAAATCTCAAGTACTTAACGTGAATGTCAAAAGAAAAAAAAAAACTCAAAGTGAGTACTGAATATTGAATAACTTGAAGTGTATTGCATTATGTGAAATAAAAGGATAATAAAATGATGAAAATTTTGTTATTAAATTCGAGGACGGATCCAGAAATGGTTAAGGGGGCGCCAAAAATGTTAAGCAATAATTATATTATAAAATATTTTTTAAATTTATATTAATATAAAAAAGTTCTATATATATTATTATATCATACGTACTTTGCACAATATATAAAATTTGTCAGTAATAAAATACATTTTGAAAGTCTAATTATAAACCACAAATTAAAATTTTTACTAGGGTGCTTAAGACTCATAGGAGTTTCAATTAGGTATTTCTTAAACTAACATTTTAAAGGAAATTAATAAAATTGGATATAAGTATATCTAAATAAAAAAAATAAGATTTAAACCTATGACCTCACACATACTTTTTAAATTTCTCGTCACTAATCCAACTCTAATACTTATATATATATATATATATTAAAAATATTGAGGGAAGTGAGGGCCAAAGTCCTTGCCTACCCCTTTCTCCCTAATTAGATCAAATATTTTTTTTCACTTAAAAAATTATAATTATTTATTTATTAGAGTATTATCTCTTATTTAATAGATAAGAGATTAATCTCTTAAAATATAATTTAAGTGCTTATTCAAGAACCTCTCTCCCAGCTATATATATATATATATATTTGTTGTATACTAGTCTCGAAATCGTACAAAATTTTATATTTAAGGGATTTAACTTCCTTTCACTTGAACGAGCACTTTTCTTCGCACATAAAATCATTAAAACTGACCCAAAATAACTAACAATAATCCAAGAGTGAGGAATGTGGACATGCATACTTGACTAATCTCTTGTTGTCCCCTTTTTTTTTAGGTTAGTGACTATGGATTTTTCACAAAGTGTGTAGGAGTTTATCAACAAACTCTGTCTATGACTCCCTACTCCTATTTATAGAGTTTGACATCTGTCCTTAACTCCTTATTTTCTTAGGAGCTTGACACCCGTTAATATATCCAAATAAGCTTTCCTTGCAAACCACTAGCCACCTTTATACCTGAATTTGAAACCTGGTGACACCTCCCATGTATCTTAAAAGCCATTGTACATCCTACGCAAGTGTCATGTTGGCTTGAGAACTCTTGAAAGATGATAAACATAATGATATTAACACTTCTAATAAATTTGTTAGTGTTTCAGATGATAAACATAACAATTTATTTTTCAATTCTTCCTCTTTTTCAAAAAGTTTCTAACTTTAAATTTAGAGCTTTTGAAAATCATTAAAACAAAACTATCCATCTACCCATCTCATTACACCATATTTGATTTTTTACAACTTAAACATTCCAAATTATCAATTCCATAATTTTTTCATATTAGTTTTTGAAAAAAAAAACTTTGATTTTTCAAAATTAAAATATGTTATTAATATTCAATTCCATAATTTATACTTTTTGATAATGATACTAATTGTTTATTAAATTTTCTAAAAAAATAAATAATTATATTACTTTTTTATTGAAAATAATTGTGTAATTGATTCTACTTCAATAAGTGAGATAAAGTAAATTAGGATTGTTTATATTTTTTTACTAATTATAACACATTAATTATAACATATATTTTTAAAATTGATATTTTAATTTACCAAAAGGATGTATAAGGAAATGAGATGTAATTGAAATCACACAAATTAAATTTATTCATTATCTTTTATTAGTATAAAATTATATTTTATATTTTCATAAATTAAATATTTTAATGTATTAAAAATATGTAAATGGTTAGGAATGGTAAAAAACCTTGCTAAGGATGGTTCTTATGGAAATTACCCACAATGAGGACATGTTAAATCTTCATAGGGACTAGGTAGAATCCCTATTTGTTAAATAGGGATGGGGAATGACTAGGTTCCCCCTATGAAAACCCGCCAATTCCTTCATTTATATAAATGATTTAAATATCCATTTATATATATACACACACACACATACACATTGTCACGACCAACTAAGGAACGTGACGTAAGGAATCTCATCCTCACATAAGTCTCTTGATCTCTGAATATTTCTATATGCATAAAATAATATACTTTTTATTCTGAAATCATAGTTTCATCTAAACCTCTATTTAAAATTTATATCTAAATTATATAACCGAAATACTTGATATATGAAGCTATGATAACATATTAATCATACTCTAAAATCAATTTAACTTATGAACTAAATCATAATTTCATCTCTAGCTTACACGTATCTTTAATCAAACTCTGCAATTTCAATTTATACTTATAAACTGAAAACATATACATGATTGTTCAAATACTAAAATTAAATACATAATCTGAAAATCTATGCATGGCTCGATCCTGTCTACACATCTACTAGAGCACTCTACTCTAACAAGACTCTAAACTAAGCCTTACTCCAAAGTAAGACTCACCATTGGGAACAACTACGTCTGCCAACCAGGAGGTGAGTAACATCTGACCTGCAACTATGAGGAGGAATGGAGAAGGGTGAGTCAATGGACTGAGTGAGTGAGCTCTCACTCATCACCCACATAGGACATCCAAGGATATATAATGCAATATACATGCAACGATCATAAACCATTTGATAGTTATGTGCATATCTATATAAAAAGATATCTTTATATTTATGAATTCATAGAAAAACATCTCTAAATTCTTACTTTATCGAGAAATTATTTTGTACATATACATCACAACTCTTAAATCAATTATTCTTAAAAAGTATCAATACTCTCTAAAACATAAATAACAATACTCTAACAGAAGCAGGAATCTCTACTCTATGGTTCTCCAAGAACCGAAATGTTCTCTATGATCCATCAGGGATCTAATTCGGACACCTAAATAGGTTTCATTCTCTGCTCTAGGAGATTGTCCTCTAGGATAACTTGGTACCAAGGTTAACAATCGGGTTAAGCCTTAACTCACTATTGTTTCTCTTTAGCTACCATTTGGTCTCTAGATTATAAATTAATCATTTCTTTAAAACTCTCTATGCTTTTTCTCTAGGCTCTTTTCTGGGTTTAAAACTCTATCATATAATTATTCTATTCTTGAAATCATAAGATCTCTAATATACATAAAATCATTTAAATATGAAACTTTTGAAACTCTTAAAGCTCTACACTCATATAACTCTAACAATCTGACTTTAGCATAACTGTGACTATGAAATCATGCCCAAGGGATCACCCGCTTGTAAGCATTCCATTTCAAGCCCACATAATATGTATCTAGCAGTTGCTATGAATCATACTAAATTCCATATTTCTAAGTATGGTAAAAATTGAATTTCTAAAATCTCTTTTCTCTGCCAACCTCTTTCATAACTCAATAACTCTAATATCATACTTGGAAATAGAAACGTTTATAATCATAAAAGATTAACATCATAGTAGCATCTCTAATCATGAAATTAAGTTATACTCTTTGACATTTTTACTAAAATATCTTAACTAATACTCTAAAATCATATTTGAAATTTAAGTCTTAAAGCATAAAGATATCACAACCCTTTCAAATATGTTTAACAAAAAGACAACTTATTGAATCATATATTCTTGCAATAAATCTCTTAGAGTTGCATAGAAGATATTTCCATAACATGCAATCTATCAATCATGGTCCCATGGTTTTCTAAAATACATTTTCATGCTAAAGTCAAGAGATTCAAAACTCTTTCAAACTGGACATGTTTACAAAATCACATTTGTATCATATCTCTACTTGTAAATTCATCTCCATACATATCTTCATCTCAATTTCATGCTTAACAATCATCATGCATAAAACATACTTATAATGATCGAAAATAAGGTCATGAGTTTGAATCCACTCACCTGGAGAGGGGAGCAAAAGGGAACAATTGAGAGTTCAGGAGGAGGGATGGCATCAATGTTTGCCATTTCAACCATTAAACTTATGAATACTCTATGGGTCTTTCTAGATTACCTTAATCACAACTCTAATAACATTGGGGAGCACCCTACTTGACAACAATGGAATGAATGACAACAACCCATAACATGGAGGAGGAAGAACATGGAAGAAACAAGAAAAACCCTTACCTTTGATCTTGGAAGGAGAAGGATTGGGGTTGGAGGAGGGTTGGAAGGGAGGAATTCGGGTTTCTACTTGGAAAGGAAGAAGCCCGAGTTAGGGTATATATATAGCTTATTTATCAAAACGTCGTTTTGCACTATGTTGACATCAAGACGTTCACTCAGCGGTAAAGCTCACTGAGTGAACCTGGAGAAACAACCACTCACTGTAGCTAACATATCTTGCTGGCGAGGCTCCTGCCTTGCCCTGCTCTCCAACGAGCATAATTCGCTGTAGTTATTTTTCAGAATCTTGAACAACAACACACTCACTTATTTAAGTTAAATCATTTATTTTACTTCCCATTAACTTTAAAACATAAATGTAAATAAAATACCCTCATTTGGATTCAAATAAAATATCAAAAAAATCAAAACCCCAACCAATCAAAATCCAAAATTTGGGTTTTAGTTCAAATTTGGATTCAAATATATCAAAAAAATCAAAACCCCAACCAATCAAAATCCAAATTTGGGTTTTAGTTCAAATCTGGAAGTTTTCGAGATTTTCTAAACTTGTGGGCTAAAAACGAAACGTTTAAGGATTTCGTAAAATTCAATAAAAATCACTCTTTAATTTATTTCTCTCTAGGAACAATTATCAGGACTTTTGATCCCAAGAAGTGACTCTAACATATAGCCCTCTAAAGAGGTATAGGGTCTAGACTTAGTGAAGTTAGGACCTGACGGTGGGTCCGGGACCCTGAGGCTTGCAGAACTTTCTCCTGATACGTGTATACCAGGTATTACACACACACACACACATACACACATATATATATATAAGAAAATCTTAGCACGCCTTCATGTTTTTAATTATCTTTATTGAATTTGCACTATATATGTATTTTCATTTTTAATTTGAATCATGTTGCATTAGTATAATATTTATTATTATAGATATTTATATTTCGAATTTCAAAGTATTTTTAAAATTATTCTCTTTTTGAATTCAAATCCCTTAAAATGGGACCCATGACGGAGATATGGATAAGGATGAGAGGCCAAATTTTAAACGAGACAAAAGACAACGAGGGACATGTCCCTCTCTTATGAATACCCATTGTCATCCATATAAATGGTCCATAAAATAGTAAAATTATCTATTTATTTTCTTTCATTATTCAATAAGTTCAACTTTCAAAATATATAAAATGTTCATAAAATAGGCTCTTTATTGTTAGTTAAAGGTTATCTACCGAGGTTTTTTCAACCTTATCGATGCGAAATTCAAAATGATATATAAAATATAATGACACATTCACATTTTGTTCATTTATTTAATTATTTAACTATTAACTTATTTTAAAAATAAATTTATATAATGAATTTTCTATAAGATATATTTAAGTAAATTATTATTTATTTTCGGTAATGACCAACAAAGTATCTTTTATTATTATTCTGTGCATTACACGGGTCAAATGATTAGTTATTATAAATAATTATTACAAAAAAATTGTAATCCCTTCTGAATACTTGTAAACCAAGTACAAAAAACTTGTATACCTGAAAACTTGTAAGTCAAGTGTAAAAACTATAAACCTGAGTAGAAAACTTGAAAACTCATGCTTAAAACTTATAAATCAAATGTAAAAACTTGTAAACCATAATTGAAAACTTAAAAACAAGTTAAAAAAACTTGTAAACCCATGCTTAAAAGTTCTAAAAGCTTGCTAAAAAGCTTTAAAAGAACAACTAATGAGAGGATTTAAGGGCTATAGGTATGAGACTATATAGTTGATGATGATTTATATGAATTGATTGGTATTACCTATGTCAACAAGATGTATCTTATTTTCAGGAGCCCATTACTAAAAAACTTCATGGTTAAACGTGCTTGACTTGGAGTAATTTTGGGATGGGTGACCCTTGGAAAGTTTTCTAGGAAGTGTGTGAGTGAGGACAAAGCACGCTGAAAGACCGTGTTGTTCTGGGACAAGTCGTCAATCCATAAGGTAAGAAGGAATGTTACAAATGGTATCAGAGCTTGCACCTCTCCCAGTAAGGTGTGGTTCGGGACGAACCAAGCGGAAGCTGGTGGGTATGCAATGCTTGGTGACAAGGCGGGGAGTGATCGTCGTGAAGAAGGACAGACAGGAGCTCTTGACAAGGCATCTAAGCAGAAGAGTACATGAATGAATCGATTACATACCAGCATGAGAGAGATCTTAGGCTGTATAGGTATGAGACTATACAATTGATGATGACTTATATGAATTGATTGATACTACCTATGCCAACAAGATGCATCTTCTTTCGGTAACTTATCAATAAAGAACTTCATAGTTAAGTATGCTTGACTTGGAGCAATTTTGGGATGGGTGACCTCTTGGGAAGTTTTCAGGAAGTGTGTAAGTAAGGACAAAGTACGTTGAAAAACCGTGTTGGTTTGTGGGGACAATTTGTCAATCCATAAAAGGCAGGGGATGTTACATGGGGTAATTTGGTCAATTGATTAAATTATATCCATTTGCTAAGGGATTAGAATTAACTTCATTGTGAGATTAGGTTGCTATAATTGGTAATTAAACTGGTAAGGCTCATAGAACCATGATTATGGATTATTAGTGTATATGTTAGTCAAACCGTTAGTGGAGTGCGATTGTATGACCATTAAGTAGAATTGCATCATTGTTGTGTGAAAACATAATTAATAAAAGTAATCACCGCCATGAATTTATCTTTTAAACTAATGATTGAATAATTCTTAATTTGAAGGATTCCTTGTGTAGGTAATTCTTCTTATAATATTTTCTCAATTTAATTTTGCTTCCAACAACTTAAACCCCCACCTAATTCCTTGAATCAATTAAAATATTTCCATATAAGATAACCTGAATTGCACTTAACATTTTTGGTGTAATTTAGTAATTAAAACATTTTTAATTTGTTGTGAGGTGTTTATGCAGATTTTCCCTAGGTAACTCATGGAACTTATGAATGTGGTGCAGGAGCAGACCTAAGCTCAAAGTCAAGCTCAAGGTCGAGGTAAGTGATCCCCAATGGCTGGTAAATAAGGTTAGGAGCAAGCTCTTTCAAAGTCCTATTATAATTTGCAATGTCATTTGAAACACTAGTAAAACAATCAAAATACCTAGGAAAAGTAAACAAGTTAGCTAATCCCCAAGATGTATCTGAAGAATGGGGAAGAAAAAGAGTTGTTAAGTAATTTAATTTGTTCCCTCATGGTCTTCCTGAGTTGTTTGCAGTTTCTTAATTTCCAAATTAAGAAGTATGGAAAAATTAGGAAAGGAGCAAGTCATAAAATTAAATCAAAATAGCATTCAAATACGAAAAGGGAATACATTGGGGCATGCATTAATCTTTTCATAATTAAGAGCTATGTCTTTCACCATAGTCTTGTTTTCTTAAAAGAATTATGAATATTTAAATTGGGCTTAGCTTCGTTTAATAACTCTAAAAGGGAAGTGAAAGAAAAATTGCTCCATCCATGTGAACACCTCAACAAGTAAAGTTGGATGATGAACGATAATGTTGAGAATCGTTTATAGCTTGTATATAGTTCTTGGCTTGCATCATCTACTAAGTTATTAATTTTCTTTTCCACATATTCATTTGGGGCTTCATTTTACCTTTCAACTTGTGTTATATCTCTAAATGTATCATGCAACCACCTTTTGATGTCATCATCACAATTAACTTCAGCATCCATGTCCTTATCAACATCCATCAGGATGATTGATTCCCCATGATTAATCCGCCTCTTATAACTCTCAACAAATCCATAGGCTATTAGATGGTCATATACAACATCTCATTGATACTAATAAATATTTCAACATTTCACACATGGACATTAAATTTCTTCTCCTCAAGGATTTTGATAAGGTGCATTTATGCCACTTTTCTTGTTTTTAATTCTTAGCTTTTTGCATGAGTTTTAATTTGTTGTTGATGTGAATAATTAGGATTTTAACTTGTTCCTTATTGTGTGACTTTGATAGAATCATTCACTATTACACTAATTTTGAGATAATTATTGAATTATAGCTTGTTGCGTTTAACCTATCTCTTTGAGTATGGTTTTCGTACACAAGAGCTTTGGATAAAGTGCAAAATGTCAAGAACAAGGTTGGGAATTCTCTGAATGAGCTTGGAGCAAAAAGGAAGAAAAATTGCAGAAGTCCACTTTTAGGTGAGCACTACAGCGCTAGGAGAAATGGCTTCAGGATGGCTCGAGGGCACAGCTTTGAGAGCGTTGCAATACTCATTTCAACGCTAGTGCTAGTGTGGGGCGAGATTGTAGATAATTAATTTGTTTTTGGGCCCCCACTTTAGGCTATTTTAAAGAGAGGATTTAAGGGATTGGCGTAGACTTTTACCTTAGTTTTTGACTTAGTTTTAGATATGTTCTTCCTTATTTTGAGATTTCTACACCTTATGGATGATGTATTTAAGACTGGTCCTTATTATCGCTTTAGCTATGATTTGTTTATGGTTTTTTTTTATCAGGATATTAAGTTTTTCATGTGGATTGGTTTATGTGTGGTTATCCTTCATGGACCCATGCTTTCCTATGATATATTAGCACTTTATTATGTTATGATGCGATGATATGTGTTGTTAAATGTTTATGATAGTCAGAATTTGTTCTGTTATGTGCTAATTATTATGGAAGTGTTGTTTCGCTCACAAGTTGCGTTAGTTTTTAATTGTGAGTTAATGAATGAGGCTCTTATCATTTTAAGTTTTCAAAAAAAAAAATATCTATTTTCCACTAAAAGTATTTTCAGTAAACTAAACATTTGAAATCAAAATGTAAGGAATCTAATGATTGGTCAATTATGACGTATGCATAAGAGGTTAATAATTAAGCTTATATTCACTATTTCCTAATTTTTGAATCCAAATGTAATCCTTGAAACCACTTTGTACATATTACTGCTTCGTCACTAATTGCAACACCAATTTCTTTATTAAAGTTATATATGTCCTAGTAACATCTATATTATTTAGATATTGCAATAAACAATTTCATCAATGCTATATGACATGATCTATGTTCTCAAGTGCTTCCTTCATGTCCACATTGCCTCCAAGAAGAAGGCAAACAAAAATGGCAAAATGCTTGCAAGATTGTAGCTAAGATATACTCGTTTTCATTGTCACCTTTGAAAACAAAGAAGTGAAGATCTTGGACAAACTCATAAAGAGCAATATTATTTTCAAACATATTGTCATTGTTGTCTCTGGAAGCATTGACCTTCTACGTCTTGGCAAATACAACTCACATAAAAGTTCATTTTACAATGTTTGTTAGTAAGTCATTTTAGAAATATTTGACTAACACACGCTTTCCATTACAGGATCCAAAAGAAGGATGTTCTTCATTGAAGGAGACAACCAAAATAATTAAGGAATAGACATGATGAAGACTAGAAAAGAAGCCTTGGCAGGATGAATAACCTCCTTTTAATTTTTGAATGGTGATGTTTTGTTCTTATAACAATTCATAAACCATGCCCATTCAAGATTTTTGTCGAACATTTGGGGTGTCTCACCAATATAGCAACAAAATAACAATAAGCCTCATGTTACACCATTTGGGAATCTATGCATTAAAAACTATGCAAAACAAAATCTATCTTTATGAGTAAGAGGGAAAAAACATACAACCAATATTAAAACCAAATGATAAGCAGAAAATATAGTAAAACCAACGGATAAATTCATATAAGTCTTTTGCTATTAAAATGACCTGTGGATCAATAGTGAAGCTAGGGCAACATGTCATATGGAGCTATGAAATAGTTAGAATGCAAAGTGAAGTCTTGAATGGTGACCATTGGTTTGTCATTACCATGGTGACAAAATCTTAGTCATTGAATATTGGATTGAATGGATCAAAATGTTTAAAATTAAAATTTATATTTATATTTTAATATTTATAAAAAATAATGTTATAAAAGATTTATCAATTTTAGCCTTATTCTTCCTTTCAACACAACCTTTATTGTTACATTTTCTTCCTCTTCCCTACACTTTGCAACCACTTAGTACTTGTTCGGCCCTCACCCACCCGCATATACCTCAATATACCTTTTTCCTTCAAAAACCTTATCACACAGTGCAAGTTAACATAGCACAAGCTACAAGACAAAGACATCATAGCATAGTGACTATATAGAGCGAACCTTGAAGATGGCGATAGCTACACCCTAATACCATACCACAACCAACTAGTTTTTAAAAGCATGACCTCGTCATTGATCATCCAACAGGGATGATTATGGAGACATGCCGATGGTTGAGATTGATGATGATGACAACAATGTAAGGCCGTGAAAGGAAGAAGATGGAGGCGACAAAGTAGAGCTTGGAAAAGTGGCTTTTGAGGAAAGAGAAATGGTGGTAATGGTGTTGTTGCAGTTGTAAAGGCTGAAAAGGTAGGCGGGATTTGTGTAGTGTCTTGCCGTCACCATAGCCGGCATCCATTTGATTTGCTATTGAATGTATTGCAATTTGAGGTGCTTGCTGAGAGTGAGTTGAGGCGAGTAGAGAGTGGGGGTTGATGTTCAGTTTGAAGAAATTGTGTCATGATTCTAGTTGGGTTCAAATTTGTTTTTATGTCATTTCTTCATTTTGGATCATCATTCTCAACCAACAACATGCTATCCTTTATATGCTTGGTTACTTTTTCTTTATGATATGTTTGTTTAATTCCTTGTTGAAGAAGGGACACATGCAAGAGTGAAGGTAGGAGGAAGATAAGGGAAAGGAGAAATAAAATGAAAGGAAAAATAGTAATCCTATTTTTTTTAATAAACTATTGTCTTGGACCATATAGTGACAAAGTGATTGGCACTACATAAACATTCGCGTAGAATGCAATCACTATAGTGATTTTGATAAAAAGAATTATGCAAAGGCATCAAGTATTTGGAATGTAACTCTTTTTGTGATCATGATCAATAATGTTGGTGAAAAAACATATGGAAGACTAGGAAATAATTAGAAAGAAAACATTACAATGGTCTTGATCAATCCAAAATCTCAAATTAGAACATATAGCCAAGAAAAATTTCATCTTATCAAGGATAAAAATGAAAATTGATGCATGCTTGGATTTTGTTACTAGCCTTAAAATTAGTTTTGAAAGAGAAGACTTGGTTCACTCAAGAAAAGAGAAAAATATAAATGGACTCAAACCAGGATGAAGAGAGAAAGAAACGACTAAAAGATAGTCAGACATGGATATATAAAACTTGTAGGGGAAAGATTCCTACTTTATGGACTAACGTTAGTCCACTCTCAAAACACACATAAAATTACTAATTCAGCATTATTATGTTATTTTATTTTTACCTTTTAATCATTTTCTTTTCCATCTTTCACTCATCCTCTTCTTTGTAACTCTTCCTTGGTTCACTCTCGTTGTGATTTAATCCACAACCGTCCTTAAGTTTGAACAATTTAGTTCATAGGTTTATAGTGTCCAATTTATGGTTATTGATATTGGAGACAGGAAGTTGAAGAGTATTGCTTCCATGGGGTAGAAGCATGAATTTTCATTGTGTGCTCTGTTACATTTGGAATCATTTAGCATGAAAGGCTATTTATTCAACCTTCTTCCAAAGCTCCATTTTAACCACATTAATCATCCTACAAGCATTTTTAAACAAAAATTATCTTTCTATGTCCGCCATTCAAACTATAGATTAAATGTGCTATGCAAGTCTTTGGAGTTTAACAAATCTTTGAGATTAAAATCCTCCATTACGATTCAATTTTGTTCACCTGGAAAGGAACAAATTAACAATGGTGGGAAGATAACAAGATGTAAGTGGAAAATAAAAATTGTGCCTCCTTCTCCTTTCACCTACCCATAACCTCTACTTCCCTTCCCACGAAATAGCTAGATCGAGGGTTGATGCCACGAGCAAAGGGTAAGGAGCACAACGGTGACACTAGACGTAGAAGTGGAAGGAAAGGCAGTGGCTAATGCTAGCAACAAGGAGGAAGGGCACAATAGCAGATGTGATGAATGATAGTTGAGAAGAGAGGAGAAGAGCGACATATGTGGAATCCTAAAAAAATATTTAAGTTTTTAAATTAAATTAATTAATTTATTATGTGAAATCTAAGCCATTAATTTACTTTAATATTAAATCCAATGGTATTGAAAGGATGGACTAACATTGGTCCCCAACTAGTGATGGACCAACAAATCCATTCCCAAACTTGCACAATAGAAAAAGAAAAGAAAGAGAGAGAGAGAGAGAGTAAAGATCATAAGTTGTATTGTTGGACACCTGCTTAATGAGTTGTTATTTAATTGTTGGTGAAGGATAATTTGGTCCCTCACTAGTTTTGTAGTATGAGATGATCCAATTATTTTTCTTCTAAAATTACTAAATAACCCTTAAATTTAGTTAAACCATTTTCTCGCTACCATCCCAACATCTCACCATTGGCATCATTCATCCCTGCAAGACCATTGGTGGTGACATCTCCATGTTCTTCAATCTCAGCTTTTCCTTAACCAACTCTCACCATCGTGACTACCACCACCATCCACGTCTTTCTTCGTTGACCGTTTGCCATCGCTCCATTGCCAGCGTGGCCTTAACTCAAACCCAAACTAAATTCCATGTCAGCTATATTTGATGCCCCTCTATCTATCTCATCCCCATCGCCAGGTCCTAGCACGTAGTAGTCTCATTTCCCAATCGCTGTACCACCATCAACATCCTCCTTCTCTTGTTGCTCGCATCAAGCACTATCAAAGTGTCAATTTTTTCCCTTTTAGTTCTTACACTTTTATGTGCTTCTTTTGATTCATACCTTAAATAGCATGTAATTACAACAATAGGTGGAGATCAATTTTGTTTTTTGTCTCTGAGGAGTTGTAATCTAGGGTTTTTAGTCTGGTTCAAGTTATTGTGATCCGGATTTTATAGTTTGGCTCTAATTTTTATCTTGATTTTGCACATTTGAACTTTAGACACCAATGATGCTCCTTACCTTTGTGGATGTGTATGAAATAGTTATGGAGTTCCCTGTCTTCTCAAATGAAAAATGAGTGAAGTGCTAATGGTGTGTTAATTTCAGGCTTTCAGAAAGTGGACATTTGCAACTAGTTGAGGCATTCCTTTATATTTGGGTGTAGTTATCTCTTGGTTTGTTTTGTGCTGAAACTTAATGCAAGCTCCCTAATGGTATGTTGGGTCTGAGCTTTGACAACTAAAAAAAAATTGTGAATTTCCTTCTCAAGGTGCCGTACACATACTCAGAAAGAAAAAATTATGAAAATGATAGTTTGGATTTTGGATGATTGTGGAGAGAGAATCTTAAAGGGATTGAAGTTGATGATGGTAGTTTTTTAGGGCTTGGGAGGATTTTTTGGAGGAGGCATATGCTGCGATGGTAGAGATGATATGATGGTGATGATGATGGATGACTAGATGGTGAGTTCTAAATGGTGAAGAGTTGATTGATATTGAAGGGGGATAATTTTATCCTAATTGTTAACTTTAAAAATTATCATTTAATTTCAAATTTTATAAAATTATTAATTTTTTGAATCTAACTATCAAAGAATTATCTAACGGTGCATATTAGAAAATCATGCAATGATCCAAAACTAGCATAGGAGCAAATTATCCTCCACCTTAATTGTTGGACGTCCAAGGATGGTGCATGACCACAGTCCCTATTTAGTCTTCTCTCTCTTTTTTCCTTGATCTGTGCATAATCTTTTTTCTTTTCTTTTGGTCAAACGTATTCTTCTTTTCGGTTAACGAAGGTACGGCAATCTTTTTTTGGGTCTCAATTTAACACAAATTTGGTTTGTGCTCGTCTCCATATACTAAGCTAGAGCTCTATATTTTGGGCCGAGCCCACAAAGCCCATTAACGACCCTGGAACCGCGCAATTAGAAAAACCCTCGTTTTCTTTCCCATTCGCGAAAAACCTGATTCTTCGCTTCATGCCTTGAAAAATTGAGATAACAAAGCAGAGAGTTCAAGAAAAAACAACAAAACAAGGGTTTCCCCGTTTTCCCTCATTACTAGCTCACTCTTTCTCTCTACTCCTTCTCTAGGGTTTCGTCACTCCCTTCGCCGAATTCAAACTTCCACCCCTCAATTTCTCGTATTCGTCAGTGTCCGCTCGAATTCCCGTTCAATTCAATCGGTGCGTGAAAATTACCAAAAAGAAAGAAAAGAAAGAAACGAAAAATATATAATTTTGTTTTCTTTTTTGTTGTTTATGTTGTTGTTCTGATGAATGAATTGTTCGATTGTTGTTGGTTTCAGGATTGGTCGGTCTCCTTCCATGTGAAGGAGCATGTATTCTTCAAGAGGGAGCGGAGCTTACGGCCAATCGTACGCGGGTCAATCCGCATACGGCCAGAACGTAACACTTCTTTCTGATTTCATTGCAGTGTTCTCAGTTATCAATTTCTGCATTTTCCCCTCTAAAAAATTGATTTTTTTATTAAATGTCATAACTTACAAGGTGAATTTGGATTAGCTTACTTTGGGTTCGAAACAGTTTAAATGTCCAAAGCTTTTTTAGATAGCTTCTTGAAAAAAATGCTAATTTTTTTACTGAAAAATAATGTTATTATCAAGCGTGCACTCGATGTTGTTGCTTGTTTCATGATTTCATCAATAAATGAGTGCCTGTTGAGCATGGAATTATATATGTTGGTAGAATAATTTGGATTTTGTGGGTTTTTTTTTCTCTTTTTGTTATGGTTGCAGCTGAATTCTAATTATTCTGGGGGTTCTGTTGGTGGACATGATGTGGGCCAGCATTCTGTGGCTACCAGGCATTCAGCAATATTGGGTGCTTCTCAGGAAGTCGATGTTGCGGATATCGGGCTCACACGTCTACTGCAGCCCAGTATGGGGGGCAGTATAGTTCTGTTTATGGATCAGCTGCTTTGAGCACTGCTCAGCAGGTAAGTGTGTTGTGTTGTACTTGGTTGACATTTTATCCAAAGTATAGGAACTGTTATTGGTAAATAGAAGTGTTTGCTAAGCCTGTGTTTGGATTTGATGAGATGAAACTGAATTGAATTTAATGGTATGAGGTGACACGGTTTGGAAACTTGAAAAATAAGGTGAACTGAATGGATTTTTGTGGACTTCATTCCATTTCATTCAATACCTTAAATTTTTGTTGCCCTCCAATCTGAGCGGAATTGGTGGAATGGGATGGAATTGGAATAAATAACTTCAAATTTTTACCATTCCATCCCTTGCTATTGTGATTATGATATGATATTCTAATTCCATACCATTCCATCATTTTGATTCCATTTCAGTCATCATCACTATCCTAACATGTCAAACAGTCAAAGTGATTGGGTTTAAGACTTCAAGTACTTGTACAGCATTCTCATGGATTAGCCATGAGTTTATTGCATGTAAAAAATAACACCACTCTGAAGATCACCTTTGTGAAGCATTGGTACACCATACAGGCATTTAGGGTGTGTTTAGCCTCTATTTTCATTTCCTGTTTTCATTTCTTGTTGCTAATATGTTTCTTGTATTACCGGGTTTTCTGATGAAATAGTGACAGCAATTGGGATTTTCTTTTCTTTTGTTTTCACTGATGCTTTTCCAAAATCTTGAATAGTAGGAAACAAAATGAAAACAACAAATGAAAATAGAAACCAAACAAACCTTAGCTGGTTAGGTTTGCAATTATTGTTGAAAATTTTGACACGGCACTTGAAAAATTATCCCTTCATAAGGAAAACTTGAGCCCCCACTTATTGGATTAATAGGAATAACGGATTAACAATTTCCCATCAGAGATCTTGAAATATTATAGCCCTGAAACTAGGGAGAGGTTATTTATTTATCTAAAGGTGTATGCACTACCTCACGTAATTGTAATTCCTGTCTTTGTTCTTAGGTCTAACTGCCTTTCAAACCTTTTCGTTTAACCTATCTTGTTGACCTTTATGGCTGTTTTGAATCCTTCTCATTTTAAATAATTTATGTTGTCTTTAACATTCTTTATTTGGAAAATCTTTTCTTTTTCCATTATATAGGTTCCTTCTTTGAGTACCAAGGGATCTGCGTCATCAGCGTTAGATGGTCGTGGAGGTTATTCTTTGGGTGTTTCAGATTCGCCCAAGTTTGCTTCTGGAGACTATGTCTCATCCTCAAGTCATGGATATGGTCACAAATCTGATCAATTGTATGGTGACAAGGGTTTGGATTATTCTGGCATTGATAGGCGGCAGTATGGTGAACGGCAGAGTGCTTTTATTGGTAGGGACTTGCCAAGTGATCCAGCTGGCCGATATGCTGCTGATCCTGTTGGATTTAGTCATCAACATCAGGTGTGTGCTTACTCCTCCAAACTAGCTTTCTTTGTTTCTGAGTATCTTTTTGTGAGACAAAATAAAGAAAATTGCCAGTCCTACCTGTCCTTGATCCTTCTGTTTTTTTTTAATTATAATCCTAATGCATTTGTTTTACATTCAGCAAGTGGAAATATATGACCGCATTGATCAGGCAGCTTTGCTTCGACAAGAGCAATTGCTGAAAGCTCCGTCTCTTCAAGCTGCCTCACTTGATGGGGGTGCTAGGTATTATTTGATTTATCTTTGGAAGAATTTGCATTATATTTTTGTCTAATGTAACTTAATATCAATTCAAATCAACTTTTGATCACTAAGTAATATTAATTTTTCTGGTAATGAAAACGGTGCATCTGTCCATTCTGGTGGTTATATGTGTAGTGTTTGGGTTTGTCTTTTGAATTTTGATGAAACTGGACAGAAGCTGATCAGCTGTGCCTAGCTGTCTTAAATGGTAATCATATTTCTCCGTGCACTAAGTAGCAACACGTTTCTGGCAGACAAGCTGATTACCTTGCAGCAAGGACTGCTGCTAGTCGTCACCCCGCCCAAGATCTCATTTCTTATGGAGCAAGGATGGATTCTGATCCCCGCGCTTCATCAATGCTGAGTGCTACTTCATATAGTGGACAACATGCACCATCAATATTAGGAGCAGCCCCGAGGAGAAATGTGGATGATCTATTGTATTCCCAGAATGCTTCAAATCCTGGTTATGGAGTGAGCCTGCCTCCTGGGAGGGACTACGCCAGTGGAAAAGGGCTCCATGCAAATGCCATGGAGTTAGATTACCCAGCAAATGTCCTGTCACGTGGTGGGCATAATGACCTCAAGGATGACCGTGCTAGCTATCTACGAGAATTTGAGCTAAGGGAAGAAGAGCGTCGTCGGGAGCGGTTGCGTGAGAGAGAAAGGGACAAAGAAAGGGATAAAGAACGTGAACGCATGCGAGAACGCGAACGAGAAAGGGAACGCGAAAGGGAGCGCATCTTGGAGCGGCGGGAGAAGGAGAGGGAGCGAGAGCGCAACGTGCCCTTGAAACTAGGCGTGAACGAACTCCAGTGAGATCCTCCAAGGATCCTCGTAGTACTTCAAAGGATCCCCGTGGGTCTTCTTTGACAAAGGAGGGGAGATCTTCACGACGGGACTCCCCACATCATGGCGCTTCACATAGGTGGATCTTAATGATTTTTCTATTTCTGCGTCCTGCTCTGGTTCTGAATATCTAGCTGCTAGTTTATCTTGAAGCCTTTTGTAACTAACTTGGTGTTCTGTTATGCTGAAGGCACCATTCACCTGTTAAAGAGAAACGGAGGGAATATGTCTGCAAGGTAAAAGAAAATGAGAATTTAGTTGCTCCGTCATTATGAGAATATTCGTCATCATGGAGCTAGTTGTACTGTTTTCCCTCGAGATCTGTGGCTGATGGCGTCATAGATTTTGCACTTTATCCTTTTGTTGGTTTCCTTTTATCTTGATCTCTCAGTTTATCGTTTAATTCACTCTGGTTAGATTCAATGATGTTTGAACGTTTTTGTTGTCCTAGTTTGCTTTTGTTTCACTGTCCTTGTTGAGTATGCATCCTCAAAGTACTGTTTTCTGTTGGGTCTTGATTAATCATTCCTATTCCTTGTATCCTCTTCCCTTTTGTCTCTTCACAGCTTCTTCCTCTGCTTATTCCTTACTCCATTGTTTGTCCTAAAATTCTCTTGATTATAAGCCTTGATTTTGATTTTGGGATGTCTTTCTTCTAATGGTTTAGGAGACAATTCAAATCCAGAAGGAAAAAAAAAGCATATAGTTTTTCAAGAATGTTCACATCCTTATTGATGATGCACTGGAAGTCTTCATTTCAGAAATAAATGTGAATTGATTTGTAAATGAGACCCAATGGTTCCATTGTCTGTCTATTGTATGTTGCTGCATGATCTCTAAAATCTGATCAACTGGTTTTTACATTGTTTCAATTGCATGAACAGATTTACCCAGGCCGCTTGGTGGATATCGAGGGATTACCTCTCAATAGATAAACGATACCCACGAGTCTTTGTCTCTCCTGAATTCTCGAAGGTCTTCTGATTCTATATACTCTACTTCTTTGATGGTAATTTTTTGATATTGATTTGACATTATTTTCTATAAATGCTCTAGGCTGTTGTGAACTGGCCAAAGGATAACCTGAAACTGTCTATCCATACGCCCATCAGGTGGTTCTCTCTTCATCTGTATGATATTAATTACAACATTCCAAAATCTTATCTGATGCTTCTAATGGCAATGTATTATGTACTGAGATTGTTTTTGTTTATTTTTTGCCTTATCCAAATGTATGCAAATTGAAGTGGCAAGTAAATATTTGGAATCTCTTTCAAAGTTAATTTGAATGTCTGTGATAAGTTTGCATGATATTTGGTATTAACCGGGAAAAAAAAATTATTCTCCTGTGCTTACATATTATTCAAATGTTTTTCACTAGAGATTATTCTTCTTTTAAGTTTGTCCTCCTTGTTTCTGATTCCCTTTCCATATTATTGTCATGTTACTGCATTTTAGTACTGAAAAAGCAAAAAAAAATGATTTTGAACAGTTTTGAGCATGATTTTATTGAAGAAGAAAGTGCCACCGAGCTTAAGGATTCATCCAGCAAGCTTTTGATCGGACAAACTCCTAGTTCACAAGAAGGGAATATAGTATGGAATGCTAAAGTAGGTTCAATATTGGACTTTGTCATCTATTCTCTCTCTTTCTAAGTCTGTAAAGATAATTTATGTCTTCTATTTATTTTTTATAAAGCGTTGCATTTAGTTGATCTTGGAGATGCTTATTGTGGTTGTTACCTTCCCTTATTTATGTACTTTTTAAGTTCTTATTTGCGTGATTAGTTCTTTTTGTAGTGGTTGTTTAACATGAATAATTGGTTTTGGCACCCTGAATCTTTTTTCCCCCTTCGGTTGCTAACTAAGAAGATAACAAAGTGATACTAAGTGTTGATCTTGAGAAAGGTGATCAATGTCAATTCTACAAGAATTATTTAAAGATCATGACTTATAAACTGAGGTTGCCTTCTTGCCGAGCATGGGCTCAAGAACATTCCTTAGTCCTGACATTTAGTGCTGCTAAATTATCTACTACGGTTTTAAAGGGAAAAGTTGGGCATAACAAAATGTAGTTCATAGGATGTTTAGTTTATACACATGTTCTACTTGCACTGACTGGGGGGTTTTTGACCTTTGCTCTACTGGGTTGTGCATCCAGAGGTTCCTGACATTTTGTGATGTGGTTTCAAATGCGGTATTAGGCGGTAGATTTTAATTGGTTTTTGTTAACCTAAAATTCTTTTTAATTTTTTCAGCTTCATGCTAATTTTTCTTCAAAATAAAAAATTGTTACATACCAGATGTTTTGTGATATTTCAAGACGTGTGATTATTGGATAAATTTTAATTTAATCCCTAGTGTTTTAAATTGCTTCATCATGATTGTAATTTATGTTTACTCAATTTCGGGGTTTCCATTGTTTGATTAATACTTCTAACGTCTCTGTTTCAGATAGTTTTGATGAGTGGAATTAGTAGGACTGCAATGGAGGAGCTGTCATCTGATAAAATATTTGATGATCGCATTCCTCATATTTGCAATTTCCTTAGGTTTGCTGTCCTTAAGAAGGACCATTCTTTCATGGCAGTTGGTGGCCGATGGGAACCAGCTGATGGGGGTGATCCGTCTATTGATGATAACTCTTTGATCAAAACAGCTCTCAGGTTTATGCTTAAGATATGATTATTGATCTCGAGGTTGTGGTTTCAACCGCTGGACTAATGGGCCATTTTGCTATGTTGCAGATATGCAAAGGATGTTATTCACGTTGATTTGCATAATTGTCAACACTGGAACCGTTTTCTAGAGGTACCAGTTTAATTTCTCAGTTTTGTATTGGTATTTTAATTTTAACCGACATCAATACTTAATTTTTCTGTTTAAACCTCTTGTACAAGACCTGTTTTGACTTTGCTTCTCTATGAGTCTTGTTACATTCTTGTGGTTTAATATGCTTTGTGATGCTCAGCTATTGTGTCTGTTTCTTTTCAATAATATTTCCTTTATTAAGATATTATTGTTATATCTGTTGGTTGCTTTTGAAATTCGTTATTCTTTCATTTGAAAATTTTAGTCTCTAATAGTAGTTATGTTTCCCAGATACACTATGATAGAGTTGGCAAAGATGGTTTCTTTAGCCACAAGGAAATCACAGTTCTTTATGTTCCCAATTTGTCTGATTGTCTCCCTTCATTGGATAAATGGCGTGAGCAGTGGCTTGCCCATAAGAAAGCTGTGGCAGAGAGAGAACGTCAGCTTTCTTTGAAAAAAGAGGTCTGTTATGTTGGTTGTGGTTGCTGTGTTAATGATGATTTAGTTGGATTGGATTTAAAAAGGCACATTGTTTGCAAGATTTTTCTTTATTCTCTTTTAATATTTTTCTGGGTTATGCTGCAGAAGTCAAGAGATAACAAGGAAGCATCAAAAGGTGAGTGGATTATGATCTTTACTTTCCTGTGCATGATATGTATCCTTTTTCATACTTGATTTATCAATATCTCGTGATTTTTTTCCAATTATATTGTAGACAAGTCAGATAAGAAGAAGGATTCTGCTTCATCTGGACAAACTGGAGATGTTAAGAAAAAGGAGAAAGATAGCAATAATGTTAAGGAAAAGGAGAAGGATAGCAATAGTGTTAAGGAAAAGGAGAAGGATAGCAATAATGTTAAGAAAAAGGAGAAAAATAGCAATAATGTTAAGGAAGAAGCTGATGAAAAAACGGGAATAAATAACAATAAAATTGATGGCTCTGATGTTGGTGAAGAAAGCAAGAATGCTGAAAAAATGCAGGGGGAAACTGTTGTTGGTCAAACAACAGGGGGTGTGAAGTCTGTGAAAAAGAAGGTTATAAGGAAGGTTGTGAAACAGAAGGTTGCCAATAAGGCAAATGATGCTGCCAGTAAACAATTGGATAAATCAGACGAGAAGGATGGTGCAGGGAAAATAGAAACATCTACTGTTCCTGTTGAGGGTGATAAATTGTCTGTAGGTCCTAGTGTGGTTCATACTCCTTCAAAAAGCTTAGTTGCTGAGGATATTACTTTGGGCAAAACTGATGGGGGAGAGGGCAAAGATAAGGAAATAAATAGTTCTGAAGATAAACCTCAAGACAAGCCCAATCCAACAGGTATTGCGGTTGCTAATGATGCCCCTGTGAAAACAATAAAAAAGAAGAAAGTTATAAAGCGTGTACCTAAAAAGAAGGTGGTTGGCGAAGCATCAAAATCTGTAGTTTCAGAGCCTAAAAATGATGAAGGGAATGTAGTGGCTGTTAAAGCGCAAGATGGCACCCAGAGCACTGTCAAGAAGACAGCTGATGCAGATACTGCAGTGACTGAGGTGAAAAAAACCGTGAAGATGGTTCCTAAGAAAAAGTTAAAAACACCTACCTCTGTGAAGCAAGATGATGCAGCAGATTCCAATAAAACAGAGACAAAGTCTGACAAGGATGACAAAAAGAATGACGGGAATGTTGTGGCAGTTAAAACACAAGATGCACATAGTGCTGGTAAGAAGACTGCTGATTTGGGTACCTCTGTGACAGAGGTGAAGAAAACTGGGAAGGTAGTTCCTAAAAACAAGTCAAAGGCATCCTCTGAGAAGCAAGATGGTGCAGCTGATTCCAATAAAAATGAAATGAAGTCTGAGAAGGATGACAAAAAGGATGAGAGAGGGGCTGTTGAAAAAAGTGGAGCCAAAGTAGACAAGCAGAAAGCCTCTGAGAAAGAAATTCACAATGTCAAGGGGAAATTGAAAGATGGGGAGAAGTCAAAAGATGGTAAAGGAACAAAAGAGAGAGATGGAAACGATGAGCCTAGAAGCAAATCTAGTAAAGAAGCGAAAGAGAAGAGAAAGTCTGATGAACCTCCTCGACACCCTGGATTTATCCTTCAAACAAAATCGACTAAAGATTCTAAAGTATGGTCACTTTAGCTTGACTGTAGAAACTACACTCAAATGTTGCATTTACCTTCTGATGTGCACTTACTCCAATTTGTCATTTTTGGTGCAGCTACGGTCGTTGTCACTGTCACTGGATTCGCTGTTGGATTATACAGACAAAGATGTTGAAGAATCAACAGTTGAGGTCTGTTTACCTTGTCATATTTATTAATTTGTGCAACAGTCTTTTCTGTCATATGGACTGTTTCTGTTTCCAAATGGACGTTCATTGTTCGTCGTCTCTTGGTTTTGCAGCTTTCATTGTTTGCTGAATCATTTTATGAAATGCTTCAGTTTCAAATGGGCTCTAGAATTTTGACATTTCTCCAGGTTGGTTATGGTTAAGGCTTTTTCAGTTTGAATCTGAATGTATTCTTCAAAGACAGCCTGTCTACAATTTTATTTACCATTTTCTCTCCAGAAACTGCGCATAAAGTTTGTGACTAAAAGAACTCAGCGGAAGAGGCAGCGGGAAGATGGTCATGAGAAGGATGATGTAAATAAATCTCCTGTTAAGCGTCCAAAGGGACATGATCCTCCTGTGAAGAGTGAGCCCACAAATATGGACACATCAAATCCTACCCAAGGAGATGATGAGAAAACTGTTGCTGAGAAAGACAAGTCTGGTGATAAGGAGGATGATATAAAGACGGAAGATGTAACTGACGTAAGGATGGAAGATGGAACGGATGAGGAAGAAGATCCTGAGGAGGATCCTGAAGAATATGAGGAAATGGAGAATGATAGTCCCCAACATGATTCATCACAAGATAAAAATGCTGAGCAAGAGGCCAATGCAAATATTGAATCTGAAAATATAACTAGCAATGAGAAAGCAGCAGATGAAACTTCTACAGAGAAAACTAAGGTTAAAGAAGAGGTGAAAGAATCCAAGTCTGATGCACATTCCAATGAAGAAAAGGAAGGAAAGGTTGATAAAAGTAAGAAAGAAACTCCTGCTGATAAGGAGGCTGTTGTTGACAAAGAACTATTGCGGGTACTTTCTTGTCTACCATTCACCAGTATACAGTTATATTACTTCTATTTTGTTCATGTGCATCATCTTTCGATATTTGGTTCTTGGTGGAATAATCTGTTCTCTTATTTATGACAGGCTTTCCGATTCTTCGATAGGAATCAAGCCGGGTACATTAGAGTAAGCACCGTGGTCTTTATTTAATTAAATATGCTTGGTATCATCCTCAAGAAATGGTTCGAAATTTTTGTTTCTTCTTCAGGTTGAAGACATGAGATTAATCATCCACAATCTGGGAATGTTCCTTTCTCATAGGGATGTCAAGGTGAAAAAATATTTGTTCTATGCTTGCGTTGATGTTTGCACAAATTTTTTTGTGTTTGTATTATATCAAGTTCCTTCCTGCCTCTTGCATTTTCTCAGAAGATGTATTCTAATATATTTTCTATATATGTGAGCAGGAACTTGTGCAAAGTGCATTGTTGGAGAGCAACACTGGGAGGGACGACCGAATTCTTTATAATAAGTTGGTGCGAATGAATGATATTTGAAATTTGACGCCCCAAGGTCTCTTCTGTGCTCTATGAAATACTGAAATTCGCAATGTCGGGGAATGAATTGCAGTCGGATAGTTCTCTCTCTCTCTTTTTTTTTTGACCTTTTAATATTTCTATCCTTTTTTATCCCTGGGTGAGGGGGCATGTTGTGTTTTCGTAAATTTAGATTGTGTGCATTGATCATGTAACTTCACATTTTGTCTTCTCAACGGTTTCCCAACCCCAAGATTGCTGAATTGACATGACAATGTCGCAGGTTTATTAAATGTTTCGTTAAGTGTCTCGATTTCTTATCCTTATTTGCTGCTGTGTCGGCCTAAAGTAGGCATGTTCGGCATGTTTCAGGTTTTAAAGACAGCCCAACGATTGTTTTGGACCATACGTAAAACGACTATTTTATAAAAGATAAAATGAATCGTTAAACATAAGAACGGATTATATGTTGACACAAAAAATTATATTAATCTTTTTTTAGATTTAGTGTATTTATACTTGATTCTTTTAATTTGCAAAATTATCATTTGTCTTTCTTGGGATTTACTAAAATATATGTTGACCTTTGTAAATGTTGGTTTATTAATTTAATTGATAAAAATAACATAAGATATGTGTAATTATTAATACTGAAATTATACTATTTTGGTAATATTTAACATATTGAATTAAAATTTTTCATTCTATGAAAAATAAGATTTATAACTATAATGTGATAAAAAAAGGTGCTTTAGTTAATATACAGATGAATATTGATAAAATATTATAATTTTATTATTAATAATCATATTTTTATCATGTGTTATTTTTTTGTCACTTAAATTAATGAATTAATATTTATAAGAGAGGTCATGTAATTTTAGTAAATATGAGAAAAGATTAGTGATAGTTTTATAAAAGAAGAGGGTGTTAAGTGACTAAATCTTAATGAAATGAATGTAAATTACTCAAAAAAATCTAATAATATAAGGTTTGATAAACTTCTAATATTAAATAGTATTCACAAGTGACATTATATATAATATATATTATATTTTATATTATATAATATTATCATTTACTTACACAATTTTAATTACATATAATAAATATAATTTTAAAATGTAATATTGTCATTTGTTTATAGATTATTTTAATTTTAGATAAATATTAAATAAATATATTATATGAAATTTTAAGTTTACTAAATGTTATTTATTATGTACTTATTTTTTTAATATTTTATAACTATTCATTACTATAATAAATTATAAAATATAAAAATATTCTTTTATAATTTATTATTTTTAGTCATAATTTTTTAACATGTTTAAATGTTTATTTATTTTAAAATATTTTTATATTATTTATTTAATTAAATAAGAAAAATAAACCTTATATAATAAATAAATTAAATAAATATAAGAGAAGTTTGATGTGTACGCGTGCAAGGGGATGGTGGCCAATTTTATCAAGGTCAGGTGAGTGGTACAGTGGCATATTACATGAGAAGTTATTACTCGGAGCACCCTCAAACAGCCTGCACATCAGAAAGGCTGAAACCAATTGATTCATGTCAGGCTGTGTTCTTTTAAGTTATATATTGGATTTGTTTCCATGAAAGGGTGCATAATGATGTACGGTAGTAATAGTAATAATAGGCGGATTCTTTGCTAGACCTCTTAGGCTGGGGACCATGAAGGATCCCATATTTGAAGCCTTTGGATTGACAGCAGATACGAGATGTGTCAGTGCCAATGACTTAATACCTGATATGTGGGTAAAAGCAAAACATTTGAGAAATTGTAAAATAACCCCGTCCCTCACGTATCACCTTTTTTTTTTTTTTTTGAGATTTTGTCGTTCTCTTTGGCCAAGCTAAGGGATACTATTTCTCGTTGCTTTCTTTTCTACCCGACCTCCAGTGTTTCTTTTTCATCGAATTTGTTGGTCATGAATTCTTACTATATATATATTTTTGCGAGATGGAAAGTGTGGTGTATAATTTATAATTGCAGTGATGTAATCAAATGAAAAATGTCTCCGTGTCTCTATCTCCTTTTCATCTGTGTTAATATGTTTTGATGGTATTGTCATAAACTATACTTGTTCTAAGTATCTGATATCTCTTTCGCCTTAACTAGTCATTGCTGTCGAAAAGCAAAGTCATTATGGGCTTATTGTGGTTTAGTTTAAAAAAACTGAAAACAAATAACCCAACACAAATTCTAACCACATTCCACATTCCAAAATCCAGAACAAGTTGAGCAAGAATGTCAAAGAAAGAGGAAATTTAAAGAGTCCTGAACACTAAGGTATGACGGGCTACACAGTAAGTATATAAGGGGCTATAACAATATTTTGAATAAAATAAATGGTTTAAACAAATACTTGAATAACCTCTTGTACCTGGTAAAAGTGAGGGGTCCATCATGGACCCAAACATGGGAGCCCACCGTATAATGTGCCAGTAATAATAATGCAAGACAGTGTATGGAGTGTATGTATTGGTGTATGCGTGTGCGTCGCTAATTGGTGCAAAAGATGAAGCGAGAAGATAAGACAAGAAACATGTTTAGAGGACCAAACCTAGATAGGACCCATCATTCCACATTCGAAATGAAGGTGGCAGGTAATTGATCCCGTATTTGTTTTGGACCCCATAATGCTCCTTCCATTATCTTGTTAAAATTATTATGTTAGCCTCCTATAAATTTTTAATTACTCTTGCTATTTATCCATCGTTGTCTCCTTCGCTTGCCCTCTTTTGGCTATCACTATCAGGTACTGTACTCAACTTGATCACAAAGCTTTCGTCTCTGCCCCTGATGACAAACCTAACAACACTCTTGAGTGGTTATTTGATTAGCCCTATAATCTAGAGTGAGATTATCCCCAAAGAGATTGAATACAACACCAAAGGAATCCAAGAATTGTAGGCAAAGAACAAGAGATCAAGAATACGCTACCTTGATATCCTTCATGTATGTGAACAAAAGCCATCTACAAACCATGGAAATTCAATTTGAAATCTTTAATTCCATATCATGTTATAGTTTGTTATCAAGCTTAGAACTTTATCATGTTGTTAACCGTAAAAGCATATCTTGGAAAATGGAATTTTTGCTTGAGATTGAAATTCTCTTGTTTACAAGCACTGCTTGTTATATCTTTTTACTTTTTTATTAAAAAAAATTAATGCGCATATTGAATAAGTGATACTAGTGATAGCAATGAGGGTGTATTGGTAGCAAAGGGGAAATTGATGATTATGAGTAGATATTAAAGAGATTAAAGGTGGTGATGAGTTATTCTTTTATTATTTTTGGGGATTGGGAGGATTATTTTCTGGAGGAAGTACATAATAGTGGAAGTGGCAGTGGCAGAGAGAAAAAAAGGAAGTGTTCAACGTGCACGATATTGGTGGTGGCAGAAGTGATGATGGCGGTGATGGAGAGGATAATGGGTGGTGATGGGGTGAAGAGTTGCTTGGTATTGGAAGAATAACTTAGTCTTTTAAAAAATATTATTTTTAATTTAAAATTTATTATTTTATTTTTAATTTTATATAATTATTATATCTTTTGATTTGAACTGTATAAATAATGTCCAATAGTCAATAGTAAAAAATCATAAAATGATCGAAGAGTGGATAGATCAAATTATCCCCCACCTGAAATGAAAATTGGTGTTCTTATTCTAAAAATACGAGGATGCCCATCGCATAAGTGTGTTGCGCTGACGTGGACTTGACTCGGTTGAATTAGGTCCAGGTAGATACATTTCCAATATGCGTTTTTGTCCAATGCGTTGAATGGAATTTTATCAAATAAAATCAAAAGAAATTACCCTATAACATTTATAAATATTAATATTATTTAGATAATTTATGATTAAAAATTTATCATATGTCCCATTAACTAAATTTATTAATATTTTAAATATTTATGATTAAATTATAACTATTTGATTCAAAAGGATACCAATATCCTTAAGGTACTATAACAAAAACTAAAGTTAAAATATATAACTTTTTGTATAGAATATAGGATGAGAATATTTTTTTTTAGATGTCTAAAAATTTTAAAACTTAAACTACAAGAGTCATACTATGATGATTTGAAATAAAAAAAATTTCTATGTTGCCGGGTCAATTTGTATTTAAACATAGTTAAAAAAGAACCAAACTGAAAAAAATATAAAAATTCATTATTGAAAGTCTTGTTTATTTTATGGAGATATTTTCAAAATGAATTAAATAAAAATAAAAAAATCTATCTCTCTCTTTGTCCCATTAATTTGACCTCATAACAATGATTTATTACTATATATCAAACCAAAAATATATACATAAATTATAAAATCTAATCTAAATATTATATAAATTGTATAATTTAGATTACAGGTAAAACTTAAAGTTATCAATATCAATTTATATATAATATCAATTAGATGTATCAGCCTAACTCAACGATAACAATATAAGAAAAATATAATTGTATAAATTAAAAGCAATATCTCTATTAAATTTAACGGTAAGCTATGATTTTTCATAATTATATATCATGTTGAATGCAAAATATTATAAGATTGAATCTAAATGATAATAAAATTATTTAGAATATCATTTTATAAATATCCAGAAAAAAAATCCGAAGAAAGAGAGAAGGAAAACAAATTACAATTAAATTTTAGAAAACAATAATTATACTATAAATTGATATTGAAAAAAATCATTAGTACAGACACAGATAATTGAATAAAGAATATTTTACTAACTTTATTTTAACTAAAAATTCATTTGAGTTGATTAGATTTTTATATATATTTGTATAAGTGATGTAATTTATATATTAAATCTCATATTTGAAATAAACTATACAAAATGTGACTTGAATTTATTTTGAATTGAATATTAATTTAGAATAAATTAAATAGTATTTCAAATTATTAAAATCGGGATTGATTTGATTTGACTCAAATTTAAACTTATACTAAAATCATAATGTGTAAATATCAATTAAAGGTAATCACATCAATTTATATAATTTTTATTGTATTTAACTGTATAAAATAAAGGTATTAATATCTATTTATATAGTTTTAATTAGACATAATGGTATCTAATTTGGAGAAGATGTATCGACTTTTATAATTGAATCACATCGTTTTTCTTGTTTCTCTACCTCGATCATTGATTCATCTTCTATCCACACTAATAAACTTTGAAAAGAATAAAAGCACAAAAAGCCTAAATGTATATTAAATAAATTTCGAATAAAACATTTCAAATTGCAAGCGACAACTTGAAATCAAAATATTACCACTAAAAAAATAGTATTCAAAATCTAGAGGAAAATATACAAAAAATAAATAGGAATGAAACAATGAATCGTCCATTATGTATACCAAAATGAATCAATTAGTATAAGAAAAGTGTCTAAATTATGCACACGCTTAACAGAAACTACAATGAAAACATCCAAATGTAATAAATAAATAAATAAACATTTTAAACTTTAGATTAAGATATTAGAACTTTCAAACTACAGTTGCTACAAAGAAGAAAGGAGAAAAAAAATTAGTTTAAAAAAATTAATATGAAAAATTCAGACAAGAACGAAAAATCCATTGTACATGGACAAAAAATATATTAGTATAAAAAGTGTCTAAATCATACAAATACTTAAAAGGAATGATAATAACAAAACAGAATATAAGAAACAAATCAGACCTTTTAAAAAAAGCCATAACTTTTTATTTATTATCATAGATTAATATATTAATATTATATTATTGTATATAATAAACTATAAAATATAGTATAATATATCATATAATTTTCTCCCTCTTTAATTTTTAATTTGAAATCAAAATTTTGCAATATATCATATAATTTTGATTTAAAGAATATGCATAGATTAAATAGATTTAATTAATTATTGTGCATAGGTTTATTATGTATAGAAATTTTTTAATTTAAATTATTAAAATTTAAAATTTAAACTAATAATAACTTTATAATTTAAATTATTGCCCATTACCGCCATTATGAATCTATTACTGTTAATTATTATTGATAAGGAAATCATGTATTGATTTAAAAGAAGGTTTTAAATTTGAAGTTTTACTTCTGTATTAAAATGTGTAATCAATTCTATTTATTTTTTAGTAAGATCAAATATTTTTTTAAAAATTTAACATTACTAGAAAATGACATGCGGTATATTATTCATTGTCTAAGGTTTATATATATGTATATCGTGTGCTACAGGAATTAATTAAATAAGTCAAATATAAAAAATAATAGATATATTGAATCAATTTAATGTTATTTTATAATTACAAAAGTATTTAAAGATTTTTTTAAAAAAATACTCATCATTTGTTGTTGTTTTTTTCTATAATTCATCATCGTTTGTTGATTTGAGTTTTCAAATTAATTTTTTTATAATAAGTAAATTGATTATATTTTAAAACTAATACTATATTGTGTATCTTTTGACTGATGTATGATTAAAAATAATTAATAATAATTTAAATTGTTTGGACTCTATTATTAATATGTTTATGAATTTAACAATATTTAAATATTATTTGTCAAATTAATAATTTTTTAATATAAAATCAATAACAATTGATTGAATTTAACATTTTTGACCTAGATACAACTCCATACAAGCTAGAGGTGTACAAAGGACGGATTTGGTTGGGTTGGATAAAACACAAACCCGGACTGATTTTAGACTGGGTCAATTTTTAAAATCCGAACCAACCTATAATGGCCCGACTACATCCTTGGGTTAACCCACATTCAAACAATATACGAGAATTTAAATATTATGCATAGTAAAGTTATACAATTTTATAAGTAAGAAATAAAATTTTAGAGATATTTTATGATATAGGTTTCAAAATAAACTATATCAATGTAGAAATAACACTAAGTTATGTAAAATATATTAATTGAACTATAAAATCTTATAATTTTTCATAAATTATTATAAAAATATATATATCTTTAAGGGATTGTTTGATTTTGGTCAGTTCTGAGCGGACGTATGACTTTAACCCCGAAAGTGTCCTGGGTCAAATTTCAAGACTAAACCTATCCCAATAAGCTTCGGGTTGGGCCAGGGCTGGCGGGAGACAGGTTATGAACACCTGTAATACAAGCTATGTAACTTTTTTTTTGTTAACCAAACTATGTAACTTTACTACTATTTATTCCTTCTCCTCAATCATATTCAACACAAATTTTTTAACTTTCCCACTCATGGTCCTTGCTTTCTACAAATCTAAAGAATTCAAGAAAAAAAACACATCGACAAACATAAGAACTGGTTTGGCCACAATTTTCTTAAAAAAAGAATAAAGAAAAATTTGTTAAATAACTAGTAAAAACTCATAACAATTATCAAGAAAAGTGGAAGAGCAAAACAAAATTACATTGATAAGAATGAAACAAAAATATAGAGAGAAGATATATGTAAAACATTTATTGGCAAGGAGAGAGAATTTTCATTAGTTATATCAAAATTTTGGTATTAATTAAACATATGAAAAAGTAGAAGAAATAAGTAATTGATTTTAACTAATTAATTCAGATTGCATTAATTATACTACTAATTAGATATTGTCTATCATTAAAAAAAAATTCACTACTAGAAACATGCGGGATACCTCAGAAAATACCAATGGGTACGAAATCGTCGGAGCTACCGATGGTATCTTCGATGGGCTGTCACATTTTTGGAAATAATTATGGTTGATGTTGGTGTGCGTCACATACCCATCATAACACCGTCGGTAAGTGCTGGCGCCAATATGTGCCACTTGGCGCGCATATTGTCCAGGTAATTAACAATTTATTTTTTAATTATTTTTATTGAATATTACAACGGGTAAGACCGACGGGTATATTTAACAATATGTTTTTTTATTTTTATTAAATTTATCGACTAGTGTACCGACAAGTGTTTAATAATTTATTTTCATTTATTTTTGTTAAATATTATCTGGGTTAGCCGACGGGTTTATTTTTTAAAATTATTAATTAATATTTTTAAAATTATTATTTAGTATTTATTACCTAAAGGTTTTTGAATTTTCACAAGTTGCTCGCAACCTTTGGGATTTCTAAATTTTCGTCGGAAACTCGTAGGTAATACTGGTTAGCAAAATGCACCGTTTTATTAAACGGGTGGTATACCTGCGTTATCCCCCACTGGAACCCTCTTCTTCCCCACTCCGTAAAGCTCTCTCTCTCTCTCTCTCTCTAAACCTCATCGCGTGCCATTTGCCACCGTGCCGCCATCGAAGCTCCGTTCAAGAAACGGAGACCACCATTGCGATCTGGGGCTTTGATGAGCATTTTAATCGATTTAGTTTTTTGATTTGATTTAGTTTTTCCGTTCGTTTATGGGTGCCCATTATATTGTGTTTTGTTGCATTGTTGATTAATTATGATTGTTACTTTGTTAATATAGGAGTGTTATTTCAGGGTGACAACGATTATTGATTTAGATATTGGTTTGCCATTCTTCTTCCTGGTGTTATTTTATGCTTTGTATGTATATAAGTGTGTTGATTAAAAGTTATCATATTGGATTGTCAGGATTGGATTTGGTTGGCATAGAGAGCTTTCCCACATTCTGGATTTTTTTACTACTATAGAGGTGAGTAACTAAATCCTTGTTGTTTATATGGTTGAATGATTTAAGGTGTATGTAGGATATATGGAGACTTATGTTTTCTAGGATAGAGTTATAGGAAATGGGGATTGCATGACTGGGAGGAAGGGCATAGAGGTCCTTCCCGACTTGTTTACATTATTTGTTGTGGGATTCTTTGTGTTTGCGGAGATTGTAGAATGCATGTTGTGGAGTTATAAGGAGATGCACAATAGAATGGTTTTTAGGATTATGTGAATTATATGTAATGATTAAAATATAATTGTTAAATCTATTATGTTGTTGATCTTTATAATAATATCTATAATTGTTGAATTGACTAAATATATTACGATCGAAGCTCCTAATTTAAGGGGAGATGCTATCAAAATTTTGTTTAAATTTTGTGTAGGAATAATAGATTAAAAAAAAGTAACTATATTTAGAAAAACTTAAAAGCTAGTTGAATTTGGTTAAAATGTGTGAGTGTAAATAAAACTTAAAGACTAATTGAGTGTGTTTTGAAGACAAAATAAAATAAATATCTGACGAAAGCTCCTAAATTAAGGGGAGATGCCCAAAATTTTGTTAATTTTTTTTTAGAAATAATAGATTAAATAAGAGTAACTATATTAAAAAAAAAACTTAAAAGCCAATTGAATTTACTTAAAAAATGATAATTTAAATAAAACTTAAAGACCAATTGAGTATGTTTTAAAGACTAAGTAAAATAAATATCTAACGACGGAAGCTTCTAATTTAAGAGGAGATGTTGTCAAAATTTTGTTAATTTTTTTTTAAGGAATAATAGATTAAATAAGAGTAACACTTTTTTAAGGAATAATAGATGATCCACTCCCTTCACGGGCAGTAATCGATGCAGACAATCTGAAATCTCTATTCCGTTGACTATTGGGGAAGTTGACATAATTGAATGCACAAGTAATCACCCAATCAAAAATCACGAAGATGAAATAAGTGATAGTAATGCTGATGATTCACCTAGTGATCAATAACAGGAGTGATGATGAAAACGGCCCTCACTTTTAGATTAATTAAGGTGTTCAATATTTTATGCGATATTATTATGAAATTATTTGAAATTTCCTGATTCAATTAATATTTTTTTTGTGGATTACTCTTTAATTGTTTCAGGATGGCTGAGAGGCGAGCCGACCTCGAAGGTCGGTTACCCACTACCACCTCAGCCATGCCCGCCCACCACCTCGCCATCGCCCCTCCCATCACCTCCACCTTAGTCCCTCCATCAGCACCCAGGCTTTAGGATGATGTCCACTCTTGGGTATGCCTGCCCACCTTTCCCGTGTTCACACTCACAACCCACTCGCATCAGGACCCTCCCAAGCCCTACCACTGCCCCTAGCACTATTACTATCCCTAGCCCTACCGCTACAAACTAACCACATATCTAATTAGACTCCTCCTTCATCGATGGGTCACAGGCACCTGCGTCGATGGAGGCTCTAAGCCCAGATGGTAGGCTACTTAGGCCTAATGGTAAACCATTCTGGTGGATTAGACCCGATGGTAAAGACAGGTAAATTAAAACATATTTTTTTATTACATTTTAATTTTACATTGCTTATAATATTTAAGTAATTTTGATTTTTTTTTATATATTTTATTTATGTAATAGTTTTCATCCATTTGCGCTGGCTTACCACATGATCACGGAGGTTATACAGAGTCAGGAATATAACCACCTAATTTTTGATTAAGTTTTAATAAATAAATAATTATTAATTTAATTTCATTTCATCTTTTGATTTAATTTTAAATGTCATGATTAATCATTGTCAACATTATGTTTTGTGGTATTGTGAATACCATATTTTCTCAAATTTTTTTTATTTTATTTTCACAAAAATGAACAAAAAAATGAAAAAAAAGAAAGAAACAAAAATAAAAAATTGGCATTTTTTCAGTTTAGTCCATTTATTAACCCAAGTCCAGTTCTGACCATGATTTTAGGTTCGTTTTGTTGTTGTTTCACAATTTTGGTCCATGTGCATCACAACAAAAAGGGGGGCCCTATCCATTCGTTTCAGCTCATTTCCATTTGAAAAAAAATAAAAAAAAATGAAAAATAATGAAAAAAAGGAAAGACAGAGGGGTCACGGCCCTAGAGATTCCATTGCGTGCACCCCATGCCCCATGAGCAAAATACAGGAATGATGGGCAATATCATTGAAAAAACGTAACAGGCAGCCAGTGGCATGTCAATTTCATATAAGAAAAAATAATAAAACCTAAAAAAAAAAAGGAAGGTCCAGAGCAGCAACTCGGCAACGAGGTGTGATGCGTCGCTGGCCATCTCCACTTCCTGCATGCATCAGGTGAAGGATGGAATGGGCGCCATGGTTTCGTGCATGTCTTACAACCTGTAAAGCGGAGGATAATAAAAAAATTCATGGCTAAAACTGTTTAAAAGCCCATCAGCAGCAATGGAGAGGAGGGCAGATCATCAGAATTCACTGCCTATCATTATCTTCATTTTCAAAGAAAAAAAGTGGTCTCGTTTGCCAAATTCGTGAAGAGTTGGAGAGAAATTACAGAAGCTGAAAGTTTGTCTACAACAAAAAAGAGAAGACTACCCTGTGGTATCTTGTTCTTGGCTCTTTTATCTGACTTTCACCTTCTTCATCCATTAGATCATAAATCATACACCTGCACACACAGTAAATCACTTCACAACATCATACACAATCACAACAACAATATCACCAGTAGCAATCCATCCATCTCAACCCAAATAGTAGCAACCCATATTCAAACCAAATAGGAGCTAGAAATAAAAGAACAAAAGAGAAAAAGGGAGGTAGATCGCGGTGGCTGCCGCCGCCCCAGATGATGCCACCGTTTCTTCCCTTTGTCCCGCCTCGGCTCTCTCCACTCCGCCGTTCGCCACCGCAGATGCCGTGGTCTCAGCCATGAACCACCCGTGGCTACCACTGCTGTTGAACCCCGCCCCTGTGAGCACCACGCTCCTCCGCGCCTGTTAGCTGTGAAATAGCTTCAGCCAGGCCGCAACGAACCGGCCCTGCCACTGCATGGTGGTCGGCCTCCCTTCCTTCTTCCCAACCGCCGCACCAACTGCCATGCATGCCTCATTCGCGCGCCGCTGCAGCTGCCTTTTCCTCCATCGTCGCGCCCTTCGCACAGTTCCTTCCCTTCACGCTGCCCCTTACAGGCCGCCGTCCCTTTCGAGCTGCCACCGCGCGCGCGGAGCGGCCTACTAGCCGCGGTGGATCGGCCTGCATTGCCGTGGCCCTTCCCCCTTTCTTCCTTCCTTGCATGTCTCTAACTCTCAGTCCCCCATTGTGTGTTTTGGTGTGTGTGTCTGTGTGTAAGTATGAGTATGTGTGTGTGTGGGTGGGGAGTGGGTGCGGTGATGAGCCCCATTCCCCAAATGATTTTAAAAGTTTTTCTTTATTTCCTTTTTTTTTGTGGTAAAAGTTTGGGCTAGTTAGTGGTATTTATGAAAACCCCAATACGGATTTTTTTTCACAAAAAAAGAAGAAATAAAAAAGAGAGCTTTGTTTAGTTTGGAATTAAATCGAGTTCTTGGGATTTCTTTTTGAGACATTTCCTTTTCTTGTCCACATTCTTGTTGGGTTGTTTTTTTTTTTAATTTTATCTTGGGCTTATATTTATTTTCCTTCTTTGTTCGAACATGTTTATATCTTCTAAAAAACAAGGTGTTTGATTGTGTGTTTTTTTAATTTTGTGGACAAACATTTTTTGTTTCATTTTTAAACTAACAAAAAAAAAGAAAAAGGAGAAATGATAGAGAGAGTTTGGGTTGTTGTTGGAATTATTTGTATTTTTATTATTTATTTTATTATTTTTGATTTTATTTCTGTTTGGCTTTTTTTTTTATGCTCATTGGGTTGTTATTATTATTTGTCGTATTTGGGTCATTTCAGTTTTCAGAAAAATGAATCTCTTGGGCTTTAGTCTGATTTAGGTTTCTAAGCTTGATTCAAAAAAAATAAATAAATAAATATTTGAAGGCCTAGTTCTCTGAAAATAAAAAGGGTTGGTAAGATTTTTCGGATTTGTTTTAATCATTTGAGGGGAATTAAGTAAATTAGTTTAGGGAGTGATTTAATTATTTGTTTGATGTTTAGTGAATTTTGTACAAAAAGCCTTAAAGAAAATAGAAAGTAAAAAGTAAAAAAGAGTTGAAAAGAAAAAAATATATAGTAATTAGGACTCTTGTATTTTTAGTTTGATTATTTTACTTGTCCCTGTACTTTGTACAGATTTATTGTATGAAGCATCTTTGTTAATTTGTGTTGAAACACTACAAAAAAAGAGGCTAATTACGACGGTTTTTTTGGTAAATTGTGTTGGTTATAACCGCCGTTTTTGCAATAAATGGCGGTTGAATGACCATAATTACCAATGTCATTCAGGAAATTACGACAGTTATAAAAAAACCACCGCAATCACCTTGTATAACCGTCATAATTTAGGTAAATTGCAATGGTTGAATTATAGCGGTTTCAAACCGCCATAATTTGTGGTAATGTTTTAAAAAAATATTAATCTTGGCTGTTTGAAACTGCCACAATTTGCAGTGAAAATTTTTTAAAACTATTTATTACAACAATTTTAAACCATCATAATTGCAACACCAATTTAAAAAACAAAAGTTCCAATAATCATGCAAAATAAAAGAAAGAACAAATAAAAGAATGATATGTTTAGTAATAAAAATATTTAGTATCACATTTCCTTATTTATGAGTAGCTTTAATATGATGAATAGATAGAAAAAGCTAATTAATTTGTAGAATAATTGGTTGAACTGATGGTGGAAAAAGCTAATACTTCATCCAAATGCATGTTCATTATACTCTAACACTTGTACATTTTAACGTGGCCGGTATAAAATTGAATCAACTAATCTTTGCCCTTGAAATTAAAAAAGAACCAATACTGAAAACCCAACAGCACTTGCGCTATGTTTTAATGAGACTTCTAGTACATTACTTCTTTATTAGACTTAATTCTAAAGCATTAGAACTAACTTAAAACATTAAAAATGTTAGGCAATACGTGAACTAAAGTGTGTACATGTGTGACACCATCATCATCAAAATTCAAGCATGAATATGTGAACTAAGGTGTCAAAGACTCATCTTTGTGACAGCCCAAAAGAAGAACACAGCTGCTGGAAGTTAATTAAAAAAAATGCATTCTTGAACATGAAACCAAGAGAAGACAAAGGCCCTCTACCATCTCTTTCTACAAAGCTGCCACATACATATATATGCTCAAACAAATTTAATGAGATTTTCTTACACAAGGGAAGTGGAGTACAGCATATCATTCTTGTTCAAAACATCTATAAAGGATAATGAAAGACATACAGGGTTGCTACTTGCAGAAATCCAATATTGAATGGTATTTCTCCAGTCAGCTGGTTGTAGGATAAATCCCTGAAATCAACAGAATGTGTTAGAAAAGTAACAAGAAACCAAGGCATGGCGAAGTCAGTCATAGAGTTGGATATACATACAAGACCTGGAAGGAAGTACAATTGCCAATGTTTTCAGGAATACTACCTGTCAAGCTATTGTTTCTCACATCACTACAAAATGGTAGGAGGAGAATTATTACGTTCGCCTTAGAAATGCATACTTTTGAGGCTTCGAATATAACTAAAAGAGTGTTAATGCTTTAACTTACAAATACCACAACCCAGTTAACTGGCACATGTCTTGAGAAAGTGAACCCACCAAATTGTTACCTCGCAAGCCACTATCAAAGGAAAAGGAAAAGACAAACTAAGACTGCTAGTAAGATCACATCCTTGGTCAACAATAACTCAACAAGCATTGATGAATATGTCGATGAAAAAATGACATATTTTATTGCATAGTAGTTATACTCACAGATACTGCAAAACTTCATTCCAGTATATAAGCCTCGGTATTTCCCCGCCTAGATTATTATGAGCCAAGTCACTAGAACCAATTTTGCAGAAGTTGTGAGTGTCAATCATATCATTTGAACATAACATTAAGTATACAAGGAGAAAGGGAAAAATTACTGACAGAATCATTAAGTTAGGAATCTGAGAGAGAGTTGAAGGAATTGGTCCAATCAACTGGTTGTTCTTCAAGATTCTGAGAATGCATTCATGAAAAATAAGTGGTCACAACCCCATCATATCATAGCATCGGCAAAACAAAGCTTCAATCAAAGAAAAAATGCTCACAAAAACTCAGATTTTCCAGTTGTTTCAACTTTGAAATTGAGAATGGTATATCGCCCTGAATCTCATTAAATGACAAGTCCCTAATAATATATGTTTCCCATCAGACAATACAATAAACAGTCAGTCTAATAATAAATTGAATACAGCTCTTCAAGGTGTTAAACTTACAGGTTTTTCAAAGAAGAACAATCACCAATCTCATCTGGAATCTGGCTTGATAGACGGTTTTCCTTGAGATCTCTGTCAAACAATAGATACAAAGAAAGTAGGATTATTAAAGCTCAAAACTGGCAACAAGAAGGATAACCTAAAATACAAGTATCACATTTATTGCAGATACAAGTATCATATCCTTCTACCAAGACATATCTTCTTGATATATAGAACCTATAAGTCAGTTAACAGAAGAGGTAATCGATAACTTTGTGGTCTATTTTTTTCTTTTTCATGGAGATACATTTAGGTGGGGATAAACTTCGTCATCATACTATGGCCGGGGGACTTTGTGGTCTAGTACTAGAAATTAATTAACGCATCATGTTGAAGAAAGTAATATGTAGTCTATGCTTTTTCACACTGATATATTGTTTAAAAGGCAAGGTACACTTAGCTTGTGCCTAGTTATTTCCACATCTCTGCTCTATGTATATAGAAATCCTACTTGATTCCATTTCTTTTTGTTTTGGATGATTCTTCCACCTAATGATGCCGAATTAACTTAGCTTGTAATTCCGTCTTGTTTGTCGTGGCAATCATTATTTATTTCCCTATAAGCATTCCTTATCTACACTATACATAAAAGAAAGAAATCTTTCCTAATACATATCCAATTCCCACATATAAATTAAATTACCTGTTACAGTGTCACCTAGATAAAACCAAGCATGCACAATTTGAAGTCTAAACAAATGGGACCTCAAATTTTCTGGTGATTAGAAATTACCTATTAACCTCGATGTTCTAGTCATTAGAAATGCAGAGCCCTCGTTGGCGGCAAATGCCTCATCCTCTAAACATCCTAAGCCAACATTAAAATTAACCAAATCAAACAATGAATCATAAAAAGAAATAAAACCATTCCAGAAATACTTTTGTAATCTATATTCCAATAAAAAAAGGAATAATCAAGTGCCAATCTCAATCCCAAAAAAAAAAAAAAACCAGTGACCAATGCCAATCCAAGCAAATCCATTGCCACTTCAAACAAACTCATTGCCAGTAAAAATAGTCCTACCCAATATGCAAGACAAAATCAAAAATTCAAAATATCACCAGAGTCATTAAAACAACCAGCAAAACCATCATCAGAACCCAAACAATCACAATAGTAAGCCAAAACTAAGATGACCAATTAAGAAAAGGAGAGAGAGGAGGGGGAGGAAGGCGGCAGATCTCACCTCTGTTGCCATCACCACCTCGGTGTCCTTCTTAGCCACTATTATCAGCCCCTCCCTCCATCACTGCGGGTAAAAGATAAACAAAAAATGCTGTTTCAGGGCAATCAAATAAAATTCAAATGAGGAAGAAAAGGGGGAAAGAACCAAGGAAAATCAATACTTACTAGGTTTTGAGAATAACCCACCAATGATTCTGCACTTTGTGCTCCCAATTTATGGTTCCAATAATCAAACCAAACAACCCAAAACCTATTCCCAATTTATGGTTCCAATAATCAAACCAAACAATCCAAAACCTATTACCCTAGCCGCATCAAGGGAACAAAGAACCACGCAAAGTCACGGAATCGAAGGAAGAAGGAGGGGAACCGGTGTTGTTGTTGGTGTTGTCGAGCTTGGGGCGCTTGGGGTCGAGGGGAGGGGGAGCGGCGCTGCTGACGAGGCGGGCAGCGACCTCCTGGTCGAGCTCGATGCCGGAGGCGAGAGGAGCAAGAAGCAGAGGCAGTGGCGTCGCGTAGCAGGAGTGGCGGCAGCAGTGTCGCGAAGGCGGACCGTGGTGGTGCTCAAGTGGACTGATTGGCTGCAGCCTTTGGGAGAGAAGATGAGATGAGGAGAAGTGTGAGGCTTGAGAGTTGAGATTTGGTTCTTAAGTGCCATCTTGCAAGAAAATCAAAATCACATCACCTATGTCAAGTTACATCATCATGCCTACCCAAAAGGTCTACAAACACATAAAGAAAAGAAAAATAAAAGAGAATAGGATAATGATGAAAGAAAAATGAAAAATTTGAGTGATGATTCCTTAGTCTCCCCTCCTCTAGTTGTGTCCTCTGTCTCCTCCCGAGGAATGTTTTCGCCTTATTTCTAACCTAGCACCCCCTTCTCCCACACCCCCACAAGTATCTTTTTTCGGTATTCACAAAAGGGAGGAAAAAAAAAAACTGACGTTGCCACCACTCAAGCAGTGACTTGTGGGTGCTTGAGTGCTATGTGTTATATAAAATAAGAAGTGTATTTTAACACTTAAAGTTGGTGTCTCAAAATATTCACCTTTTCACTTTTTGATATGATGAATTAATGAAAAAAGGAAGATCACTATCATATCTAATAATGATAATTTGTGTCTCAAGAGACACCCATTTATTAGGTATTGAAATAATATTTTTGTAAAATAAAATATGTTGTGGGGTTTACGGAAGTGGTCAGTTCTCACCTTTTAAGCGATGGCACCAATATGCTATTTTTGCTGTCCATTGAGCACATAGGCAGTGCAAATGGCGGCTTGGGCGATGGAACTTCAAAATGTCAATTTCCTTGCTATTCAAAGTCCATGAAAGCCCTAAAATTAAAACAATTCAAAACTTACCACAATTCTCAAATAAACTAAACTACTAAAGCTCACAAAATCAACTACTAAAGATTCAAATAATGTAAAACCTATCAAAATTTCATTAACTTCAGGACACATCAAAGGCCAGCTAAAGGAAAAGAAAAAGCCTCTAATAATTCTAATTCCAAAGTGCATGCTTTTGACAAAACAAAATCTGATAACATCTTTGACATTTTGATCAGAGATAAGCAACTCAAACTCCTTGGGAGGCATATAATCTCTTCTATCAAAAAGATAAAAAAAAAAACAAAGTTATTATAAACATCATAAATTTGGTCATTTGACTAATAACTATTATCGTTACAATGATCTCATTGAACAAGCTATCCGGATGGACTATTGAAATTCAAGGAAAAGCTGCAAACGATGAAAGTTTACATTGATCCTGTCACGTTAAACTTAAGTTTTTCTGAATGCATGTTCTTTTTTGTGACCATGGTTGATGTGAAAAATGGGCTTCATTTTCAAATCCTTCTATGGAGAATAAACAACAAGAATAATAACCCATCAAATTTGCTGAAGAAGCTCTAATTCAAATGGTTGATTTGGGGAAGTCGGTTCAACCTACCACCATGTCAATCAGTATGATAACAATGAACCAAAATGACTATGATGCTAACTGTGCCATGGCCATGTTTGAGGCTGAACATGGGCCAATCAACCCAAGGGTTAGTGAAGAATAAATCATAAAACTTGTCTTCAATCATGTTCATCGAAAGGATTGTTAAACGTCGTGCTAATGTGACCATCAGATCAAATAAAGCTCATGGACTTAGCATGATTTCAAAATAGAAGGGAATTCATTCTGACAAGAACTTGAAGCGTCAAATAGATTGCATGGCAGCAAGTGCCAAACCGATGATGTATGTCTCCGTGAAAGTGAGAGCGGTTATCATGCGTGTTCATGCAAAAGATAACGTGGGTGCATCGTAAGCAAAGAGAAAAGCCTGACGTCCATATAGAACCAATGGCAATGTGACACTTGGCAGTCGCAATTACCAAATTAGCCTTAGAAATTTATCCATAAATAAGAGCATTGGAGTTAGTAGTTGGTGTGATAATTCTTGCTTTCATACACAACCTTAGACACTTAGGTCCGAGCACACACAGAGCAACAAACAATGTATTAAGAGTGAGATCATCTATTCTTAGGGGCAGAGTTTGTTTCTTTTGTTTATTTTATTTTCATTTCATTTCATTGTTATTGTTGCTTTCATTTATGTTCTTGTATGCACATTACTTTATTTCAATATAATTTTTTATATTAACAAAAGTTCTTGTATGTATCTAGGGAAAGTGATTCTCTTCCCCACCTAGATCTAGAATAAAACTGCTATCAATCAAGAGATGACCGTTGAACTGATGATGATCACAAAACAAAAACAAAATAGCAGTCAAACACATTGTTTCCACAAAAATCCTACGTAACTCTAAATCGAACAAGAGTAAATATAAAGATGGAACTACCTACCCTATGATGTTGTCGTAGGATAAAAGTTATTCTCACAATTATGGCTTTGCATTATGGTGTAAGGTGGAACCATAGGGTATTGAAAGATAGCCAAAAGCCTGAACCCTGAAGCCTACCCATTCAGACTTGAGATATCAGAGAAAATAGTTAATTTCAGCCAACTAATGTACCAAGGACAAATTTCATAATTGTGTATCATATCTAAATATCATTTGTTGCAAAATGTAATCATTCAGTGTGTATGGGAAATCCCAATCTTATATATCACAAGAGAAATTTTTATATAAATTGACCATATTCAGAGTTAGATTCGTTAAGTTAATAAATATTAAATTATGTACAATAAATTTATACCAAAAAATTGCTTTATATTTGAATTAAGAAATTCTTAATTACTCTTAGAGTAAGATAAAATATTTTACTTTGCTCCATTTATTGATTGACAAATCTACTATTACATTAAAAAATAAGGGAGGTGAAAGATAATAATGACCAATAAAACTTATGTATCAATTAATAAATAAATCAGAATAAATATTTTCTTTTACTCAATATATCTAAATATTTCTTTGAATTAACACATGGCTATTTTTCCATTTTGGTGCACAGACTTTCCTTATAAATTCTGCATATTAATGATATCCCAACAGCTATTTCAGATATTGAATACTCAGGGTACTAGCATGATCAAGAGTTATTAAAAAAACCGAAAAAAATCACAGTTATTATTATTTTCCTTGTTTTACCATTTTCAACCAAAATTGAAGTTAAAAACGAGCCTTGTCCTACTTCATGATCAAGATATACATCCACACATCAATATTTTCAGTATATTATATTGTGATTAATTTAATTCGAGACGAGCCATGCAGTTATAATAATAAACTCTTTTATTATTATTATTATTATTATTATTATTATTATTATTATTATAATTATTATATACTCAGAAGATTCCGCCATAAAACTACTTTTTCTAAGAAAAATATAGATACTAAAAAACTTGCAAACATTGACTAAATTACTTTTACTTCCTTGACGTGCTAATACAATAATTTCATTATATCGTGGCACTATATATAAACAGATGGACCGCGTGCCCCGATACAATAATAGAAATTAATTGCTGCAAACTAACCGCTTGATGAAATCTGTCTTTACGGTAGTTGCGTTGGGTGCCTCTCCTCCGCTAACAGCAGTGGTAAAATCACTCAAGTCATGTCAGATTGCAGATTGTGCTTTTGGAAGAAAATCACATATGGTAGGTTTAGATTTGTTCATTTTTTGGGTAATGATATATTTGTTCATTTTAAGAAAGGCGGTGTCTTTTACTCTTTTTCCTAAACAAAATTATTTCAAAATAACTTTAAGAGTCTAATTACGATACATTACACTCACAGTGTAACTATTTTTACACTGCCAAGCAACAAAAAATTACCATGTGGCCTATTTTCAAACCAAGTCAAATTTAAATTTTAAAAGAATTGCACAAAATAAATGAGTTGTAAATACTTTATTGATTAACGATGCAAAAGTATAGCCCATGACAATTAATTCCTCTTTGTAATTGTGATTATTTGACTATAAAAATTTAAAGGGCAAATTACATGGACTTTTCCTAAGGTTCTACATATTTACACTTATTTTAAAAAGTCACTCACCTCCCTTAATTAATTTAAAATCATTATAGTTACATCTTTTTTTTATAGTTTTCAATTTATGATAACAAAAAAATTAATGAAAATGTCAAAGTTACCTGTAACCCCCACCCCATCCCCCACCAGAACCACCCCCACCGCATCCTCCTCTTCACTCGACCCCCTTTCTCTCCCTCACTTCCCTACCATTACTAACCTAAATCCACTCATCAACCCCAGAACTAGAACCACACTCACACACATCACATCACCTCATTCACTTATCATTTGTTTCCCTTTGTTTTGCATTCAACCCACAACATCATAGTCCCAAATTCCCACAATCCAACAAACCTCAAACAATTCCGGTAGCAAAGAATCAATCAAGTGATGACAATCCAATTAGAATTCAACTCTCACAAGCGAAGAGACAACCAAGGTACCAACGGCTGCTGTCGGTTTGGGCAGAACGGGAGGCGCCTCCAGCACATTTTCGCTAACAACGGTGGCTTCACATCAGGCGTCAATGAGCCCTAACTTCTTGTGAAGGCCCGCGCCGTTTTGGGAGTCACTGGCTTTCATGACAAAAAGGTGCTGAGGCCGATACTTCATTGTAGTGCTGCGATGGTAACCGAACTTAGGATGGTGGTGCTCTTAGAACCATGTAGCTGTGGCACTCCAAAGAACAACACCTCTCCGCGCAAAGTTCTGTAGCATATGAATTATCGTTAGCTGTGAGTGTGGTTTTGGGGTTGATGAATGGGGGTGAAGGAGTGAAATGGAAGATGAGGTGGGGGTCATACTAGTGCGGGAGGGTGGGAGGAAACTTTGACATTTTCATTGATTTTTTTTTAGCATTATAAATTGAAAATTATCAAAGGGTGTAACTGTAATGCTTTAAAATTAATTAGGGGAGGTGGGTATTTTTAAAATCTAAAAAGGGTAAATGTAATTAGGAAGGACTTTAAAGGAGGTCTCTGTAATTTGCCCAAATTTAAATCCAACACATTATTAGTTAGGTTAAAAGCATTTTATCCCTTAAACTTTAGATCATGTGTAATTTATCCATACTTTTAAAGATGTTGGGTTGCACACAATAAATGGTAGAAATGGGTCCACTTAACAAAAGGGTGTTTTTGGTTGTTTAGTAATTTTAGGATGTCCAATAACGTTTTGAAAAGTTAAGGTATAAATTGCAAGTGACATAAAATTCATAATTAAAATACATATATATCGAGAAATGTGAACTCATAAAGACTTATCCCACATGTCTTCAATATAAGTCTTTTTTGTCGAAAATATAGATTGTTTTTACATTTCAATGAATCATTAATTATTTCATACCTATTTTACCTCTCTATTTAATTGGAGAGAATGAGTGGAGATGAGTTTATTGAAATATTTAGTTTGAGAGAATGGGTGGAAGCTAAGTGATTGAAGGATATTTTTGTCTTTTACTTTCATTTTTTATAAGATCAATAAGATCTAATCATTATCTTAATCTCTATGTATAATCCAAAATGACTTATATTGATGATAGGAGGAATTACAACAAATGGAATCAGAACATTTGAATCTCAAAACAAAAGCAATCCATTTCTTTTCTCCTTTTTGTTTTCGATATAGGAGTATTGAAACGTAGGAAGCTCATCATGCCAGGAAGGCCGTGAGCAAGTCTGAGAGCATAATACAAGAATAAAAGACCATTGAACTATATTACATGGATACAGGTATGTTATTCATACCTGGTACAGATGTAGGTATGTGATATAAAAATTTTGAAAAAAGTAGAGTTAAAATATGCTTATAAATATATATATATATATATAAATTAAAATTTTATGAATTTTATGTGGTAAAAACTAAAATTTTCACATAAAATAGGTCTAAATTATTTAACGTCACATTCAGAGTTATTTTTTAAATATAAATTTGAATAGGTAAAAGGATATGGTTCATTGAAATTGAAAAAACAAAGGAAGACAAAATACAAAAAGAAATTGTAAAAATTCAATAAACTAAAATATTCAAATCAGTGTATCCGCATATCCTAGGCGTACCTAGGTCTCAAATTTTGTTTTTCAAAACAGAAGTTGTCGAGTACTATCCAAACATACCCAATAGGAACCCATATCTCAAAAAAAAACAAAAATCTACTGCCAATGCTTTTGTGAAAATGGACTACTCATTGTTTCAAAAGCACTGAACCCAAGGTTCATGGAACAGGACATAAACCGGCAAAGCAAATACAGTGAGAAACGTACACCCGCATCCACATGGCCTATTTATTACTCCATTAGACAATCATAATTGCCCTATAAAGTAAAGTGACTGATTGTACGGGATGAGACGAAGGTTCGTACATCGATGTGGATGCGACCTCATTCTAACCGTGTTTTTTTCTTCCTAACTACTGCGCGTGCCTTTTAAAAGTAAGACCCTTTCAATATATATAGGGAGAGAAGTAATCTGTTTATTTTAAGTGTAAATATTTTATATTTATTCTATTAAATATTTTTTTATTAATAATATATTTTATTAATCTAATCATTAAATTATGTGATATTATTTTGATATTTAAGTATATTTTAAAAAAATTAGACAGCAATGAATATATTATCTAATACTCAAGATTTACATGTATTTTTAAAATTGTATTATACGATCAAATAAAAAGAAATAATGAAGTATCAAATTGTTTTGAAATTTTATGAAATTTTATACACTTAATCTATGTAGTAAAAACTTATAATTCAATGATTAGATTGATAAAATTTGATGTTTATAAAAAATTATTTAATAAATTAAGTATGCCAAAACATAATATACTTAATTTATTAATTTTAATGATTGACAGTGTAAAATAATTTTAAACTATCATCTAATTAAAGCATAGTTATCAACTAACAGAGTCATTAAACTAAGGGCCTGGTCATGGTTCAACCAATGAATCACATAAACTTTAACCAATTGTATTAAATAAATATATAAAATGAGCTAAGTATACTATATATATAAAATTTGGGACATTATATAATAAAAGCAACACTAGCCTGGTGGTGGAGCGCTCATAGCAGGGTCGGGTTTAATTACACTGAATTAAAGATCTCCTTTTGAATAACTTTTCAAGTAGTAGAGTTGGAAAATAACTATATTTGCTGATATGACATTATATAATTAAATAAATGTGTAAAATATTGTTGCATTGTTAGTATATTCCAATTAACTATCTCTCTCTCTCTCTCTCTATATATATATATATATATATATATATATATATATATATATATATATGGTTATTGTTATGATACCTCAAAGGGTCTGGTACTGTTTTTAATCTAAGGGTTATGACGTAACTATGAGTATTTAAAATATTAATGACTTTCATTAGTTGATCACGTGGAAAATTTTTAAAAAGTATCAGCAATGAATTTTATAAGGTACAGAGAAATCCACATTTAAGCCTTATTAATTTTTATTATTTTAAATTATAAAATATATTAAATGCAGTTTATTGTTTACTTTAAATTTTAATAATTATTTATTAATTTAAAAAAATATGAAAATTAAAAATTATATAGCACTATTTCTTTTTAATATTTTATTTTTTATTAGTATTTCATCATATACTATATAAAAAACAAAATTATATTAAAATAATAATTTTTATTAATTATTTAAATTTAATGAATAAGTACAATTTAATCAAGTCTCAATAATAATGTGTTATTTAGTCTTATATATATATATATATATATATATAGGGAATTTCTGGTACCCTATAAAATTCATGGGTACCAGTGCCTTTTGAAAATTTTCCACGTGATCCACTAACTAAATTTATTAATATTAAAAAGAAATAATGTTATATAGTTTTTAATTTTTATATTTTGTTAAATTAATAAATAATTATTAAAAGTTAAAGTAAACAATAAACTGCATTTAATATATATTATAATTTAAAATAATAAAAATTAATAAGGCTTAAATATATTTTTAATCCTTGGAAAATATGTGAATTTTGATTTTGATTCCTATAAAATATTTTGTTTAATTTCAGTCATATTACCAAAAAACGTTATTACCAACCGAATTTCCAACAGATTTTTCATATTATCAACGGAAAATTTCATTTCCAACGAATTTTTTAACGATTTTGACCATCGAAAATAACGTAGTTAGAAATAATTTTCAACAAAAAAAACTCTCGATAAATTTTATCTACGAAATTACCAACAGATTTTGAAGATCGTCGATAATGCAGAAACGTTAGCAAATTTGTCAGGAATGAAAATTTACTGATGGAATTTTTATTATTACCAATGGATTTTTCTATCGATAATTTAGTAATTTAATTTGTAGTTTTTTAATATCCAAGTTCTACTGGTGGAAAAATCCATCAGTAATTATTTTATTTTTACATTTTTTATTTTTTATTCCGTCGGTAATTATTGAATTTTATCATTTCGTAAATTTTTTTTTAGTCTATTGACGGATTTATCAATCAGAAATTTTAAATTTTAAATATATATATACAAATAATAAAGTGCTCAGATATATACCCAAGTATTCTCTAAGCGAGGATTAACCCATGTCTTCTCTTTCTTGCGCATGTGAGTCTTTTTGAATAACTCACTCTGTGTAGGTTGCCTCTTCAAGTTAGCATTGCAATTTGAATGAAATATGTAAAACATTAGTAAGTGAAAATATAAATTTAACAAAAGGAATTTAAAAAATGTTTAAAATAATGACTAAACCATCTGATAATGCATAGTCTCTATAGTAACAGGAACCACCACAATGAACGGATCCATCCTTTTACAATGCTCGCTCGCCTTAGCCTTCAATGACTTATATTTAAATTTTTGGCTTCTCTAGTATTGCCACAAATAATCCAGGTTGGCCTAGTGATCCACCTGGGCTCTCCTACCGTTCTCAGATGTCCATGTACATGTCTTGCAGATTGTGTGCTGCCTTCGATTTGAAGAGCTTAAACATAAAATCTTCATCTTTGGGATAGATGATGAAATGGTTCTACACATAGAAGTGAAAAAAAGATAATTGAAAGTAGTTTCTAAAGTATGTTGACACATTTTCGTAATAATTATTTTATTTTACCTTCCACTCAGGAACAACAAGCTTCTCATCCTTCGTAACTGCCAGAAGGACTCATCGCCTATCATATAATTTTTGGATGGTGTGCGTCACCTCGTGCAAAGCCCTAACCTAACATTCCTAGGATCCTCAGCAAAATCAGGATAAGTTTGGTCAAAGTGTTTCCAGATTTCACCATGGGAAGGGTAGATCATGACACCATCATTTCTCTTATTCTCAAAATGTCATCTCATATGAGGTGCTGAACTCATTGAAGCATACAACCTCTTTAGCATTGGAATTAGGACAACATGCATTCTTTTATAGGAAACATCCTTATATCTTCCATTTCCAGATCTTTTTGGTTTGTACCTAAGGCTTTCACAAAATTTGCATTGGGTTAGGTATGCATCATCTTTTGTAGTACAACATGCATCCTTTCAAACAACAATATATTTTTTCTAATTTCAGCCAGTTTTGAAACTAATTTCTTGGCCTGAGAGAAATCCTTTGGAACGAACTAGGTTGTAGACTAATCTCACTCATCAGTGTTGCCTCCTGGTCAATTGAATTTTGACTTTGGTTAGCTTATGACTTTATAGCTAACATCCTAGCCGCTAGAGACAACTCAGAGTGCACATAACCTTCCCATAGAGGGGCCTTTATAGCCTCCAAAATAGAGAAAAATTTCTAGCCTTAGCATTACGAGCCTTGATAGAAGGTTTATAATCTACATGAATTTGGGCCAACTTCATCATAAATGATTTCCTCATATTGTCTAGGGTTATCCTTCCAATTAATATTTCCCATGATATGCTCACCAATATTAACTCTACTTGAACTACCTCTAACATATGTATTTTCAACACTAGCATCTTCAAAATTATGTGTGGCAACTTCCCCATGCATAGTCCAAACGCAATAATACGCCATAAAATCATCCTTATACAGGTGATATCTAATGGTGTCCATATCAAAATATTTCCTACATTTGCAATTACCAGGGACACCTAACTGTTTGCTCATTCACAAATTGTGTCTAACAAGCCACCCTTACAAACCGTTCAACTCTCATGTAAAATTTAGGTTTGATTCCTCCTTTAACTGGGGTGCACCCTGTCATACATCCATAGTTTATTTGCGGGAATCATGGTTCTTGAATGTGTAATTTAACCTAAAATTCATTTAAAGTTTTAAAAATTAAGATCTATTTAATTATAAATATCTCTCAACAAATCATCTTCTGAAAGTAAAAGTCTTTTTGGCAAATAGTTTGTGCTCTTTAACTTTAATAAAACTTTGGTAGCACCACCCTTAAATTAAGATTTCACTCTTTAAATTAGAAACAAATTTGATAGAACCTCCCTTGAAACTAAGACATCCCAATAAATTAATTTCAATATATACATATATTAATCCAAACTAACCCAATCAAATAAAATTCACAATATAATCAAACAAATATTTAAAGACCCTAAAATCATTTTAGAGCACATTCTCTTATAACATCACAATATGCATATCCTGCAATCTCCACAAACACAATCAATCTCCATAGCAAACAATGCAAACAAGTTGGGGAAGGACCTCTATGTCTTCCCCCGGTAATACAATCCCAATTTCCTACAACTTTATCTTAGAAATCATAAGTCTCTATCCTAAAATAAGGAGAAACAATTACTTACTGACAAATGTTTCAAGCGATTCAACACTCTCTAAACAAAACAGATCCCTAAAGATGGAAAAGAATGATGAGAATGTGACTAAACTACTTAAAACAAATCAATAGCTTTATGATTTACATTCAGATTTAATATCAAATGACCTAACTACAACTCGTTGTTCTAAAAATAATTCCAAATCAAAAGCTATGAAATGACATAGACACATGGTTAATATATTCCAAAAGGAAACATTGTTTAGATAGATTTTTTGCAATCCAGATTAATAAGAAAAAATCAAACCAAACCAAATATCAACAAATAAACAACCCAAATAGCTTGCAATCAAAATTAACAAGAAAAAACCAAACTAAACCAAATATCAATAAGTAAGAGAACCCAAGTACACAAAAAAATACAAATAGAGATCTTACCTCTCAGCGGTGAGAGTGGCAACGACGACAACTAGACTCACGGCGGGGCGCTTCGGGAGGTGCTTTGCGCAAGGAACTTTGCGAATGGGCTATGATTTGTGGAGGGGGCTTCATGCAGGGGGCTTTGCGGCTGGCTAGCACTTAGCAGAGGAGAGCTTTGTGGGTGGTCGACGCTTCGCGAGGGTTTCGTGGGTGGCCAATTTCAAGCAAAGGGCTTTGCGCAGGTGGGTTTCGTGAGTGGCTGGGGCTTCGTGCAGGCGGACTTCTGGGTGCTCGACGCTTTGTGTAGGTGGATTCAGCATCACCTGTCGCGGAGGGGAGCGGCGTGATGGGCTGGTAGCTGCAGATCGTGATGCATATGAGAGAGAGACCAAATCGCTGAGCACAGAGAGGGACCAGACCTTAGAGCCGCGTCTAGCGGGGTGCTGCGTACGGCGGCGTCGACGCGTGCGGCGTGAGGCGTGCGTGTGTGAAAGAAGAGAGAGAGACCACATGAGAGAAGAGAGAGTGAATAAGTTTCTTATCTATAAATAGAATCCGGTAGATTTTTGAATTTCGACAAAAAAAATCCAGGTAATATACACCAAAGGCGCATTCCCAAAATTCTTGCCAACCAATTACCGAAGATTATTCCGTTGGTGATATATATATCTATTTTTAAAATAAAAATTTTAATAATAGTACCAAAAAATCCATCGGTAAAATTTCCCAGAAAATTTTTCCAACCAATTATCGAGATTTTTCCATTGGTAATATCTATTTCAAAAATAAAAATTTTTATAATGATTATTGACGAAAAAATCCGTCGGTAATGTGTGCATATTTTTTATTTTGGCGTGAATTATACCTACGGATTATCAACCTAAAAATCCATCGGTAATGACAATCCTTAAAAAAAAATTTTTGCTCAAATTTCTTATTTTTCGTTGGAAATCCGACGAAAAAAATCCGATAACTCACCTGTTTCTTGTAGTGTCAAACATTTGTAAAACTTTTTGATTTTAGTTTATGTTGTTAAACTATCTATGTTAAATGTTTAATTGACTAGTGGAAGTTTAGGTTTTTTAATCTTTTATGACAATCAATAATCATATATGACAATGACCGAAACCAATCAATTTTAGACATATTTAGATTGGAACCAAATAAAATTTTTTAACAAAACAAAACAAAACATTTCTTATTTTTCTAGAACCAGAAGTATATTTTACTCAATTATTAAGTATTTATAGGGTAAATATATTTTACTCTATTTTTTAAAATATTTTAAATTTTTCTTGCTTGTCATCATATACTATATTAAAAAAATTATATTAAATAATTATTTTAATTAGTTATTTATTTCAATGCTAGTGGAGTGCAATTTTTGAGTAAGAATGTGGGATGTTTAGCAAATTAGCCAAAACTTTGTGTTATTTACTTTATCATATATATAAGTATGTTAGGACCAAATTATACTGATGTAATTTTAAATATAGTGACACTATTGAATAAATTTCTATAAAAATCGATCTAATCGTTGAATTATAATTATATATTATAAATATCATTTGAGTCAAATTTTATTACAAAAAAAGTGAATATCAATGAAAATATAATCATGTAACTCTTATTCTTGTTCATTTTAAACATATATTAGATTGATTTTGTCATACAAAAATTAAAAACTATACCAAATAATTTTAGATTAATTTAAAAATTTATATACATAATTTATATGATATCGATTTCTCATCAACAATGTAACTTAATCATATGTCAATACTTGAAGTTTAAAGACCCTCCTCTGTTAGCTTCTATACCGTATTCTCTATGACCCTTCAAATAAATAAACCAAAATGCTTCATGGCTCGAAAAATCCAGTTACTAACTCCAATACAAGTTTTCCACACCATTGATTTATTTTCGTATGTTAGATTTTTTTTTTATTTGGAAAAAGCTGTTTGGTATGAATTCATTTTCGTATCGTACCACTTGCACGAAAGGCCCATATAAATGTAGTTTCTCTCTCTTTCAATTTGTAACCACCTGATTTTTGGTTGTTTGTAAAATTTTGGTTGGCAAATTAAGTTTCGCACCGTCTTTAATCTAGTTTTTGTTTTGTTTTTTTCTATATAGCTATTCTCTATTTATTTATTTCTTTAAATTTGAAACACCATATAATTTTGATTCGTGCATATTTCTCTGAAAAACTTTCATATATCACATGTAACATTGCTTATAGATAAAGAAAAATGGTATACATCTAGAATTTATGCCAAAAAAATGGCATAATTATTAGCTTTTGAATGAATATATAAGTCCTATCACTAAATTTAATCAAACTATTATCACATACTGTATTCAAAATTCTAATTAAATTATTCTGACTACGTGGCATTACTCACATATAAAATCTCTAGCGGTGCTATATGTCAGGAAACTATTTCACGAATTGTACGAATGCAATTATAAACCTTGGGCAAATTCAAAATTACATTATGCTCAAACCAACTATACTTTTAAAAACCCTTCAAATAGATAAAATATCTAATTTAATGGTATTATATGTCAGAAAACTTTTCACGGAAATGAACGAATGCAAGTAAAATAAACTTGGGAAACTTGAAAATAACATTATGCTCAAGCCCACTATCGTGCTGAGTTAACAACAAGGTGTTATATCCTTTTGTAATAATATCAACAATTTTTTTCTAAAATCTTTCCCTTGTTTAAGAAAAATATTATTTCTGCGTATAATATAAATACAACATGAATATATATAAAGAATAAAAATAAAAGTAGTGACTAGCTAGTATTCAACATGAACTATTTTTTCACTCGAATCCACTTGAATCAATCAAACACATTAAATAGAACAAATTTAAACAATAAATGTGGGCATTATATATTGAAGCGAAATGCTTCTCAAAAACCAACATCAAAATCCTAGAAAATCTATTAAAAGGAATGGTTATTCACCTAAAAATGTTTAACAGAATATCTTGATCAAGAACAAAATAAAGAAAAAATCCAATATAAATTTAATTAAATAATTAAGAAAGTAATTATGACACATTTATAAGAACAAATCTAACTATTAGTTATTTGGATACTTAGTTTTTTAATTTTTTATTTGTTTAGGAAGGTATCCGTACCAAATGAAGTGACTAATCTTTTCACGTCCTGTAAATCTATTTAAGGGTTAGACGTTAGTTATGAATTTTAAATCTACTTCATTCCTAGAAGAAGAATTAAATCCTCAACACAAAAAAAGAAAGGGCTTTTATCACCTCACCTCAATCCTCGTATTACATGATTTTTTATTTAAAATTGATTATTCTATATTGCTTGTTATTTGTAAATACTGTATGATCATTATATGCCATTTTGGAGAAAAGAATCTGATCAAATAAAACTCAATAATAAAAATAAATATAAAAAAATATATAATTCGTAACTTAATACAGTTCCTTCACTATTGCCTCCACTATTTTAAATAGGAAAAGTTGTGGTATTTTGACAGGTTTTAGATGTTTCTTTGGACATATGTGGATTGATATGTAATAATTTAGATTTTTTTTAAATGAATAATTTAGAATTTTAGTTATTTTTTTAATAAGTATTTTTTTTTTTGGCTAACGAGTGAAATCATTTCTCACAAAAACTTAAACTTTGAGAAAATAAGGTGTGAATATGATAATATATGAGAAATTCTTTTACCAAAACAATTCTTTTACTAAATTTACCATTTATATAATTAAAATTCACAATTATTGACGCATAGTTTCGCCACTTGTGTAACTGAAATTTTTACTTTTTTTTTAATTGAAATCAGATATCTAACCGATAGTAATGACTAATCCTTTCATCACAAAGCTTTCAAAGAGGCAACAATTGTCAAAATGCACTCTTTCCATGGATTAGAATCAATCTCAATCATATAATTAAGGATAAGATGAGTTACCGTCACGGCACACCTCTTGGTTACTGAAATTCTTTTTTGTTTAACGTGATTACATAAGCATTAATTCCCTATTGATAAGAGGATTCGCCACTTTTTTTTTTTTTTTGGTAGAGAGATGATTCGCCACTTACATAATTAAAATTCTTGCTTATTTACATGTGATCACATATATGTTACACAAATGTTGATCACACATAAGCTAAAAGGGGTGTCCTGTGTCCACCATCACGGTATGTGATAATAGTACTCTTTTAAATAGTGTTAAACTTTAGCATAAGATGTGCCGTATTTTCTTATTGACTTATAATTAGGTTATATATAGCTGATGATAAAAGAAAAATGATAAGTAGTTAGAATTTTTGCTAGAATTTTTTTACCAAATAATATGGCATGGTTATTGACCATTAAATAAATTAGTGTAAATAAACTAGTGAACGGCACCGTTTTATTTTATCAAACGACTATTTTTTTCACATTTTTTAATTTTTTTTTCTAGTGACATAGCATTCCTAGGTAGGGCAAGTACATGGCAATAGGAACTAAAACCCGGATCTTCCCCTATATATATATATATATATATATATAACGTTATTTTGGGGCCGCTGCTTCCTAAGAGCCAACATACACTAGGTCTAGTTCTGGTCTCCTTCAACTCGTTTCCATTATACTTTGTCTTTAATTAAAGGCTCCTAAAAATGGGTAGGACCCCATGCTGTGAGAAGAAAGGGTTGAAGAAAGGAGCATGGACTCCGGAAGAAGACAAGAAGCTAGCGGCTTATGTTGAAGAACATGGCTATGGAAGCTGGCGTTCATTGCCTGCCAAAGCTGGTAATTAATTAGTACACCTTTTTGTATATTTACATACCACCTTTTCCTGATCTCAAGGACTGCTAATCTATGTAAGAGAGTACACTTTGATCGAGGAATATATAGATTTCCCATTTTTATTTTATGTGTGTATATATATATGTATAGGTCTTCAAAGATGTGGGAAGAGTTGTAGATTGAGGTGGATCAACTACCTCAAACCTGATATAAAACGAGGAAACTTCAGCTTGGAGGAAGACCGCACCATCATTCAACTCCATGCTCTTCTTGGGAACAAGTGAGCTTAATTTTCTTTTGGTTTTTGAGAATGTACTATTGAGATTTTACTTTTGTTCGAATGGTTAATCACATTGAGATTTGCTATATTTTCCTACTACATCCTCCTAATTAAAAAATAAAGAAAATATTAGTTTTTTTTTTCCTTTTTTTTTAATGTTTTCAGGATCGTAAATGCATTTTGTGAAACATTCAGCAATATTTTCCTTACTTTAATTTGCTGTTAAGAGAATTCATTAGGGGATATACAATATAATTATATAGCCAGTCACATTTATATATAGTGGCTAATAAGTTGTATGTTATATGTGTATTGCATATATAGATGGTCATTGATAGCAGCTCACTTGCACAAGAGAACAGACAATGAGATCAAGAACTACTGGAACTCCCACCTCAAGAAAAGGCTCATCAGGATGGGCATAGACCCCATCACCCACAAGCCAAAAGCCAACACAACAGGTCACTACTCCAAGGATGCTGCCAATATGACCCACATGGCTCAGTGGGAGAGTGCTAGGCTCCAAGCTGAAGCCAGAGAATCCATGTTGCAGGTTGGATCCTCCTCCTCCCATCCAACTAGGTTAACCATAAGCAAAATCCCACCTAAACCTTCACCACCACCATGCCTAGATGTGCTCAAAGCATGGCAACAAAGCTTAGGGTCATTAGAGTCACCATCCACAAATCAGCACAACAACAACACAATGTTCAACATGTATGCCATCGTCCTTGCCACTAATAATAATGACCTTCATTCACCAGTATCCACTTTGAGCTTCCCTGAAAGCAATAAGCTTCCTACTGTCTCCATCACTGATGCTTCTCAATTAGCCAAAAGTAGCTCATCACTCTCATTTGAGAATGATGATGGTAACAATAATGTGGACACCGGTAGTCACAAAATGACAGAAGGCATTGTGTGTAGCACGCAAGATGATGACATTATGGTGGCTGTGGAAGCATTTAGAGCAGCAAGGCAGCGTGATAAGGGTATTTCGGAAGTCCCTAATGGTGCCATTGAAGGTCTCAATAATGATATGCCAGTTTTTGAATGTTTAGCTGAAGAGTATGGATACGGGAACTTCAACATGGAGGCCTATTACTGCTGGAACAGCTCATTGGTAAACGAGAAACATTAGGTGTACTCCTTACGCGCGTGTTTACACTTGTGAAATTGTATTGGACTCGTCTCTCACCCACAGTTAAAATAATAAAGTGTATCACGTACAAAAATTTCCGGTACAAAAATTTATGATATTTTCTCTATTCCACCAATTATTTATTTTCATATAACAATAAATAATTGATGGGATATGAATTGAGACATAATTTGTAGGTAGATAATTTTCATTGTAGTATTATAAATAAAGTGAATTCAAATAATATATCCCTTAGCTAAACTTGGACTACTATTCCATAAATTATTGGATCTCTCTTGAGAAACTCTCGAATCAATAATGAGTTTATATTCTGAATGTGGGTGAATTCTGTAGTGGTTATTGTTGAGTTAGTGACTAAATTGGTTCTTGAATCTTCATTACAACTATAATAAATAGTTTGGATTGAGTATTTTTATTATATAAAAAATAATTTAATAATGATTTTTATATATATTTTAATATTACAGAAAAATAATTTTAAGTGATTTATCAACTTTACCCTCTCTCTTTAATGATTTACATTCCTCGACCCTCTCTAAGTGCCACTCTCGTCTTTGCCTCCTCCTTTCCTCCCACCTGCCAGGCTACCACATCCCTCTTTCATCTTCTCTTTTCTTTCTTTATTTATTTGTTTTTATTATGTTCAAAAAGTATCAAGTTTTAGTGCTGTTTCTTGGACCATACGACGAAATGGGATTGAAACGGGATCCATTGTTTCAACCACAAATGAACTTGAACTTTCTTGTTTATGGGTGGTCAAAAAGCTTGAAATGGAAATGGTAGTTCAGGGTGTTGGACTCTGACTTTATTCACATTTTTTTTTCTTTGGTAGCGTGAGATAAGAAATGCAAAACAACAAACCCTAGGCCAACTAATGCCTCATATAAGTAGTTCCCAAAGCATCATCATGCATTTGCTGCACAATCTCCAGGGGAAGGTTCTCTCATGTTATTGGCAAAATAAAAATAAAGTGTACTTACCTTTATCATTGTTAAGAAACAATGGCTAGTGTGATAATGTGATAAAAGAAGGGAGAAAGAGAAGCGGAAAATGGATAAAAAGGTAAATTTATTAATTTTTATATTAAAATATTCATCTTGATCAAATTGGTCACTAACTCAGTGGAGACCATCATAGAATTCACCTTTGTTTTTTTTTTTTTTTCCTACCTAACACAAGCGGAAAACTAATAGTTACAACAATAAACAAAATTTTAATTTGATTATCATTTGAAAATAGTACATTCTAAATCCAGGTGTTACCCGCCCCGCGCGCCGCCGGGGGGGGGGCGCCGGGGGCTATAAGCTAGAGAGTGCACATTGGACACACCCACCCACCTTGGAGAAAATAGAGTTGAAAGGAACACGTTGTATAGCCATTATCATGATGTCAGCTAGCTGCAGAGTAGAGTACTAGAGATTGGTAGCAAGTACGTCAGGCGTGCTTGTAGTTTCTCTCTCACCAGGTAACGCTCCATTGTTATTATCTCTCTCTCAAGCCAATGAGAACAATTAAGAAAAAAACTCTCGTAAAGCAATGCATTTTTTTTTCTTCTCAATTGTTGATTTTTTTCTTCTTTTGACTGAAATATCATGATATCATCATTTAATCAGAGAAAACATAATGAAACATAAAAAAAGAAAAAGACACTGGTTTTGAATCCTATGTATGTCTTTACTCTCTACCAGAACTAAATTACTCTAAGAGAGACTTGATAGGATTTTAATGCGGAGAAATATTTGGATGCATTGAAAATAAAAAACAATACTTATTCTAATTTATTAATTAATTAATATATAAATTTTATAGGTTATTATTATCTTTTATTTTCTTTATATTTTTAATATAATAATTAATTTATTATTCAATAAATAAAATAAAATAAGTGTTTTATCTTACTTTAAAATCATCAAAGAATTTTCTCTTTTAATGACAGGAGAGAGGTTTATAAGTTGGGTTCCTATATGGAAAATAAAAAAATAAATAAAAAATGAATATTTGTATGAGGCTCTCATGTACGCTTCATCCATGAAGCTCTGAGCCGGTTCTCTAATAAAGCAACACGTGCCTCGATTAGACACGGAGCTGCAGGGGTTGGAAATTGTTATAATGACATAGGGCGCGTTTTATGGTTCACCTTGTAAAGTTTAGTGCATCATGCTCCACACCATCACATGAACAAGAAATGTTAGTGTAATGGTGCACCAACCACACATGGACTACATCAAAAGACACTCCTGAAGACTCCTCAAGCCAATGGCTTCGCAGAAGGATGAATAGAATATTGATGGAGAGACACAGATGTTTGTTTTATGAAGCAGAGTTGCCCTGGATCATTTTGGGGCCAGGCTTTATATACTGTTGCACATATTTTTAATTTATCTTCTCCTGTTGCTCTGGCAGATGTTCATAATAGAGTTTGATATGGGATTGACATCTCCTGTGATCATTTGCATGTTTTTGGATGTAAAGCTTTTGTATATATGTCAAGACAAGGTAGTGCATTTTCATTGGTTATGACCATGATGAATTTGGCTATAGATGTTATGATCTTGTTGAAAAGAACCTTATTAGAAGTCATGATGTTGTTTTCATGGAGGATCAAACCATTGAAGAAATTGTGGAGAGATATCAAAGACTTCTAATAGTTTAGTTGATCTTGAACAAGCTTCTAAGACATAGATGCCCGATGTCGCAGATTTTAGCAATCATGATGATACCTAGGATCATAATCCAAATGTTCTAGCTGAGGATATTGATGTTGATGATGGTGACATATTTAATGACATTAGTGAGCCTGTTGTTCCTCTTAGGATGCCTTCTAGACAGAATCAATCCTCCACTTACTACTTATCTGATAAATTTGTATCCCTCTTTAATGGGGAGAACCTGAGTGCTATGAAGATGTTGTGGACAATGGTTCAGATATGTTGACAAAGTCTTTGCCAAGCGAAAATTTTGAAAGAGAAATGATAAATGACCATCAGTAAACTTACACTAAATATATATACCTCACTAGATGACAAAATTAAAGTGTAGAGACTTTATGAATGCAGAGGGGCAAAGTGGAAAGAAAAAGAAAAGAAAAAGTAACACCCCTTTTCTTTCTTTGTATAGTTTCTCTCTCACACACCAAAAGTTTTCATTCTCTTTCTCTTTATCAGGTTTCTCTTCTAGTTCTTCATTATTTACATGAGGAAAAAGAAGAAGAAGGAGAATTAAGATCTATGGGCGTACAAAACTTATCATCACGCATAAAGATTTAGCTCATTCAATTTGATTTTTTATGTATTTGTGGTTTATGTTCTAAAACAAGGATGATTTTTTTTTTCTTCATTTTCCAAACAAAACAAATTGAGAATGACTCTCTAGAAAGAATTAGCTGTTATTGTTGAAACTAATTGAAAAATTATAAATGCGTATTACAAAAAGTTATAAATCAGTAGCAAAATGTTGTAAACCATTACACAAAAAGTTGTAAACCAATAATAAAATGTTATAAACCAATTGATGACATATAGTAAACGGGTTAAGAATTAAATATAAAATTATATTACGAAAATAAGTAAACTAGTATGTAAAAAATTATAAATCACTATTCAAAAAGTTATAAACCCTGCACAAAAAGTTTTAAACTAGTAGCAAAATTTTGTAAATCAATTGAGGACACATACTAAATAGGTTGTTGAAAACTAGAGTGAAAAATTATAAATTCGTGTTATGATATGGTGTAAACCAGTATGCAAAAAGTTGTAAACCATTGCACAAAATGTTGTGAACCAGTAGCAAAATATTGTAAACCAATTGAGGACTTTATGTTTTCACCTATTCAAACTCTTAAATAGTATTTATATTAAACTATAAAACTAAAAAAAAATTTGATTATGTAAACCAAACTAAATTTAGTAAATGCAACAATCTCATTACTAAATAAATAAATATAATTGTCATTATTAGACTAATTAACATATCACTCTTGATTAAAATTAAATTTTACAAATAAATAAAAATTAAATTTTATTAGTATATTATTTAGTTCTATTTAATATTCATACAATTATGAATTTTATTAATACAATATTATTAGTACAATTTTAAAATTTCTTATTTGATCTAATTTAAAAATCTTTAAACTTAGATTATGTCTTTAAGAATGACGTTATATGTACGTGTGAATATATATATATAATCTTAATTTTTTTTTCCATAACAAATCAAATTAAGCACCAAATACGACTAATAAATATATTGCTAATGACTAAAATTTAATTTTATTATTATATTTAGGTCTATTTTATATTTATAAAATTATGAAAACATAGAGTCCTCAATTGTTATTACACATACTAAACAGATTCATGATTAAATATAAAATTATATTACGAAAATGTGTAAATTAATATATAAAAAGTTATAAACCACTATACAAAAAATTATAAATTAGTGCACAAAAAGTTGTAAACCAAGCAAAATATTGTAAACAATGAAAAAGGGTGGGGTGTAAAAAATATCTATGATTTTTGAATCCTCCTTTTCACAAATTTTTCTATGTGCTATTTGAAATTTTTGTCGTGAGAATTTCGCTTTTCACAAAGTTATAAATCAATGTTATAAACTTTTTACATTTAATCTTGAACATGTTTAGTGTTTGTCCTCAATTGGTTTATAATATTTTGTTATTGGTTTACAACTTTTTGTGCATTGATTTATAACTTTTTACATACTAGTTTACACATTTTCATAATATAATTTTACATTTAATCCTTAATATGTATCATAATAATTGAGGACTTTATGTTTTCATAATTTTATAAATATAAAATAGACCTAAATATAATAATAAAACTAAATTTTAGTCATTAGCAATATATTTATTAGTCCTATTTGGTGCTTAATTTGATTTGTTGTGGAAGAAAAAAGTAAGATCATTTATATATATTCATATGTACATATAATGTCATTCTTAAAGACATAATCTAAGTTTAAAGATTTTAAAATTAGATCAAATAAGAAATTTAAAAATTTTAAAACTATACTAATAATATTATATTAATAAAATTCATAATTGTATGAATATAAAATAGAAATAAATAATATACTAATAAAATTTAATTTTTATTTATTTGTAAAATTTAATTTTAATAAGAGTGTTATGTTAATTAGTCTAATAATGACAATTATAATTATTTATTTAGTAATGAGATTGTTGTGTTTACTAAATTTAGTTTGATTTACATAATCAAATATTTTTTAAAGTTTTATAGTTTAATATAAATACTATTTAAGAGTTTGAATAGGTTAAAACATAAAATCCTCAATTGGTTTACAACATTTTGCTATTGGTTTATAACTTTTTGTGCAATGGTTTACAACTTTTTATATCCTGGTTTACAATATTTTGTAACACGCATTTATAATTTTTCAACTTTAGTTTTCAACAACCTGATTAGTATGTGTCCTCAATTGGTTTACAACATTTTGCTACTAGTTTACAACTTTTTGTGCATGAATTTCAACATTCGTAACACGCATTTATAATTTTTCAACTCCATTTTCAACAACCATATTTCATATGCGTCCTCAATTGGTTTACAACATTTTGCCACTAGTTTACAACTTTTTGTGCAATGGTTTACAACTTTTGCTCCTGGTTTACAACATTTGTAACACGCATTTATAATTTTTCAACTTAAGTTTTCAACAACACCTGTTTAGTATGTGTCTTCTATTGGTTTACAACATTTTGCTACTGGTTTACAACTTTTTGTGCAATGATTTATAACTTTTTGCTACTAGTTTACAACTTTTCATAACACGCATTTACAATTTTTCAACTGTCATTTTCAATAATAATAGCAAATCTTAGCTTCTAGCGAGCCATTCTAATTCTTTGTTGCCTGGAAAAAAAATAATCATCTATATCTTGAGACATAAACCATAAACACATGAAAAATCAAATGGAATGAGCTAAGCTTCATCTGTGAGATTAATTTTGTGCAACCAGGATCTTGATTTTTCTTCTTCTTCTTCCTCCTATGAACCATGAAGAACTAGAGAGAAACGTAAAATGAAAGCTTTTGGGTGAGAGAAACAAGAAAAAGAGTGAACAAGTAAGGGTTGTGAGAGTTTTCCTTTTTTCCTCCTGACACCCACTGTTCTCAAACACCTTTTTTCTCCTTTTTCCTTTTCTTGCCTTTCTGACGTTACATGTTGGGTTACCTTTTCTTTTGTTGGCCAAAATGCCCCTCCGTTTCCATACCATCTTTATACGCCACTTTTGTCCCTATCACGTGGATGTAACTGGTGTATGTATTCTAGTGTTCACCTATCATTCCTTTATTACAAATGGAGAAAGCTAGATGAAATGGAACAAGTTGTGTGATTTCAATTTCAGCACCATTGGGATGCCCCGCATAGGCCGAGATACATTAAATAAGAGTACAAGCACATACCTGAAGATCTAGTCTAATTCCGTTCTGAATCAATTTTTTAACAATAAATTATAAGGATTAAATGTTTCTTATATCTGAAAAATAAGCAATTTTTTATTTTGGTACCATATAAAAAAATCGTCCTATTTCAATTCAAATATTTGTAAAAATTCTTGATTTCAATCCCTATCACCCATGATTATCCGATATCATGTAAGATGGAATAATTTGATCTTCTATTAATCACTTTAGCATTTAACGTAAATTCTTTAATGATAAGAAATATTAAAATCGAGCAATTTTATAAAATGTTTGGATGAAAATAAAACAAAAAGTTTTAGGGACAAAAACTAAAATTTATTTATTTATTAGGATAAAAAATATATTTAAGCAAGATTATAATTATAAATTGTACAAATTATTACATTGACTTCTCTTGGGTTGATAAAATTTACCCTAACTTTATTTATTTGTTGAGATGATATTGACCTCCCTTAAATGTCCTGTGCAATATGTAATGAAGGGAAGGGTGGTTTAATGATTTTACATTGACTTAGTGTGCATTTGGATGGAGTATTTCCAAAATACAAGGAAATTTAAAATGTTAGTAAATTAACATGCTTCAATTAAATTCCCTTCAATTTTTAAATTTTTGTTTGGACAGATAATTACATTTCCTTCATTTGTAAAATACTTTATTTGGGTGAGGTAATTATATTACCTTGATTTTAACATATTTATTTGAAAAACATATGGTAATTTTTTTAAAAAAATAATATTTTTTATTAATAATAAAAATTCAACCGATCTAAAATCAATTATAATAAGTTCATATTTCATAAATTATCTTAAATTTCATTAATAAAATATTTTAAATTTGAATTATAAAATTTAATTGTTATATAAATAAAATGGAATGATACATAAATATAACATCATGTAATATAAACTAAAAATTTAAAAATTTAAAATGCAACAAAATGAATTAAAAATAACATTAAATAAAAATCTCATAAATATAAAGAAACTGTAATGGAATATAATAAAAGTGAGACTTACCAAAATAAGAAAAGTATAAAGTTGTGCATGTAAGGATTTTTAAAATTCCCTCTCTATAGGTGGAAATTAATATTCTCTATTTTAGGAAGATAAAATCCCCTTTTCAAATTCCTTGGATTTTGTAATTTTTTCTAAATTAATATCCAAATAGGATATTTTATCATGATGAATTTTAAATCCTTCCAAAAATTACATTCTCTTCTATAATTGCTCCATCCAAACACACACTTAGGGTTTATGATTTAGGTTTAGGTTTGATTAGAATCTTTTTTTTTGGGGTTATTTTAATAAAAGTTGAAATTATGGTTTTGTGAATGAGATTGTTAGCTGGTTTGTGTGAAACAATTTGCTTTAGATTAATTACAATTTTTTTTGTTTTATTTCATTTGTTCCAATTTCAACTAATTTCTTAATGAGAAATCTAAGCTAAGGTCAATTTAAAATGAGCATTCATTCATATAAACGGGTAAAAAAAAAAAAAGGAGTATCCGACACTATATCAAGAATATTAATTGTACTTTCATTTTTTAAGCTTTATTGTATCTTAAAACATTTTGTTTTCTACGTACCTTCCATAAATTTGTAATAAATTTACATATATATGAGTAAAGTTTGTTATGCTAAAAATTATTTTTTGTCAACATAGTTTCATATCATAATTGTAAGATTTAATAACTTTTAAGGTCATTATAGATTCATTCAATTTTTAATTAAATCCATATAGTTAAAAAAAAAATCAACAATAGACATAATTTATCAATTAAAAAATAAAAATAACTTCCTAAATAAAAAATGAATTAAAAAATTACTTTCTATTGCATAAAAAAAATAAACTAAAATCTTGAAGGAAAAAATCAACAAAGAGCTTCAAAATTAAAGCGGTAGCACCAAATAAGATTGTGTCTGCCATAACTTGAAACATTCACATGTTATCAACAATCACTACAAAAGTATATGTATCCTATTTCTTCAGTGAGTCCAGTTTGCAAAATTCTATTAATTTTGAGTCATGATTGTCCAAAAAGAGAAGGAAGAAAATGAAAGGTATGACATGGAATAATAAGAAGAAATAATGCGTATTATATTGAAAGAAAAAAGACTAAACGTATGATATATTCTACAATTCACACATACAGATAGCGTACCTCCATGGGCCAAAAAATAATTATTTAATTGATAATTATAATTATTTTATTGTGTATTATATTGAAAGAGAAGGATTGTCCCAAAAGAGAAGGAAGAAAATGAAAGATATGATATGGAATAATCAGAAGAAATAATGTGTATTATATTGAAAGAAAAAAGACTAAACGTATGGTATATTCTACAATTCACACATACAGATAGCGTACCTCCATGGGCCAAAAAATAATTATTTAATTGATAATTATAATTATTTTATTGTAATTTTATATTTAATGAGTAGGATTATATCATCATTTTTATATTGACAATTACCACTAAATCAATGACTTGATATCACTGCTATAATGTGATTGTGTTATTAATTATGAGAAAATAGGTGAGAATACAAATGTCCAAGTTAAATGACACGTTAACTATTTCCTTTTTTACAAAACTTGATTTTAAAATTATAATATATATGATTCATGGTTTAACTAACAATTGAAAACTCAGGACAGACCATAAGTAAAAACTAACAATCAAGACTATGCCTATTTATATACAAAGAAGAATGAATGGAAATTAATTATACAATGATTTAAATTAATGTTGATGAATGAAAATATGATTTAATTGAGATTTATTGAGATGCTGATTAGTGCCAATTTTTAAAAAATCAATTTTAAAAGAAGAAAATAGGCTAGTTAAAAGTAAAAAGATCTTAATATTTTTTTTATTTTTCTTAATTTTTTATTTTTTTTTATTTTCTTGGACCAAAACAAGGTATGACACATGGGTTAAAAAGAACAAGTCTTTTTTGGGATTTTTTTTGTTTTTTATTCAGATAAAAATAAATATTTTGCAACCCAAACAAAAATTGAGTATTGATATACTCAAACATCTCACCACTAGACCAATTTTATTTTCTAATAATAATAATAGTAAATATTAAAATGCTTTCATAAAAATGGTTTCATTTGCGTGATTCGCACTTGAAAATTGAAAACAAAGATACATGTGACACTTTTAATAATGAGTTGTCATATAGAATGAACTTATACATTTTTTCTTAACTTTTCCCAATATCAACTTTTTATTGAAGTTTCAATGTTAACTTTAAATTAAATTATAATTTTATTTTTACAATGATTTCACCCTACATTAATTGTATACATGAGGTTGGGAAAACATTTGGATTTGTTGTCTTTTAGGGTTTGAAATGCACCAGTTAAAAATACTAAAATGAAAATTTTGGTGTTGAAAAATGAATTTCGATGATTTTAAAGTATATAATCCATTTAAAAATCTTGAACCTTGCTCTTTTAAGTAAGGCACAAGTTAAAAAAACCTTTTTATTTATTTATTTTTTGAATTTAACCCAAAGTCCCACATCAAAATACAATTAGAAGTATTGTAAGTGTTTTGGCTTATAAATAGAGCATTTGATTGCTTGGTTTAAACATCCTTCAAAAGTGGGAGTAAACCATATGGGTAGTCTTTAAAAGCTATATATAATGAAATATTTATAAGAATAGTTTACAACTTTAGCCGTTCAAAAATTGCATTTAGTGAAAAATTTTAGAACTCCTTATTGGAGTAGTGAATGTAGGCAGTTAATGCCAAATTACGTTAAATTTTGTCTTCTTTATCTTATTTTTCTTGTGTTATTTCTTCTAGTGAGAGAGTTTATTTTTATATTTTTTTTCACTACCCAACGAGTGGTATCAGAGCCAATGTCTTGGTTCAGTTGGGCTTAGTCGAGTACAAGGGATAATGGTAGATTTTGGATCGGATCCATGGGATCAAAAGTCTTCTGTCAATATGGAGCCTCGGTATGTCCCATAAGCAATGGCGGTGCAAATAAATAGAGTTTGCGTTGAAAGTCTTCTTGGCAATGTGAAGGTCAAACGGCATGTTTTGTGTGAAACGACAGTTAACTGAAGGAGCATGTATAGCTCTTGTTTACACCATTGAATACTCGTGAAATATAAGTTTTTACAAGAAGAATATTTGTGGAGACAGTTGTTGTAGCTTGTTTTTTGCGAGACTTTAGTTTAAGGAGAAGATTTATTGGGATTTAACCTAAAGTCCCACATCAAGTAGAATTAGAAGTCTTGTTAGTGTTTTGTCTTATAAATAAAGCTTTTGGTTGTTTGGTTTAGATATCTTCTAAAAGTGAGTAATTCATAATGGCAGTCTTTAGAATATGTCCATATAATGAAATATTTATAAAGATAGTTTGCAACTTTCATGTTCAAAAGTTATAGATATTGAAAGATTTTTGAACTCTTTATTAAAGTGACAACAGTTAAAATCAAATCACGTTAAATTTTGTCTCTTTTATTTTGTTTTTCTTGTATTATTTCTTCTAATGAGAGTTTTTTTTTTTTTTTTGCTATCCAACACTTTTAATCATTTAATTTCAACATTTTTTTTATTATTAGAAAATGCTCAACCATCCGATTAGCAAAAAAGATGAGCAATTCACAAACATAAGGACAACATATGGGCCACAAGGTATATCTGCAAATGAATTAAAAAAATGCTAAGAAATAAACCAAAAAGAAAAGGAAACAAAAGAAGCCATAGGAACAAGATATTAGATATAAAAAATATTAATGTGTCATAACTCAATAGTTTAAGCTTTTGGAGATATTATGTATAAGAGCGTGAGCCTTTACGACCAAGTGATATTGAGTTCAATCTTGTTACCTCCACTTCTATATAGAAATAACTAAATTTCAACATAAGGTAAGGTGAATCTATGCATTGTCCATGCTTCAAGCAAAAAATAGACATCTATGTGAGGGGGCATGTTATATATAAGACACTTTAAGATTTTGACAAAGATGGTCATAAGATATTGTGATATGATGTGTGGCTTGGCTTTCATTGCCACCTAATACCTATGTAGCCACCTGCTACATGTATGTTCAATTGCATTTAATGCTAGGATCACTTATTGCATTTATTGCATGTCAAAAAACATTGGGGCTTGTCTTTGACAATTTGACAGGAATACTAGTGGCATATTTAATGCTCTTTGACAAGTTTGCAAACACATTATGGCATGTCATGCATAGGACACATATATAAGCCGGCTGATCAGGTCACTCGGAAGAAGCACTCCAACTCATTTGGAGTTTGAAGGACTCCCAAATGCATTCGGTGTTGGCATTTGGGTAGTCAGAGATTTTAACTTCCTTTGTTTATCTTTTCTTTGTATACCATCAACATGGGTGGTCATTCCAAGTTAAGGCCACTCATATTCTAGTAGAGAAGTTTGGTTTGAATCTCTGGTTACTTCTCTTTGTGTGTTGAGTGCATACAGGATGAGGAAAATGCTGTCACATATTTTGGGTTTCTTTGGGACTTGGTTTTGAGTGAGATCTTCCACTTTTGTATCTTATTATTTGGGGTTTGGGTTGAGTGGAGGTATCCACCTTTGTATCTCCATCATATTTCCATAGTGAAACATTTAGTTATCGTCTTTGCTGTGGATGTAGGCTTTAAGGGAAACATGTTAATCCTTTTGTGTTATCTTTGCTTTATGCTTCCGTATATTTATTTTGCGCTACTCTGTTTGTGTTTTGGGCCCACCATTTCACAATAAGTGTTAGAGCTCTTATAAGTTCTGGGCTAATTTGTTTTCAAAATGTCTACTACAAAATTTGATATTCGCAGTTTGATGGGCGCATTAATTTCGGAATGTGGAAGGTCCTTATGATGACTGTTCTTATCCAAGCAAGGTGTAAAAGTAGCACTTTCTGACAAGGAAAGGCAGAAGACAATGAAGGAACCTGAATGGGAAGATGCCGATGAAAAAACTTTTTCTATTATTTAGTTATGCATTCGGGAATATCCTCAAGAGGTCTTTCAAGAGAAAACAACAAAATCACCATGGACCAAGTTGGAGTCATTATATATGACTAAGATGGTGGCTAACCGTCTCCTGTATTGCAACGTCTTGTACATGCTCCGTATAAAAAGGGACATTAATCCTCTCACATAGATGAGTTCACGTCACTCATCACAGATTTGAAAAATATGGACGAGACATTTTCAAGTGAGGCAATGATGTTGCTTTGTTCCTTATTCTTCTTACAAGCACTTCGTGAAATGCTCATATATGGTCGTGAAAACCTCAAAATTGATGAGGTTAAATCCGCTTTAAGTTGTGACAAAATGGAGCATGATACTTGCAATTATGATGATCCTACATCTGGCCTATTTGTTAGAGGGAGGTCAAAGGAGATTGGATCGAGTAGTAGCAAAGGAAGGTCTAAATCTAAGTTTAGACATCGTAAAGGCATGATATTGTAAGAAGGAATGACATGAAGGCAGAATGTTCGAGGCTCAAAGACAAAATGGACAAAGATTTAAGTGATACAGCAAGTGTTGCTGAAAGTACTAATAATGTTCGTGGTATGAACAAGTTCAATTGGTGATACTTGGATGCTTGATTCTAGTTGCTCATACCACATGTGGAATGGGATTGGTTTACAACTTCCGGTCAATAGATGGTGGTGTTGTCCTTATGGGAAATGATATGCCCTGTAAGATCATTGGTATTGGAATAGTCCAAATCAAGATGCATGATAGAGTTGTGAAAACATGACTAATGTTCGGTACATTTTGGACTTAAAGAAAAATTTTATATCCTTGGGCATCTTCGATTCTAAGGTTATAAGTATTCGTTGAAGACGGAGTTTTTAAAATCTCTAAAGGTGCTCTTATTGTGATTAAAGGCAAGTTAGTCAATGGCCTTTATTTACATCAAGGAAGTATAGTTGTTGGTTGCCTAGTATCATCTTCATTCTGATTCATATTTAAATATTGTTTGTAGCATATGCGTCTAGGGCATATGAGTGAAGGGGATGCCAATTTAAGCAAGCGCGGCTTGCTAAGTGATCACAAAATTGGGAAGCTTGACTTTTATGAACACTTTGTCTACGGGAAACAAACAGAGTCAAATTTAGCACTCTCTAAGGACTAAGGGCACAGTGGATCATCCACTCTGACTTATGCGGCCCTCGCTGTTCTGTCAAAAGGTGGTGCTAGATACCTATTGACATTCATTGATGATTTCTCAAGGAAGGTATAGGTTTATTTTCTGAAGCACAAGAATAATGTGTTCCATACTTTCAAAAAATGGAAAGTGCTTATTGAGAACCAAACCGCAAGAAGATCAAGCATCTCAGGAACGAAAATGGTTTGGAGTTTTGTGGAGGTCATTCAACGAGTTTTGTGAAAATAAAGGCAAGGTAAGACATCGTACCGTGTAAAAGACTCCGCAACAAAATGAGTCACAGAACATATGAACATAACTCTTTTGAAGAAGGCAACTTAGAAAATTTAAAGCTGGATGAAAATCAAGTCAAGATGGAGATTTGTGATATGATGTGTGGCTTGACTTTCATTGCCACTTAATACCTATGTAGCCACCTACTACATGTATGTTCAATTGCATTTAATGCTAGGATCACCTATTGCATTTATTGCATGTCAACAAACGTTGGGGCTTGTCTTTGACAACTTGATAGAAACACTAGTGGCATATTTAATGCTCTTTGACCAGTTTGCAAACACATTATGGCATGTCATGCATAGGACACATATATAAGCCAGCTGATCAGGTCACTCGGAAGAAGCACTCCAACTCATTTGGAGTTTGAAGGACTCCCAAATGCGTTCTGTTGGCATTTGAGTAGTTAGAGAAAATTTTGACTTCATTTGTTTATTTTCTCTTTGTATACCACCATCATGGGTGGTTATTCCAAGTTAAGGTCACTCATATTGTAGTAGAGAAGTTTGATTTGAATCTGTGGTTACTTCTTTTTGTGTATTGAGTGATACACCAGATGAGGAAAATGCTGCAGGTATTTTGGGTGTATTTAGAACTTAGTCTTGAGTGGGATTTTACCACTTTTGTATCCATATTATTTGGGATTTGGGTTGAGTAAAGTGTGTTCACCTTTGTATCCTCATCATATTTCCATAGTAAAAAATTTAGTTGTCGCCTGCATGTAGATGTAGGCTTTAAGCCAAACCACATTAATCATTTTGTGTTATCTTTCCTTACGCTCACGTATTTATTTTGCGTTACTCTATTTGTGCCTTTGGACCCACCATTTAACAATAGATATCTAGACTAATAAATCAACTCGCTGCAACACCACAGCCTAGGCTGCCGCATGAAGAGCCAAGCAACGCAACTCTTAAACCTTAAGCCATCCAGAAAGCACCGCAGCAACATATGACAGCCACCAGAAACATAAGCAGCAGCAGCAGCACAGAAACATAAAAAAGCAAGAATCTTCTATGTTGCCTCAAAAATGACTGTGCAAGGGAAACCACTGTAGTAGCAAAAGCAAGTCCGAGACATCCTTGTACAATCTTCATAGCCAGTCCCTTTGACATTGTCATCAGGCTGGTATTGGAATTAATAACTCACCGCAAGTCAAACAGCATAACCGATTCAAATTTAGCCAAACATAAGACTTCAGAGACAGCATACGTTGAAATATAGGCATATAGCCATGATGAAAATCAATAAAAAGGCACAGGACATCACAAAGAGCATATTTATGATGCCAAGATCGAATTTGTGGCAAATTGCGGAGGAAGTCACCAATAAGAGATCCGAAGTTTTTAAACGAAGACCCAAAAATGAGCACTACACCATGCATCAAAAAAGTAACAGCATCCTGATAATAGACAAGAGAGATTCCACCATTTAATTTTCACCCAAAAATTGCAAGAAAATATCCAAAATCAAATCTTAGATATCACAAATAATATATAGAAAATGTTAGACAACCAAAATTTTAGATATGTCATGATTATTAACCGTTTGATGAATTAGTGAATCATGCCATTTTATTTCATCCAATAACTATGATAGTTTTTCAATTTTATAAATATCTTTTTGGATATGTAACATTACTCATAATATATATTCTTTTTCAATTTTTATAGTTATTATATGGCTGTGAATATAATGAGTAGAAGGAGGTGAAATGAAATCATTAAAAGAGAGGTGAGAGAAATAATGAAATTAATTATTTTTTTCAATAGTTTGATCACCATTTAAAAATTGAAAAAAAATAATTACATTTTATTATTATGTGAAAACTTTGCTTATGAATTGCTTACCAATTATGCAAAAATCAATTTATCAATTTAAATTAAACTTTATTTATAATTTAAGGTTTTTTAAATATTAGTGCATTGCACTAGTGAAAAAAAATATCACGAGGATATTATGAAGATACTTTACGTTGGTTTTATAAATCTAATATTAGTATATTAAAAAACATAGAACAGAAGAAAAAAACACATGATTATTTTAAATACTAAATCCCTATTAATTTTTAAAAAATGTTATAAAATAAATTTAGTTTTATAATTTATGCATAGTTTCTTAAATTTAAATTTAATAAATCATTGTTAGGATCGAGGTCAAATTAAGAGGAGAGAAAGGGAAATAGAATATTTTGCTTTAATTAGTTAATACTTAACTTTTCAAAAAATGAAAAATAAATAATAGTTTTAATAACGAGTTGTTTTATCTATTAAAGTTGATTCTAATTAACTATATTTAGTATAAAATGGTATATTAATATAAAAATTTCTATTTTAAATTATTATAATATACTCTTATTATTATGTAAATATTAAAAATTTTAAACATTTAAAAAACTACATTCTTTCTATATTTTAATATATATATATATATATATGTATGTATGTATGTATAAAATTCTAGTAATACTATTTTTTCCACTTGTTTATTACTATAAGATTTTACCTAAGAAAAAAATGTAACAACATTTTTTTTCTTTGTCAAAAGTGTCCAACCTATGAAGTAAATCAAATACTCTTCATTTATCAATGCTTAAGGTTAGCTTGATATGTTTAGATAAGGTTTGACAATATAAGTTAATAGGCTTAGTCATAGTTTACTTAAATTATCCTACACTCTTGATGTATAAGGAGATTTGTTGATGGATAGTCTCTACGATACATAACTCATATCTAGAGCTAGGTATGCGCGTGGGTACAGGATAAACCCGTTTAGTTCGCCAACCCTTTGACTTTTTTTCTACATCTTGCGGGCTAAGGCTTGGCTCGTGGGGTTCGTAGACTAACTTGCTAGCCCACATAAGTGAGAGAATACTTCCATTTGTGATATTTATTTATATTCTTGATGGATGAACTTTAGTGAGTTAGTTTATTATATTATTTTTGGTATTTGCATTTGATAAAATATCCTATAAATATAAATATATAACATAGGGTATAAAAAAAGTCAAAAAAATATGAAAGAAAAAAGGGGGTTATGTGGGTGGTTCGTGTTTGGTTCGCGTGGTCTGTGGTTGGTCCAGACATGCGCGTAGTCCCCCAAGCTCCACAACTAGTCGCATTTGGTCCATAGGCTAGTCGGGCTTATGGGGAAAAAATGTGAACAAAAAAAGGTTACGTGGACGGGGCATGTCCACGGGCTTATGCGGGCGGGCGTGAACCATCCTAAAGCCTAGTCCATTTATGAAATGGCGATACGGTCTACTCGTTTAATTATGGTCTGTCACGCTTGGGTAACGACAGGGTTAATACCCACCTCTACTCATATCAACCAACTGAAAAAATCATATTGTAGAATATTAATTTATCTTATCATGATTAATATAACATGTCAACACTTACATGCCTTTTATTAGTTTAAGTGATTCGGATTAAATTAATTTGGATTGATTCAATTTGAAAAAAACCAAATCAAATCAAATAAAATTTTATTTTTTAGATCAAGTTTTTTTTTTTTAAATTGAACCAAACCAAATTACAAATTAAATGTTCTCAATATAGGCTACTCTTTTTCTTGTCTTTGTGATTAGATGTTTAAAACTCATTAAAAAAAAATTAAAAGAAGAAAGAAAGTAAGCAAATCATGAAAAAGACTATTATTTTATAAATTGTGAACATACATTTGGGATAGAAAAGAAGATCACAAAAGGAATCTATATCTATATATAAAAGTAAGGTTATAAATTTTCATATTTTGAATACCAAAAGTCTCTATTTAATACTCTGAATTTTATATTTTATATTTTCTTTTAACATTTATTAAATAGTTACATGCACTATCAATTTTAGACTTCTCTATCTATTTATTCTATATATAAAAGTAAGACTATAATTTTCCATATTATGAATACCAAAAGTCTCAATTTAATGATCTCACTTTAATATTTTGTATTTTTTTCAACATTTATTAAATAGTTACACCATCAATTTTGGTCTTCTCCATATTTTTATTGACAATCAATTTTCTTTTCTAAAACAAGTTTTTTTTAATTTTTCACTAATCTTTATCTTTCTAATATCTTTTGTGTAGAATACATCCGTGCATTGTATATTCATTGCACGATATAATATGAATGTTTATTTGATTCGTTGTTAACTTTTTCTTTGGTAGATATCCATTATTATATATATATATATATTCATTGAATTACTTTTATTGCATAAATAATAAAAAAATTTACAAAATGAAATATATAATTTCAAAACAATGAAAGGAAACAAATAAAAAAAATCTTAAAATGAAGATAATATATTCAATTTGCAAGATTAAACCAAATAAAGAGATTGCTTCTATATATAAAAGTAATACTATGATTTTTCATATTCTGGATACAAAAAGTCTCAATTTAATGCTTCGATTTTCTTTTATTTTCTTTCAACATTTATTAAATAGTTACACTATCAATTTTGAACTTAGTCGTCTATTTATTTCTATATATAAAAGTAAGACTATAATTTTTTTCATATTTTGAATACCAAAAGTCTCAATTTAATGATATCAATTTAATATTTTTTATTTTATTTCAAGATTTATTAAATAGTTATACTATCAATTTTGGACTTGTCCATCTAATTATTGACGACCAATTTTCTTTTCTAAAACAAATTTTTTTAATTTTCCACTGATCTATATCTTCTAATATCTTTTATGTAGACGATATTTTCATTGAATGTGCATTGCATGATATAATTTGAATGCTTATTTTATCCATTGTTAACTTTTTCTTTGGTAGAAATCCATTATTACTTCTATATATTCATTGAATTAATTTTCTTGCATAAATAATAAAAAATTTACTAAATAAAACATATAATTTCAAAATAATGAAAGACAACAAATAAAAAAACTTGAAATAGAGATAATATATTCAATTTGAGAGATTAAACAAAAAAGAAAGAGATTGATGAAAAAATAAAAATGAAAACACTAGGAAACAATTCACTAAAACTATTTTCTAAGTGTTAGGCTTCACGTAAGTAGTAAAGTTGCTTCTTTTAGCGCTCTAGAGTATGTTTGATTTTAATTTTCAGATTTTCAATTTTTAAAAAATTGTGAAAAGAAAATAAAAATTAAAAATTGAAATCTATTATTTTTAAAATTTTTAATATTTTCTTTACAAAACTTAAAAAATTAAAAATAAAAACTAAAGTTTGAAACCAAAGAACCCTAAGCATTCCGCTTGAAGTAAATGTTATTGTTTCCTTATAATAAATACACGTGCAACGCACAGTTCCGTCTAGTAACAGTGAAGATTACGATCCTAGGTGGCCCTTAGTATTCCCTCTTAGATCTGATCTCAGTTGGCTCTCAACTCGAGTATTGTAAGCGAGGTGTACTTGTGCTTTGATAGGTTGTCTCAACACTAAATATATCAAAATGGTTTTTATTAATGACAGCAAAGCAATGATGGAAACAGTGTCATAAATGTGTAAAGTATTCAATTTGATTCTGAAATTATATGTGTAATTTACTTTAATTCCTAAAATTGATAAAGTATCATGTTGTTAGTCTTTAAAATTTTAAAAAATAATTCAACTTAATCCTTTTAGTGATTCAATTTAGTACTTAAGAATAGTAGTATAAGAACTAATATGAAACGGTTGCAAAGACTGATTTTGTTTTCCTGCAGTTATGCACTAACATTGAATTGCATATGGCATATACAGACATGCATTTAACTCATTGTCAGTATTCAGATTGAGAAATTAAACGTATTGATTTAATTATAACCACCACTTACGCAGGATTGTACAAATCAACCGTTGGGGACTATTTCAACTTGAGGTTTTTAATTCGAACCATGAGTATGCAGTAATGTTAAAATTCAGAAGGGAGGATTTTTCAATTCTAGGGAAGCTATTCGGCTATTGCCTCTAATAAAAAGATACACGTTATTTCAATTAAAAAAAATTATAACCACCCGCTTTTGCAATCTCTCATGGGGTGAAACTTATTATTATCCACAATTATGATTTTCCATTATCGTGTACGGACTAATTTGGTATTTGAAGGGTGAAAGTCTGTCCACTCTAGTTCAGACTGAGGCTCCAGAGCTTTTATTTTCTTAGGGAGGAACAAATTGATTGTTAATGTATTTATGCATGGAGTACACGCGTGGTTAAAGACGGAAAAATTATTCTACCAATAAAAAAAGACTGAAAGATTAAAGGCAACGATCAGTCTAGGGTCCTAGCTTGAAAAATTTGGAGTATCAATACTCATAAATTTAAGTTGTACAGAGTTTTTTTTATGATCATTTAAGTTCTACAGCTGAACAATATAATAGTAATTGAAAGGCAATTTTGTTGGGAATTATATAAAGCTATGTAGTATTGATTGAATATACAAGTTTCCACTTGAGTTTGTACTCAAGTATATGAAAAAGATTTTGAAGATATAAAATAAAAACTATTTAATTTTTAAAAAATTTATTGTTGTGTAGTGAGAATTTTCATAAAGTAGGATTATACTCAAATGCTATAAATCTTTACTTTTACAGTGTGTTTAGTTAGGGAGTAAAAATGTGGATAAATTTTTTATGATTGAACTTCATGTATAATTTTACACATAGAACTCAATCAAGAAAAATTTACTTTTACTTTTATTCTCCAATAAAGTCTACACAATAAAGTAAAATTCTCCCAAGTTTTAAACATAAGTCTACACAATTAATTATATGATAGAAAGTTGAACAAAAATAATTAAAAATAAAAAATATTTTTTTCTTCCCGTTATATTACCATAAGTCATAAAAAGTTGTTCTTTAATCTCCGTCGATACTGTTCATATGCAAAAACTCAGTTTTGTGAGCACGGATCCTGTAAAATTAATACGCCAGCACCTAAGACAAAAGCCAGCAATAAAGTATATATAAGAAAAATGGAAGTGAATTCTCATTTTAAATTTTCATATAACTTATATTATATAACATTTCTAAATCTTATTTTTAAAATTCAATATTACACATAATAAAATCTTGTAAAATTTTGATATAAAAGTATTCCGTTCTGACCAAAAAAAAAAAAAAAAGGGTTAAAATGGATATGCATTCAACAGATCTGCGTAGGCACTTTATATCGCTGGGACCGGGATGATACTAGCACAGTTGCACATAGAAAGACACGTAAATAAGTGAAGAGAATGTAAGTTTTATCTGATCAAATATTAGAAATTGGAACACCAAAATAAACAGACATACCTCTTTGATTTATAACAACAAATCATATCATTTGTCTATAAATCATGAATTCTATTACAAGAGAAGAAACATACATAGTTGCATATGCCAAGCACAGGTCTTCCACTCCTTTCTATCTCCTATGCCAACGTCGTCAATGAGCAGCAACCATAGAGATTTCAGAGTGGAGTGGGAATTCTACTCAAGAATAAATATATATAGTAATCAGGTTTTGTCTATCATGGACCTCGATTATATTGGATCTTTACACCCTCTAGCACACTCACTAGATCCAATCCCAATATTACATAGTAAATCTCAAACTCATAATGGATCACAAATCAATATTAAATGGGTTTCTAGGAAATAATCAAACTATTCATTTAACCTGTTTTATAAAATTAAAATATCCACCAATCAATAACAGTCAAAACACGAAAAATTCTAACAGAGAAATCACTGCTGGTGAACAAGAGAGTGTAAAAGAAATAAAAGATTGGGTAATAATGGTAAGAAATTAAGAACTGTACCAGCTATGCTTTTAAAAGGACATACATAAATAGTTTCGTGACAATGATAGTTGGAAGTGTTATGAGCTTAACCATCCTGCACGCACGTTTGTCAAGGTTATGATAATCGGATTGGATATTGAACTAAACTCGGACGGATTCAGGATTGTACATTCTTTCACTTTAGTTTCAGAAAGCTTCAATGGCTAAAAGAAATATTTCTATTGTCATCGATCTAAATTAGGACTTTGATGAATCCTAATTCTTTTAGGAGAAAAAAAAATACAATCATTTTATAATAATTTAGATCTAATGGCTTAATTTGCACTTTCCTCTTTAACTTTGAGTCACCATAGTTTCTCTTAAATTAATAATATTACGATATTGGCCCACATTCTTCAAAATTAAAATTAAAATAATCTTAAAAACATTAACAACTTCATAACATCTTTTTACACACACACACACAATCTATATATATATATGATCAAGTTGTTCCTCCGAGGTAACTTTGAGTAAATATTATACCATTGAATAACTTTTTATTGATATAATTTTTAACAAAATTTCCTGTTAGATTAGAAGTTCACGTTATATAAATATGTCTATGAAATTTCAAGTTAATCTACAATCATTTGACATAATTTTTATGTACATTAAAATCAACATAATATATGCTTAAAATGAACAAAAATAAGAGTTTCATGATTATATTTTTATTGATCTTTAAATTTTATGAAATTTGAGACAAATGATTTTTATGATAGATAATTGTAACTTAATATTTGAATCTCCAAAAAAATTATTTTATAAAAAGTTATTAATAATGTAATTTTACTTAAAATTATACCAATGTCATTTGATCCTAACCTGTTTGTGTGTGTGTATATATATATATAGACACACACACACTACATGATATGTTTTTTGTACCGTGGCTATAAAAAGGAAAAAGGACAAAAGCTTACATGAAGACGGAGCCTGCAGAGTCCGCCAGCAAGAGGAGGCAAGCTCCGCAGGGGCACTCCCAAACACACTAGCTACATACATTAATTTATAATAGAGCAGTCCAACGAGGAATGTATCCATATAATAGAGCTACATCTTCTGAAGAATGCCAACAACTGTTAAAACAAGGACTAATCAACAAAATCTAATTGGGCATGCCAAGTCTTTTTATGTGAATAAGAGATCAGAGTAATTCTGAGGAAAAAAGAGACTAGTTATTGACTACAATCTCTGAACCAGTTTCTCAAAGATGATAACTTCCCTCTTCCAAAGATCTATTCTCTTTATCCATACATAAAAAGTGCTTATGTATTTCCCAAATTTGATTTAAACTCAGATTTTTGCAACTAGACCTCAACCCCAATGCTGGACCCAAGACAACTTTTTGCATTCCTAATACTCATTATCAATGGACAGTTCCAACTTTTAAACTCAAGTAGAAGCATCATTTATTCTTAAAGGAATGACCATAGTCTTTAAGCCAATCCTTGAGAATGATCTCATATACATTGATGACATACTTCTATTTTCTCCTGACGAAGAGAGCCACAGAAGACTTCTAGAGATTTTTTTTTTATCAAATCTGTAACCAATACAGAGTCACACTCTCCTCAAGAAAATCGCAGATTGCAACAAATGAAATAGACTTCTCTGAATGCATTTTGCACAAGGAAAATACATGCCTCAACCTCACAATCCTGAAGAACTACCAAAATTTCTTGATAAGAATATGTCCACAAAGTAGACTCAACAGTTCTTGAGAATTTTGAATTACATAAGAGATTTTATTTCTCATAATCCCAAGTACACAACAAATTGTCAAAACTCCTAAAAAAGATTCCTCTTCCATGGGGACTTAAACAAGAGCTGTCAAGTTTCTCAAAAAGACAACTCAAAATCCTCCTCCTCTTAAGATCCCGGAGAAGGGGAAATAATACTACAAACTGTTGGCAGTGATCATATCACAACTGGACTTGGATCTTGACCAGCACATAAGGAGCCGACCCCATGAAAGCCTTCCAATAACACGTCATGCATAATTAACATAATTTCATTTACAAAATGTAATCAAATCCATTTTCATAAATAAACTATAACATAAAAACCACATCTATAGCAATCGCAAATCATGAGTTGCTCCATGCTTACACAACAATAAATCCATCCAAAATAGTTTGTGCCTACACAAAACATAATTACGTAAACTAGCTCAAATCATATTTAAAGAGCATGCAAGAGTTAACAATAGTTTCATGTATTTCCAAAATTAAAACTTTCATGACATAACGGAAAACAGTTTCTCTAAGCTTGGTATAATTTCTAAAATCATGTAAATAACATATTTCAACTTCTAAAACTTGTTAAGATCATGACAGAATAGAGAAAAATAATAAGATGCTTGGACAGAGAAAATGATATGATATATTTCTAAGATGAAATGTGTATTGATACAATGAGGTAGGCTATTTATAAACCAAAAATAAAATCAGCACATAATGATAAAATCAATCTAATATAAAACTAAATCAGTCTAAATCAATCTAAGATATACTAAGATATTATTTATTTACAACATCAACCTACATCAATCCAAAATATACTCTGATATTATTTTATTTTTAACACTTCCCCTCAAGCTAAAGTTCATCGAGCTTTAAGCTTGTCACAATTGAATGAGCTTTAAACTTGTCACAATTGACGAGCATTGGCAGGGGAGGAAGTAGCTACAACGGGCTAGGCGATGGCGGAGGCGGAGCCTAGGTGGAACTAGGAAGCATGGGGCTTGGGAGAACCAAGAACGAAGACGGGTTTGGGAAACCAGGATTGCAGAGAGACGGATGGAAAGAGTTACTTGCATGGAGGTAGAGACGACAAAGCATGGAAGTGGACCTAGAAGGTATTTAGAAATAAATTCACAACACACTCTGGGAGAAGAAGAAAAAATGGTTTTCTTAATGCTTGAATAAGACAAAGTTGATGACCGATGACAAAAGCAAAGAATGGAGAAGTAATTGATGAAGTGGTGAGAAATGGTAAGAAAATTAAAAGGAAAATGAAAGAAGATTATGAGTTCAAAAGTAACTCAAAGCATGGGTAACAAAAAAGAGATGATCAAGGAGGGTGCCATGGCTTTGATACCATATTAAGATCCATGACAGAACGAAAAAATAATAAGATACTTGAATAGAGAAAATAATATGATATATTTATGAGATGTGATGTATTGATACAATGAGGTAGGCTATTTATAAGGCAAAAATAAAATCAGAACATAACAATAAAATCAATCTAATATAAAACTAAAGCGTATAAATCAATCTAAGGTATAGTAAGATATAACTTATTTCTAACAACAACCTAAATCAATTCAAAATATACTCCGATATTATTTTATTTCTAACAAAACTGTGTATAATAACTATAATGCTAAGAGAATAATTATAATAATAAAAATAAAGTCATGAGCTCAAACCTACTCACAATGAGATACAGGAGTGCGGTATTGACTCCAACAATGCTTTAGGGAACAAAATTGACACTAATGTCTACCATAAAAATATCAAAATTGATAAACAACTAATAAACTTAGCCAAGTGTAGATCATATGATGATTTGGGAGGGAAGAAACATCAGAAACTCATGCATATAGGTACCCTAACTCATAAACTCGAAAATAAATTAATGAAACTTGATAAAACAAAGGAAAATTACATACCCAAAGGTTAGATTGAAGGAGGAGAGGAAACCTTGCAAGAAGGGTGGGGGAGGTATTTGGGGTTGGCTATGGTTGTTCCTTGAGCTTGGGAGGGGTTTATATAGGATAGGTGTCATTAAACAAAATTGCATTATTTTGGAGTTTTCTAGTACACGAAACCACGCTAATGCGTGATTTGCAATCATGCTTACATGTACAAAAATGCGCTAACGCACACCTGCAAAAACTTGAGAGCTCACCGGGAGAAAGGAACAAGCATCACACTTTAGCGCGAACAAATCACTCTTCTGTGCACTTGAGCACACAAAATGAGCATGTTCGCGTGCTAGCCAAAGCTGGGATCCCTTGAACCTGGAGCAAGCATCGTCACACATCAATGCGATTATGTGGATTTCTGCAAGATTCTTAGAATCCATTCTGGGTTATTAGGAGGCCTTCCCAACCAAGGTTGACCTTCCTAAAAGCACTTGGACCTGAAACATTACAAATTAATATTAAGGAGCGAGTCCTAATAGAAGAAGTTATAGTACAAAAGTTCTTTGTGGACATGTTAGTGGACAGTTCAAACAGTAGAGTTCCATTATTACACCACCTATAAAGAGACTTTACTAGTCAAATATGACATTCAGAAGTTTGATTTTTATCTTATAGGACATCCATTCAAGGTCCACCTCAACAACTCCTCTTTCCTAAAATGCTTGAATTGAAAAACAAGGTTCCTTTGAGCCCTTCCCAAGAACCATCGATGGCAGTTATTACCGCTATAAATACGAAGTTGGGAGATCTGGTATGGACTTTCCAACCCTTACACACTACCTTAGACCCTTGCTAACTTAAACATCAAAGTTTGTACAGGTACACACTACCCACTCACTGACAGGAGGAATCCAGGCTTTCATGTTCTCATAATCCACCCTCGTAATCATATCATGTAACTTCTAGTCTCTTCTTGTGATTGCTTTGTTTTAGTTTTCTTGCGATTCTTTTGAGAACCAATTTAAAGTTTTACTCTATAATTTGTCATGCATTAATTTATATCGTATAAAATCTTAAATAAATAATTTTCATCAGAGTCCATGGTTTAAGTCCAACTTGATTAAGCGTTGGAGGAATGGTGGTTGTTGGATTCATGAGTGGAATCCCTTATATTGAAAGTCTTTCTATCAATGTGGAAATCGAACAATGTGTGTGTTAGCTCCAAAACCCTTGAGAAAGCTATCACAACTTGAGTTTCAAATGACAACAAAGCAAATTTTGTTAAAATACTTTGAAGAAAGACATGGTTTGCTTGAGTTTTTGTAGTGCTTAATAGGAATTTTCTCATATACACGTAATTCAATTCTTGATATATTTCTTACATAATCATGATTTAACATGATAAGAATCTCATTCAAAGAGATTTAAATTCATAGAATGTGAAAAATAGCTCAGAAAGTGAACTCCAGTATGTAAGAAACTTAAGAAAGCAACCTAAAGCATAAGAAAGTAAATCTAAGACTTCATAAACCAGTTTGTGACTTAGAAAGCGGCATGATAAGTTGAGAAAGTACTCTCTCGTGATCAAATCAAGTATATCATCATCATTCTCATTCTTGCTCATCATTAAAGAAGAATAACACTATCTGAAGATCTTCATCCATCTCAGAAAGAAGTTCATATGGAATATAAAGGCTTAGAAAATGTAGAAGTGCATCAGAAACTATAGCATACATCAAAAACTAAACTAGGTCATCAAAAACTAAAATGAAATTTGAATTTTAATGAAGTCAATGCCTCACAAAGTCATGATAGTGACATATCATCCTTATACTTGAAGAATCACAGTCTCCAATGAAGTCTTCACCAGAAAAGAAGTTCAGAAACCACACATTGCTTGAAGAAATAGTTTCTGAAGCATTTTTAGAAACAAAGGACAACGGTTCTCTGTACTATACTAGTTGTCTCTAACACAGCTAAGAAGACCAATCCTAGTACACACAAAAATTGATCGACACGTGTCAAGAGGAGAAAAGATCAAGGCGACAACTATCCATTTCAAATTCAAGTATAAAAAGAGAAAGCCTTCAAACTTGAAGGAACTTTTGCACACTGAACTTTCAAGCAATATTCTTACTTTCTGAAGTTCATTTTCATATCAAATTCAGTCTTTGAAAAAGAAAAATCTTCTTTCTTGTATTTCTTAGCAAACATTCTTCATTAGAAGATTAGAAAGAAGTCTCGCAAGTAGCTTCCTTACACACTTCTGTATCTTAGGGAACTTGAGTGTATTTATTGGAGTGTTGAACACAAAACCTTATATCCCTTGTACCTTGATCCATTAGTGATCAGTGTGAGATTAGCTTTGAGAGGTTAGGATCAAAACTACTTATGAGAGAGGGTTCAATTTACAAATTACTCACTAAAAATAGCTTGAGAAAGCTAGTAAAAAGAATATATGAGTTTCTCGTGTAGAGAAAGAAGTTGATAGTGGAACTCAACATTTTTGTTAGAACTGGATAAGCAAAGTTGGACTGAACAAGTATAAAATCATCAATATGATATTCTCTTTTCTCTATCTCTTTAACTACCATGTGCTATTCATTTATATTGTGTGAGCCTTTATATTTCCTTAAACATCTTCTGAAGTTTTCCTAGTTTCTGAATACTTTAGAAAGTAAATTTCTAAAGCTTATTAACTTGTGTTTTTCTGCTACTTTCAAGTTTAAATACTTGATAGATTTTGTTTAAGTTTTAAGAAAGTAAAAGAATTTGAAAGCACATTTCAACCCCTTTCTCATGTTATATCTTCACTTACAATGTTTAGTAAAGTGACAAGCAATACAAGTGAAATGAACATGGAGCTCTTGTCAACATCATTTGAATACTCAAAAGGGCTTTCATTGAGGGGGAGCATATTTTGGACTTCACATTTTGAGGGGGAGTTTGTTGGAGATTTAAATGTGAGATGTAAAGTTCCACATTAGTTGAAAATAGGCTAAGTAAAGAGCATAAGACCCGTAGATCCATTGTCTTAAATTTTTGGATCAAGATGTTACATCTAGCCTCCTAATGTGGTTTCTCATTGAGCCCGTTACATAGAGACATATTCAAGAGCCAGTTAGATTACATATATTGGCTATATTTATTGCTTGTTCCTCACTAACACTCTAGTTTTTCAACCTAAGAACACTCAAGCCAAGAACATTACATGGAGGGAGGTCAAAATCACAAATCCTATTGCAACATTAATCACATCTATGAACAATGTATTTCATGTTTCACTTTCATTTGATTAATGTGAACATGTAAGGGCTAGGCCTAATTCAGAAGTTCTCATCACATAAATGGAGGAAACTGGAAATTCACCTCATGTCTTTGCTAACAATACAAATCCCCCATCAAGTGGTAACCAACCAATTCATGGAATTCTTAGTAAATTGATAAAACAGAATATAATAATGAGTACAAAACTCAAAAGAAATTTAAGAAACCAAATAAATCATTTCCTTTTTATTGGGAAAAAAACACTTGAGGACCTCACATTCATAAGAAGAAAATGTATTGGCGGCATTTTAGTCCCTTATCTTTACTTGATTTTTTAATTTAATCCCTTACCTTTTCTTTTTCTCAATTTGGTCCATATGTTTCAAATTATTTTCAATTTAATCCCAAATCACTATCTCGTCACAGAACTGATGGAAAATACTAACATGGCACGTCCACATTAGACCTATGCCAAGGTTGTGCCATGTCAACTTTTTCCATCAATCATATGACAAAAAATTGATTTGAGACCATGTTAAAAACAATATGAAATATAAGGGACCAAATTGAGAAAATAAAGATAAATGACTGAATTGAAAAATACCAAAAGGCCTATTTTGCCTATAATATAGCATAGAATCATTGCATAACAAAAAAAAAACTCAAACATATACTCTTTCATACAATACACATAAGAATCAATGGAACAGGCTATTGATTTACACTGTTCACAACATGATTAGATTCAAAATAGTGCTTAAAGGTTACAATCCAAAAATTCCATCCAAACGGACCATAGTTAGAATACAACCACAAAAGTTCACAATCACATGAAAAAAGGTAACACATTTCATAGGCTCCCACTTGGAGTCTAGAAAAGGTAAATATCCGCAAGCTTACCCGCTAGGATTTCTTCACATAAACATCCTTAGGAAGAGTGATGGTCTGAATTTTTATCAAGGATTGAGGAAATGTGGCGGCAGCACTATGGTAAATACAATAAGAAAAAATGACAATTTTCCATTTTGAAAACTAAGGCCTGCTAATATTAATAATATTCTTAAACGGATGTTCCTGGCTAAGGGTGTATGTGTACATTCAATGTAAATATTAATGGAAAATGCAAGACATCCAAAAGTTTAGAGTATTATAAGTTATCCTCCTACAAATATTAAACGAAGAAGTGTAGATAAAGACTAGAAAAATGAATATCACAAGCATCACAATCCCACTGTCTATAAAGAATAGTTTTTTGAAACATGAAATGCACAATGCTTTTTGTGATTGGACAGAAAAACTAAGGGTGGAAAAAAGTTAAAAAAACAACTATTCAAAAAGAAAACATTTTGGATGAAACTAGCCTCACAAGATAGAAACCAAAGAAGGCAATTCTCAAATGGTTTGAGAAAAATCATAAATCAACACGAAATGACACTAATCGAAGACATGAATAAAAAAGGCTGTGTAAAGATAAACCCAAAAAAAAGGATGGGGATGAGAAGAAATGACCTGCTCCATGGCTTTGAACCAGATAGTTTAGTTTTCCCTTGATGAGCATTTTGTTCAGAAAGCCAAGATTACATGGTTCGTCAGGTAACTGATAGAACCAATGATGCAGGGAATTTGAAGCGAATCCAAACATGGCTTTGGCCAACAAAAGAAACAACCAAACATTAAGCATGTGCGACATGAATCATATCAAACTCACCAATCTTCATACTTAGTATAATATTTCTATTTAGTAATCCTAAGAAACAACAATAGAAGGCTGGTAAAGCCAGAACTCACCATACAGGCAAAGATTATGTAATGGTGTGACCGTTGGTAAAGGTGATCTGCATGTAACACCTTCCATAATCCACTATAATCCTCAGGATACAGCAGAGCCAATTCTCAACCAATGCCCCTTTAGTCCTGAGGATCTTCTGCAATGTTGGAAGGTCTTGGGAAAAGAAATTCATTCCTACAACATTAAACCAAAAGATAGCATACCTTGACCAGTAATTAGAGACGGTTAAACCAAAAGATGTCTTAGTGTATTTGTCACCCATCATTGTATTTTGTTTTTAGTAATTGAATGATGGTTCGACACTTGCACAGAGTGGAGCTATTATTACAACACATTACTCAACAATGGATGAGGTTCTCACAAAAACAACACTCATAGAGCATGAAACAAAGTCTATCACACTCCATGCTCTCAAACAAAACATCACGGCATCATTTAAATGTCATCCATTGTTGTCTTGTGGTGACATATATGTCAGCAAGTGGTTGTTCCCACTCATGAAAATCAGGGCAAGTTCAAATCTCTTATCTTACATGTATTAATTGGCAATAAGGCTAAACACAAACAACTTAATCTAAACTCAAAAAAAATCAATTAATAAAGAATGTAGACATCGTATTTAAGCTTTGTTTAAAAATTTTAAATAACCGATAACAGAACATGGCATAACCTCTATCTTATACATGGAAACCTGTCCATCTTTTAAAACTTCTAATGCCCTTCCTTCAAAACGACCATTCCTATTCCAATCCTTCCTCCATTTCCAACACCTCTATAATACAACCTCCACTCATTTGCTCCTGTATCCATGTGAACTAGACATGGGAACCCCACACCCTTATCATCCAGCAACCTTTCTCCGATGGCCTCAAACCCTCATCTTGAAGCCTCACCCATTCCTTAGACCATCAGGAGAAATAGCCACACCAATGCTCCTCTTCCATCGAGCAACACCTTCATACGCCATTCGTAGTTCCCATCCCTTCCGTTCCTCGCCACGCACACATTCATCACTCAAACTCATCAAAAGCCAGCTTTCCCTCCTCCCATTATCTTTCCCAACTTCACCCACCTATCCCATCCCTTGACCTAGCAATCCCAACACCAACTGCTTTCTCCACGTCAAATGAATGGTAATACATCCTAAGGTCACCATTCCCATGGAAAACAACTTGTGGAGAGGAAACAAACAAAGAATCCCACTCTTTCTCATAACCAACATCAATCAATGCTTCACTATGATACTCCCCTTCAATCCTAGCCCAATGCCTCCCATCTTGACTAATAGCCAAACCAGGCAATGACTTGAAAACTTTCCCATTGCCATAACTCTCATTACTCACACCACCATCATTGCTTAAAAACCTCTCAGGGTTCTCCAACTGAACCCCAAAGAATGGTCAAAGAAATCAGCCTTCTAGAACTATAGCTAGTGTAATAGAGCCGTAAATAGCACTAGAAGCTCTAACCTTATTGCTAGACATTATCACCATCTAGAAGGCCTAATACCATAAGTGTCAAAAGCCCACCAATCCTTACCAATGTTCATCACAAAACCCACATTCAGAACTCGACCTCGCAGGCCCTCCGCCACGCTCCCAATGCACACCATTGCTTGAAATGGCCAAACCTATCATATCACAAGATGGGTGCCCTTTAGGCCTTCCATGGTGCCACATGTACCACCTTTCTTCTTCATCACTTAAAAACCTTTTCACCATTGGGACCCTACCTCTACTGTCCCACGCATTTGAAGGTCCCACATAAAAAACCAACCCTCTTGAAACGAAGAAGGTGGTGCCCCTGAACATGATGATGATGAAGGAGAAAAGGGTTCAATTGTTGAATCTGATTCTGATGCCTTCTTATTGAGCTTGGACACCGAACTTGGTTCCTCATTTGGCATGTTGTCTGTGTCACTGTTGGCGCTGGTATCTGGTTTTGTGGGCAACAAGGTAAGAGATGGGAACTTTTTTGCGAGGGAAGAGTTTGATGATAATGGGGTGAGGTGCTGTTGTTGGGTTTGATGGAGGATATCCAAGATGATGGAATTAAGGCTGTTGGGTTTGTCAAATGTTGGAACTTGGAAAATTTGGGAAGAGCGTGGGGATTTAATGAAGGAAGTGCCATTGATGATGATGCTGCTTCCATGGCTGTGAATGAAGAGTAGGCACACACAAGTTTGAGCACCAATTGAATGACAGCTGAAAAAAAAAAAAAAAACGAAGAGACAAAATGAAGCTTGGAAGTGGGAATTTGAATGAGACAAAAGAAGTGTTTTGTGTGTGTGTGGCGCAAAATTGACCAAAAGGGTGGAAAAGAAATGCGAAAGAGAAGGAATAGTTTGTTTGTTTTTGCTAACTTTTTTTTATTTTTATTTTTTATCATTTTCAGATTGTAATATGAGAAATTGTGGTGGTGGTTGCTACGAGGTATGAATTTAGGTTGTATTTACTATTTAGGCCACAAGAAAGGAAGAAATTTTTATCTTTGTTTTCTGTTAGATCAGATGGGTTTCCTTCCACTTTCCACGCTATAGATTAACTAACTTGAAAATGTCCTTGTCTCACATATGATTTAATTTTTCTCACTACAAATTTAAAGCATGTTTATTTTATGTCTCCATGATCTATAATTTTCTACATTTTAATTTTGAAACACTCATTTAATTAATAGATAACTTTTCAAGTAGTAGTTGTAACTCAATTATCTTTATTCATATGACAACACATGATCGGATGAAAGAGTAAAAAATTTTTACACTATCATAAATAAAAATTAAATTTATTTTTAAAAGTGTTTTGGCTATTTAAATTGTTAAATAAGATTACTATTTACTCGATTTTAGAGTTTATAAATTTTATATTTTTCTTACAAAATTTTTTTTTAAACATATTTTAACTCATCCTTTTGTACCACGAAATGAAATTACTTACTATCTATTGTGCCTTACTTGTTTTTCTACTTTTGGAATTTAGCCCCTTTGATTTTTAGGATGCCAATGTGTGTGGAGTACTTGTTGGTTCCAATATTATGGATCATCAATTATGTATTTAAGTTTGAAGAAAGAAACCAAGACATGTACATGCATGCCCCTCTTTAATTTCTAAAGGGAAAAAATGGGAATAAATCCTGTAATTTCTATAAGCTGCCTGTCATTTCATTTTGTAAACCTTTTCAAAACAAGGACAGTGAAAGTGCCAATAGAAAAATAAACTTTACATAGTGTAATAGTTCTTTTATGATCTTTACTTAATATAATAGTTCTTTTTAAAAGCATAAACAACACAGCTTTGAAAGATAAAGAAATGTATTCCTGTCACTCAAGGAAAGGTATATGGAACACGGTAATTCTTTAGCTAGTATCATTCATCATTCATTCCTTCCGCCTTCTATTTTTTTGACTTTATACTTCAGCAAAACCCATTCATAATGGAGATTCTTTTATGCTTCCTTTTCACACTAACATAATAGTGTGAACAATTCTTGCTTCCAACTTAAGTTTCACTTGTTCCAGATTCACTCCTAGGCTATATAGTTTGAACATTACTATCACACATCAATCTAATACATGCTATGACATTTTTAGTTAACACTCGGGATACTTCCTTTTGATTTTTTTTAATTAAAAGATTAGGTGAAAAAGTCTAAGTCCCAGAGACTTTGAGTGGTAAATCATATGCTCCTTCTCCAAGAGAGCTCCCTAGATTTCGAAACCCCAACCTTACCGTAAAGCTTGCATAAAACTCAATCTACTTGTTGAGCTAATCCTCTTTCTTTTGAATTTCCATTTTATCTTTTTCCCACCCAATTTAGAGGATATACTCATGTACAAAAAATCATTTCTGGAATGAAATGTTGCTAGAAGCACTCTTTTGTAATCTGGTACTATTATTTGAAGGTCACTTTTGTGAACACCATTTGGACACTTGGAAAATCATGTGTAAATAATGATTTCAATTACATTTATGGTAAATATGTTTATGAAAAAAATATTTATCAATAAATCATCTTAAAGAAGTCATTTTTAGGACTTCTACAAGAAGTCATTTTTAAAAACCAAATTAAGCATTTTTCAGCATGAATATGGGATAGTATGATTAGGAACCATTTTCTTTCTCTCCTTTTTTTTTAATAAATTATAAATACTGACAAAGATGATTTCTTTACAAAATTACAATTACACCAACTAGAAAAGAAAAATTCTTCAATATATTTTGAATAATCAAAACATTTGAAATTTCTTCAATGGGAACAAGCCCTGATTTATTCATATACATTGTAAATAGTTTAGAGGAAGAATCCTCACTTTCTTGCAAATAGGATAAAACATATCCCAAATATTAGACAATAAATGTAATTGTTTGCACTGTAAATGCAATCTAACTAGATGAAATCGGTATAAAGACCAGGACTGCAAAATTATGCTAGATTTACAATGAGGAATACATTATTAATGGTTCAAAGATTATCAAACTAGAAAATAGTAGCAAAATACTTTCAAACCCTTTGTGAGCAGTAAAAATTGTTGCTTATATTTATCAATGGCTAATGCTAAGAAACCAGGTAACTCCATCATAAACTGAAAACAAAAAGAACAAGGGAGACTAAAGCAAAACATCAACTAAATGCAAGCATTAGCATCTAACAAACCCATATTGATAATCTGGAAGAAATTATGCATGCATGAAATTTTGGCAAAATTTTTTAGTGCACTTGATCTAATTCAACAAGAATACTTCACCTTAATATTATTGCAGACGATGCCCTTTTCAGTGGCTAACTAGCCTACATTATTGTCAAGCTCATTTGCCCAAGAGCTAAAGTTACGATACATTGTAACGTAGCCTATATAGTCACCAGTCATCCTCTCTGAATCTCTTCATTGACTTACATTCTGTGGCACCACAATTTCAAGTATCTTGGGATGGAAGAAATGATCACAAATGTGTTTCCTCTCCTCAACTTGTATCTCCTTTAGACCCCAAGGGGTTGGCCAAGTAGAGCATAACAGGGTTTGCATCTCGCAGGTCACGGGATCAAACCCAGCTCGTCTTCTTGGAGGAAGGTAAATGTAAGTTCCTGTGTAAAGTTCTTTCTAAGCCCGAAGCTTCCCTACCTTGGATTGAGACGCCATCCTCTCACTCTAAATTTTTAATCATCAAAAAAGCTTGTATCTCTTCTACAAGAGTAGGATATGGGTTTGGAGGAGGTCTCTTTCCATGAAGTCATGCAATATGCCTCAAACGAGCATATGCTTTCTTCTTTTCTTCTTTTTGCCAAATATTCCATCTACGAAGCAAAAAATCCAAGTGATTATTGAGGACAAAATGGAAAAACAAATTGCATAGAGGACATATTCAAGAAAATTTCAGATTACATACATCGGCCACAGCCATTGCTTGTTCCTCACTTACCCCCTGCACTTTCAACTCAAGAACCCTCAAGCCAAGTACAAGAGATGGAGGAGGATCAAAAGCACAAATCTTGTTCAAACATTAATCATACAAATGAATCAGGGACTAATGCATTTGATGCTTACCATCATAAACATGGGGCGAGGGCTAGGCTTTATTCAAGAATTCCCATGACACAAAAGGAGGCAACTTGAAAATTTTACCTTACTCTTTGCAAGCATTAATAACTCCCATCAACTAGTTAGAACTATTACATTGAGAAATTCTAAGAAAATGGATAAAACCAGAATCATTTAATCCTTTTTTTAATGGCAGATATATTAATAGGAGTACCACTACATAACTTGGATGGAATTTTAAGAAACAATATAAACCTAACTCCTATTTGTTGGAAAAACAACACTAGAGGGACCTCATAACTATCATAAGAAATAAGAAAGCACAGAATAATCATATTGCATAAATAGAGACCCAGACATATATTCTTTCACATAGTCCAGATGCAAGTTTCAAAACATGTATTGGCAAATGTGTTCACAACATGACTAGTTCCACAATCCATATAGAACTTATTCCACCCCTTGAAAGAGTTAGTCCATAAGATTGAGAAAAAAAAAAATGACACTTCTTTCCATTGTTTTCATGGAAAGGAACTCAGACTACACATTTGAATCCACTGAAAAGTAGCTCCAGACACCAGGTAGGAAATAATCAATGTGACCAAGAAAATAGGCCAAATTTCAAATGTTATTAAAAATAATATGACAGGTTTGTTACTCAAAATATTTGTGTTACACAAGCTAACATACTTTCTCAATCAACAAGATGAAGTAATAAAATTTTGAGAACAAGCATACATTTATCCAGAACTGAAATTTTTGAGCAATGATACAACAACAACAACTACGCCCTGTCCTATAAAGTGGGGTTGACTACATGGATCAAACGACATCATAGTACTCTATCATATATCATATTAATGTTTAAACCATTAATATTTAAATCTCTTTCAATTGTTCCACATATAGTTTTCTTAGGTTTCCTCTTCCTTTGGCTACAAGAATACCCTCCATCAATCCACTCTCTCTTCCTGGGGCCTCTTCCTGGCTCCAGGAATACCCTCCATTTGATCCACTCTCTTCTGGGCCTCTCAGGTTTTCTCCATACACGTCCAAATCACTTGAGACAAGATTTTGCCATTTCTCTATAATAGGCGCTACCCCAACTCTCCAATGCACTCATTCCCAATTCTATCATGTCTAGCATATCCACTCGTCTCCACAACATGTAGTTTATTTTCTTATTGATATTTTATTGCCCAACATTCAGTTCCATACAACAAAGCCTGACATATAGATGTGCGTTGATACATGAATTATAACATTGAGCGTTAAGCCCAACTTTGCAGTTTATGTGCTTAAGGGCAGTACACAACCTAAAATTCCATAAAAAAACACCAGTTGGAACAACAAGCAAGGAAGTTCTTTCCTCCTCCGTACTAAGGAATCAGAACCTAATATTTCCAGATTCATGTAGAATTCCGAGAGGCAACTACAGTTTTCCCTCATGACCGTGTCATATCACTCTATAGAAACCAAATTGATATGAAGATAGCACGTCATACACAGCAACATATCAAATGGGGATATATATGCTTGAATATTGCAAATGAATAACAGTTGATACAGAAAAGGGGTATACTTGATGGGATCATGCTATTTTTAATCCGGATATTTCTTGTAAAATTTCTTCACATAAACATCCTCAGAGTGATGGTTTGAATTTTCTCCTAGCTCAAGGAAATGTTGTAGGCGAACTCTGGTAATCACAATCAGAAAGAATATTGGACAATTTTTCACCCAACTAGAAAAAAAAATGACCATGAAAAAAGATTAATACTATGTTTTAAAAAGGTGTTCAAAGCTAAGCAAGGAAAAAAAGAAAACAAAGAAACCTCAAAATATAACTCTCCGCTAAAGACATTGAACTCAAATGGATTGGTGGACCAAAACTTCAAAAAAAAGAATAACCAACATAAAAATGCTTCCTGTGCTTTTGGCAAGCTTTCTTTCTATGTTATGCCTTTGGTTAATGATGATTGTGTCTTTAAGCTATGACTTTGAGTATTTAATGATAAGTATATATTTTGAGTATATAAAGTTCTGAATCTATTAGGCGTATGTTATGTCAGTGTCACATGGGTTTAACATCTTGGTCCATGGCCATCAAGCCTATAATGAATGCAATCCTTTGAGTTTAGTGCGGTTCTAAGAAACTTTAACAAAATAAAGTTACACTCTTGCCAATAGCTACCGTGATAAGCACTCTATGCAACATTAAACGAAGGAGGATCAAAGAATATTTCCAGCTCTATTAAGAATGGCACACCAAAATTTTTTTTTAGTTCCGTATTCTAGTGAATGAAAAAAGCTCATTCAAGTCTACAATCTAAATGCAACAGGAAAATGATCTAATTCATAAATGTATGTCTATATAACTTCTTTTGTTAAGTGATAGAATACAGTTAAAAGAAAGACCAAATGTATCTCTTCTGGAAAGTAAGAGATGAGAGAAGGATTTTTAAATCCTAAAAGACTACTATGATTCGCTACTATTTGATGGAAATGTAGATCAACTAAACAATTTATCAGGACATATCACCTATAGGTAAAAAGCTAAGCAGTTTGTTTCTTAGCTAAGGGACACGCATTTAAATATTGCACATAATCTGCTAAGGTACTTGAAAGGTGGCACCCTAGCTGAAGCTTTAATTTTATACTTCTAACAGCAACCTTGATATTGTTCCTCTTTCTAGTGTGGACTAGGGAAATCCAAAATTGTGTTGATACTCGAAGATCCAGGTCTTCAGAGAGGCAGAGCAAAGGGCTATGGCCAATGCAATAAGTGAAATTTTATGGCTTGTCAGTTCCTCAGGACTTCTGAAATACAAATTTCCTACGTGGGTAGATATGATAGTAAAGCAGCCATACACATTGCTATTAATACCATATTTCATAAAAGGGCTAAACATATAGACTTGATTGCCCATTTGATTAGGGAACATGTTCACACTAGTCTTCTAAGGGATTTATCCATGTAGCCTTCCAAGTTGGGTGTTTTGAAAATTTATCTCCAACTTGAGGTAAAGTATTAAGACATATTAGTTATTCTATTAGCTAGTTGCTTGAGTTGGTCCTGGTACTTTAGTCAGAAGAGTTATGTTATTTTTATTCATGGGGTGTAGAACATCGTGTCGACTCATATTTCTTTTACCATTGGATGAGAAGTGGATCCTATTTAAACATAGTCCACATCCTATTCAATAGTGGATGAGGTGTAAGTCGACAGATGTTCCTCATTAATATAAATAACAAATTTTGAATTAGAACTCCCTAGAATAGCTTCATCTGCATATTTCATTGTATGTATGCTCCTTCTCCTGCAAATCATTGAATCACTTGTAAGATTTTATGGTACAAAGAAATTTTTATCTCATGATATAAAGAAATTTGTCTTTTTGCTCTTTAGTATTTCTCTCTCTCCGCACCCAATTTTTTATTAAGTTTTTTAAAAAATAATAATCAATTTAACTTTATTTTATTTTTTTATTTAAATTAAAAGTCGGGTTTTGTGGTCTTATATCTTCCTTTTCAGATATTGTGTTTTATTTTATCTTTGATTTCTCTTTTATATTAATAAAAAAATATAAAAATCAAGTTTTGTTTCTTTACCTTTTCATTAACCGAATTCTTGGTTAGGGGCCAATCATTCTCTCATTTTAACCAAAAAATAAAAATAAAAAAATAAAATAAAACAAAAATAATAAATAATAAATAATAATAAAAGAGAGGGGGAGTGGTGGACAGCACATCATGGGTTCCTCCCACTTCCTGCATCCTCTTGCTCACTACATGCAGACGGGAATGGGCTCCTCCTCGGCCAAGCTGTGCAACTTGCAAAAATGGAGGATGGAAAAATCAATAAAAAAAATTTTCATTGCTCATAGCCATTTAAGGGCCATCAGCAACAAATGAGCCAAACCATAAGTTTTCTTCCTTTTGATTTTTTTTCATCTATGACTCTCTTTTTGTGCTTTAATTTATTGATTTATTTCCTTTTTTTATGAGTAGTCTTAGTTGTTTTTATAGAACATTGAATTTGTTTTTATTTGGTCTCTGTTTTGATTAATCCATCCAAGTGGTTGTGGGATGTGAAGAACGTGAGGGCTAGAGGCTAGTTGGGTCATGTGGGGCTGTTTAAGATGAAATACAAGCATCATTTCTTCCATATGGGCTCTACTATGACCAATTGTTTGGCTTCTTTCTCGTTTGACCAAATTCTTGAGACTATATTGTGGACAAGTTTTTCCTCAAACATTACCTCACGAGAATTTTCCTGATCCTATGATGATAACATGATACTCAGCTTGATGGATATCACTTGTATATTCAATATAAGAAACCATGTCAATTTGTTGCTTAAATATAAATTACGTTTGACAATTTCATTTTTTTCCTTAGATAATTTTGGGTTAAAGAATGATGAATAATATTAAGTTTGATCACAATCATGTATGCAAAAGACTTCAGTTGTTCTGAAATGTACATGCTCTTTGGCCCTTTAAGTTTTAATACGGAATTTTCTATCATAGCTTATCTTTGCTTTTGCTTTATTATCATATTAATACATCCCTTTTTAAGATAATATGTTTATTTTGTTGTTTTATAGAAAGCAATGGACCATTCTGAGTGAATTAAACAATGTGTTGCTTGCTATTTGATGATGAGATTTCAATTTGACACATTGATGCTAGTTGTATCAGTTGCTTTGTTTGTGTATATTGGGAATAGAAGAATAGGCAATAATTCTATGACACTAAATCAAAGAATTAATAGTATTCCATTAAGATGAGATGCATTATAACATATCATTGGAGTGGGTGATAGGAATTGTGTTTGGGAGTTAAGGATGAATTTAAATACATTTGCAATATTGTGTAAGCTTCAAGTCAGGGTGGGTTAATTGAAGATGGTGAAGAAAGCATAGTTGAGCAAATTGTAAACTTTTTAATCATAATAGGCCATCATAAAAAGAATCGCAGTCTACAAGTTAGATTCTATAGGTTAGGAGAAACTATCAGTAAATATTTTAACAAGGTGTTGTGCTCAATCATACGTGTGCAAAGCCTTTTGTTTGCCAAGGCTGAACATCTTCCAAAGGGTTGTGTAGATCCTAGATGGAAATGGTTTAAGGTAACTTCAATACATAGTAGATAATGTTTTACATTACTTACTAATTATGTATACAATTAGCCATGAAAATTTTAATTCTATGATGTATAGGGTTGTGTAGGAGCATTAGATGACACTTACATAGATGTGACTATCCCTAAGCTGATAAACTCCAATTCTGAACAAGAAAGGGTAGAATTTCTACAAATGTCTTAGGAGTATGCAATCGAGACATGAATTTTGTGTATGTACTTAGTGGTTAGGAAGGATCAACATCTAATTCAAGATACTCAGATACTATTACATGATGTAATAGCCTCAAAATACCTCTTGGTATGTCTAAAAATAACTTTAAAAAAATTAGATTGCTTACATTTCCCTACTATTTATAATATTTCTGTCTTGATTTATAGGTAGTTATTATTTAGTTGATGCTGATTATATGAATAGCCAACGGTTCCTAGCACGTATAGAGGTACTCAATATCACATGCAAGAATGGGTTCAAGGTTCACGTGCACCCGAAACTACCAAGAGTACTTCAATAAGAAGCACTTTTCAGCTAGGAACATAATTGAACGGTGTTTTGGTTGCTTAAGAGATGGACTACTTTGAGGAGTTCTTCATTTTAACCAATTAAGACACAAAATCGAATTATAATTGCATGTTGTCTTCTACAAAACTTTATTCGAATGAATAAGGACATTGATCCTGAAGAAAACACAATTCTTGAGCCTGACCATATGCTTGTAGGAAAGGATTCTCCCAATAATGATGAGATGATTGATTGTATGGAAAGTATCAATGAATGGACTCAAATGCAGGACAACCTAGTAATTGAAATGTTTGAAAGTGGAGAAGAAATTGTTCTGCATAATTTCTTTATTTGGTTGAAATTTAACATTGTAGACCTTTGTGTTTGTAATATTCATGTAATAGTTTTTAATATTGTTGGGTTGAGTTAAACATTGATCTTTGTTATTGTTTTGACTTGATTAAATAATATGTAGTAATTGGATTTCTGAGTTTATCTCTTTGATGTTATTGTTGTTTATTTTCTAAGTTACTATTGCTAATATCTTCATGTACTATATCACATACTATATTTGATATCTTCCTATGCAGAATAGGGATAGTAAACACACGTGGACCGATGAGGAAACAATTGCATTTGTTGGCTTGATGGAGGAGTTAGTAGTAGAGGGACAGAGAGCTTATGCAGGCAATTAAAACCAGGTGCGTTTGAAAAACTTGCTAGCAAGATGAATGAGAAATTTCCTAGCTATGGTTTAACTGCTAAACATTGCAAAAGTAAGCACAAAAGGCTCAAAGAGAAGTACCAATCCGAGATATGCTTGCATGTAGTGGATTTGGGTGGAACAAGGATAAAAATGTAGAAGTGGATAGCAAACAGGTGTTGGAAATTTGGATTAAGGTTTGTTACACTATTTTGATTATTTGGCTAAATATTGTGATGATCTTTTAATACTTGCATGTTACACTTTCTCATATTTGTTTCCTTTATTTTTTCAACAACATCCCATGAGGTTCTACAGTCCAAGGAAGCCATTCCCACTCTTCCCTCGCTTGGAGACTATTTTGGGAAGGATAGAGCTACAGGAAGTTATGCCATGAGCGGCAATAATGCAAATGAACAATTGGAAGAAGATAATGATCAACAAATGGGGCTCAATGACGTTGAGATGTTGACAGTGATTCTCCACTGCAACCAAATGCATAAATTGCTTCTTCTAGTTGCAAAACTCAAGGGAAGGCTGCTTCGTCTAAAAAGGGTAAATAGGGTAAAGATATTGACATTTTGAAGGACTTGGCTACATCTATAAGATATGTAGTGGAGTAACAAGACAAGCATGTACAAGTCCTAGCCAAAACCATGGTAAGTGTTAACGATGAGAACAAACTTGGTGAAGCTCTTGGAGGACTTGGCTTCACTGATGACGAAGTGGTGTTTTGGAGTTTCAATCACAACCAAAGGCGTGCATTTGTTAGATCAATTATCCATAATTAGTCATGTTGTCCAAGCAAAGTAATCTTGTGAAATGTTATTTTTTTATTAGAACATGGTTTAACGTATTTTGTTGGATTGTTACTTTTATTTAGAGGTGTCATGGTTTAGCACCCATTCTATTACTCTAAATTGTAGAAACTTTATGTATTTTTAAAAGTTAAATTCATTATCTATGAAGTCTTGATTATGTTACTAGAGTTAGCTTTATGAGTTGCTACCAATGTAGATGTGAAATATGAAAAGAAGTGCTTCAGCATGTTCATTTTCTTGATGTTACCAATTCTAAAGCCAAATGCCTGGAGTTTGGTTTTTTTTTTTCCATGTCGTTACCAAATCGTAAACTCCATGCTTTTTGCTATTACCAAATACCAGTTGCATTTGCTGTTTTTTCTTGTAGCAAGTTCTAAAACTAGTTGCATTTGCTTTTTTTTGCGTGGAGTTCTATTTTTTTCTTACCAGGTAATGTTTAGTGAGTTGCTATTATTATGCTTGCATGTTGTTACCAGCAATGAACATTGAATTAGAACATGTTGTGTGATGGAAAATTACTTGGTAATAGAACTAGAACATGTAAGAAATATTCAGAGAACTATCATGGTGTTTATGAATTATGCAGAAACCATATCAATTATGCAAAAACTTATCCAGCAAGTATTACTAAAGTCAAGTAATTAGACCAAACAATTTAGAACAAAAAACATTAGCTCTTCATTTCATTGCCAAGTTATCAAACCATACATCAGTTTGTCAATGTACAAAAGTTAGTACCAAGCCTACTTAACCAAAGTATTAAACCTCTAATTCACATAACCCCTACCACTAATCCTATACATAACAACATGACACCACAATAGCCACCACAAGCCACTTTGATTTCCTCCTCTCAGCATTTAGATTTTGTTTTAAGCTTCATAATCTTTCTTCTTGATTCTTTTGTAATAAATCTGATGCAAAGAGATGAGCCACTTCATCTGTAGTAGTTGCATTCTCTAATATCTTATCAGCCCAATTAAAGAAGTTACAACTATTTGGGGTCTGCAAAAGAGTACAAACAATTTTCAAAGTAAAAAACAAATAAAGCTAACCAAAATAAACCATGCAAGTATAACTTCCCCACAAGTCCAGCAACCTCATGAGCTTGTCAGCCATTGCAATAAGTGACAGCTACAACAATCCAGTTCGTACAAGGATTAAAAAGGTTATCATTATCAACCCTGATGATTATCTTTTCTTTCAAGTATATATACATATTCATATACTGGTTCTTTATTCTTAGATGCCTTTTTTGCTCTTTTGGTTTATTCAATTTAGCAATGGCATGAACAATAAGACTAGTTTGGAGAGGATTGAAGGAGGTTTGGCACGAACACGAGCCTTAATTAAGGAAGCAATTCGGACAGGAACTAAACAACGACCAAGACAAGGAGTTTTGTACCAAAAGGGTCCATTTCCTGGAACCCACACGCTTTCACCAATTAAGTCCTGGGAACATAGCTGGATTTTTTCTGATCCTAAAGTAAACCAAAATAAAGCTAACAGCAAAAATAAACCAAAATTAACACTTAAAGAGAGAGTGAAAAAAACTCATGATGTTCAAATTGGAGCGCATTGGGACAACAAAATAATGTATTCCTAATGGGAAATGCTATGATACCTATTCCTGGCCTTGTGTCATAATGTTCAGATTGATTTAACTCAGACATGGCATCTATTTTTACATTCCAATCTTGAGAAGTCATAATTAACCAAAATTAACATTTACAGCGAAATAAACCAAAATAAACTAAAATAAATTAACAACAGTAATCTTGAGAAGCCAAAATAAACCTAATGAGTAACACTTATATTCCAATTAGGGCACCTCCAAAACCTTCTCCTTGGATTTGCTTCACTATTAGATGTGAGTAGAATCAACTTGTCCCCACAACCACACCTCGAGAATCAATGGTGATCGTCGACGATGATGATCTACACCTCCAAGCCATGGTTCCGCCCCGCCATGAAAGGATGAAGCACAGGAGGAAAGACGATCGCATAAAAGGGAAATCAGATGCCAAAGAGAAGGTGGATCCAAGAAGTCATGGATGGAAGAATAAAGTGGGGAAAGAAAATACCTGGATGCCATGAAGAGGACCGTCGTGAATGGAGGAAGAATGAGGGAGGAGGTCAGAAACCACGAAGGGAAGGGGACTCTGTTTGAGTAAGAGAACAATTTCATTTTGCAATTTTTTGTTTTTGTTTTTATGTTTGTTAAGTGGGGAGTAAGAAAGTATTTTATCATGTATTATTGTTCTTGTATTTATGTACCAAATAAGATCCAGAGAAAATCTTTTTTTGTGTCTCATCTCCATTGTCTCTATATTTACTATCTCTATTTCTATTTCCAGAACAGTAACCAAATGTACGTAATAAAGTAGCATATCTTTTCCTAAAACCAAATATGAAAAACTAAACAATGATGACACTAATTTCAATTTGCTCAAACACCCACAATGGCACATTCCTAAGTTATCATATATTAGGACAAGAAATCCCATGAGCAACATTGAGAGACTCCATCTTGCTCAGTTTAATTTGAGAGAATAATATCACTGCACTTTTGGCAAGTTTTACTCATATACAAAAATAAAAATATTATTTAAATACTCAAAAAGTGAGTGTTTATTGGGACACCCATTAAGCCATTAGAGTGATGGTAGATCCTACACACTCCATCCATCACATTACATCCAATGGTTGTTAAATACGTATTTCAATAGATAGTTACTTTTTGGGAGAAATATTTTCCAACACTCATTATCCCATATTTCGTGTAAACACCTCATCCATCACTTTTAAATTTTGTGGAACCCTCATTTGAACACCCTCCATCTTATTCCTCCACCCTTAAATTTGGATAGACACCCATAGGCACCTAAGTGTCAAAATAACACAACTCATTATGGGTGTTTGAATAACATCACTATGTACAAGTAAAAAAAAACACTGCAATTCATTTGGCTTTTCAGCATGCAAGAAACAAACCACCGACTGCAACCTCCTTGCAAAGTGTGATGAATAACAACATGAAGATAGCTTCCAGAGAGATATTTTATTATTATATTAATGATTAATGATTATGACTCTTGCTTTTCTTGTTTAGATGGATCCATGCTAATTGCTGCAACACCACTGTACACAACAGTTTACTACTATAATAAGAGTGTTTATCTATTATACATGATGAATAGTCCAAGAGTTATGTAGTTTAATTTGTTAATATATTGTACGGAATACTATGACTTCATCTCTCAATTCATTGGATGGGGTGTTAACTTTATTTAAATAAAATATACGCCCTATCTAATGATTGATAAGATATGGATAAACACGCTCTCCCATTCAACATATTTCACAATATAATTCTCAAGCTATTTTTTTTTTCAAAAAAAAAAAAATTCATGCAAGTGTTTTGAGTCTAACCAGCTTTTTCTATTTTGTTCTTGTGTTTTCGGCTGATTTAGAAATAAGTGTGATCATGGTCACCAGTTCAGTCCACGTGCCAATGCTCAAGTCTTCTACCACACCTGATATTTGGGGTGGAATTATAGGCAAGACGACACGCAGCACCACCTAGCAGCTTTCTCTTTGCCAACACATCAACAAGCCAAGAATGCTTTGCTTCAAAAGATGGTTCCTTCAAAAACCGTCATATATTCTATTTCTTCTCTCTAAAATAACATCTATATATCCTTTCAGGTGGCTAAGCAGATTAAGGTCCCTAGTACACATTTAAGTATTTAACTGAGGAAATTCTCAAGGTGGCATTTTTTATATTTAGAATTGTATAAGAGGCCTGAGTGCTGCTATATCCAGTGCTCCTTGGCAATTCTTGTGTAAGCTCATGTTCATAAGACTTAAGGGCTCGGTTTTCAAGTTTTTGAACTTAATATGCAAATTTTTTGTTCTTAAAACTTATGGTTATGAGGCTGCTATGCTTATCTGGGATGTAGGATCCTTGCATGCGGTTAAGTTTCTGCATGAATGAAAACTTCTTCAAAACTCTGAAGACTGTGTGTTAGAACATAGAATTGCTACTATTTTACATCTTCATTCTCACTATGAATCTTCTTTTTCCATTTTAAAGTGTGTGTGAAGGCATGTGTTGAACTTAAATGTTCTAGTATATTATTTTCTTTTGTTTATAATGTAAGCAATTTTTTTTCCCCCAATCTTCTTCAGGAAAACATTTCAGTACTTTCCAAAGCAGAAAGAGAAGATGACATTTAAGAAAGACTTTAAGCAACAAATGGTGCCTGAGTGGGAGAAAGACTACATGGACTATGAAGGCCTCAAAAGGATACTGAAAGAGGTCAAAAGCAGCAAGCAGCAAGCAACACTCTACAGGTCCTTGCAGCGAAGTCTCAGCCTTGAAAGAGCATTCAGTGGACTACACTTGCATGGTAGCGGTCATCATAAAGAAGGGGACATTGAAAACCCGGCTATAGATGTTGAGACATTCAAGCAAGATGGTTCCAACATGCTATACATGACCAACTTTCAAAAGGGCCATGAAGAAGGAGGAGAGGCTGAGGTAAGATTCTTTGAGAAGCTTTATGAAGAGCTCAACAAGGTGAATGCCTTTTACAAGGATCAGGTGGAGGCAGCTAAGCATGAAGAAGGTCTTTTGAGAAAACAAGTGGAGGCTTTAGTTGCACTGCGGGAGAAGGTGAATAACCCTGATTCAGGTAAATGCAAAATTTGAAACATGTGGTTTGTTTTGTGCATAGTTCTATAGTTGGTGGACTTGCAAGCACATAGGGCAGACATTTCTTTATTATGGAATACTGAAATGAAGTCAAAACAAAAGTGTATGGGGTCAAAAGGAACTTCAGAATTTGTTTAATTTCTGAAGTTTAGTAGAATTGATCATTGCATGAGTTGTTGATTTTTAATTTCTTGTGTGAAATAATAATGTAGAACAAAGCTAGGGAACCATATATTTACCAAAGAAAAGCAAGCTAACCATATAATCACCAAAGAAGAAAGCTAGGTAACCGTATAGCTAGAGTGACTAAAATGCAGCAATATGTTTCATAAGAAAGAGCTCACAGGCACTCAAGAGGTTGCGCTTTAGTCATGGTTAATCACTACAATTAGTTCGCAGAGAAAACTATACTTCGAAGTCCAGAGTTTAAGCTAAATTTGCAGGATTGCAGCATATTGGTACTTCAGCTGAAGAAAACACGGATCAAAACTATCAGCAGAAAGATTCTATGGATGTTGCTGAAGTTGAGCTTGTTCAACAGGCCAATACACCTACTCATCATGAGGAGGAAGCACACAATAGCTACAACAGAAGAGATCCTATAGAAATCCTTGAGCATGTAAAGATTGATAATGCTCTTCAATCTCCATTATCAACAGTTAGAAGGGTTTTTACAGATTCCAATGAAGATGAATTAAGCATCAATGAAGAAGAGCTGAGACAAATTGAAGAGCAATTGAGGCTGGTGTTTATTGAGTTCTATCAGAAGCTCCTCCATCTCAAAGAGTACAGGTACTAAACAATACATGGGACTTTCTAGTTTTTAATGATGTAAAATAAAACAGCTTTGTCATGTGCTTATGCTTTCATTCAAATGGATGAAACAGTTTTATGAATCTCTCAGCATTTTCCAAGATCATGAAGAAGTATGAAAAGGTTAGATGCACGCTTTCAAATTCAATACTGGGCTCAAGTCGTTTCAAAGATGATTGTTCTATTCAGAAACAGAATTCTGACAAGGATTTTTGTTTAACTTCATCTTATTTTTTTCATCTGTTTATCTGGCAATAGAATACATCAAGGGCAGCATCTAGAGCAAACATGAGAGTAGTGGCTAACTCCTATCTGGGCAGTTCTGATGAGGTTTGTTAGAACCATATATGTTACATTCAAGGAACCAATCATGATTAATTCTTTTTCCTCCTAAGCCTAGAGTATCAGTCATCCAATTGGCTAGTTATGTCCAAATAAATTTTGTAAAAGATTATTTTGGCTTAAATGTTTATCATTATCATTTTGACAACAATAATAAAGAAGCACTATCCTCATCCCCAGCTATCCTAGTGATGCTATCCATTTCATCTGATGTTAGGCTAATAGTCTTTTGGAGTGGGTGGAGTCTACTTTCATCAGGAACTTCACACAATCAAATCATAGAAAGGGTAGGAAACTATTATGGCAAAAAGCAAAAAGAGAAAGGCACAGCATAACATTTTTTTCAGGTAAATAACACATAGCTGGTTTAATAATACCATATCAATGGTTTAGTTGAAGTATTGCTCTGACCGCTCTGCTGACTAATGTTTACCTCACCATGCTACTTATAGGTTTCTTTTCTGGTTGCTTAGTTGCTCTACTGGTTGCTACTACATTAAGGATAGTATCTCAACATTTAATGAAGAAGCAAGAGGGTACATTTTATATGGAAAATATTTTCCCACTTTACAGGTAAAATATCTTTGAGTACCTTATTTTCATATCCATTTTAGCAATCAGAAATTTCACCTATGCTGCTATTCTGTTTGCTTTATATTCATTAGGACTCATTCTCTTTACTGCCTAATTATATATTTTTTTTCATCAATTATCAAACTCAGTCCATGCTTTGTCTAAGATGAGAGTAGTTTCTTGCAGCCTATTTGGATACATCACTCTACACATGCTTATGTATGCTGCAAACACATACTTTTGGAAGCGCTACCGGGTCAATTATCCATTCTTGTTTGACTTCAGGCCTGGAACTGAGTTGGACTACAGAGAAGTTTTCCTTCTTAGCACTGGTCTTGCAGTGCTTGCACTTCTGTGTTTCTTGATAAATTTGCAGCTGGAGCTGAACCAAAGGACTCGAAGCTATAAGACAGCCACTGAACTAGTTCCTCTGACCTTAGTTATTGTAAGATGCTTATTTTGAACTTTGGACTATAACCTTTCTGTTAACTATTGGATATATAGTTTCAAAAATACACTCGTCTCACTCATTGATCTTCATCATCACAATTTGTCACTTAGCCTCTTCAGTTTGTATATCTCTGCCTCTTTGTTTCATGTGCAGTTTGTCCTTTTGATTACCCTCTGCCCTTTCAACATCATATACCGTTCAAGTCGTTTCTTCTTTATCCAGTGCTTATTTCGCTGCATATGTGCTCCTCTCTTCCGGGTAACAGAAATAGAAGCGATTTTTAATCAGATAATTAAGGGTCTATTTGTTTGATCTTTTTTTGAAGAAAGAAATATTTTTTGAATAAAAAAGACATGTACTAAAAAAATGTAAGATAATTATGTAAAGTCTTTTGAAAAAATAAAGACTAAATATGCAATACTTGCTTATTTTAAGTCATTAGAAATATAAAGTCATGATTTGAAGCATAAATATGCGATGCTTGTTCATTTTAGGCCATAAGAAATATAAAGTGAGGAGAGTTATTTTTCTTTGCAGGTTAGGCTTCCAGATTTCTTCTTAGCTGATCAGCTTGCCAGCCAGGTCTTTATGCTCCTTTGGATTTCAATGGCCAGACACTTTTAATATATTTCATATAGTGATATATTACTCCATTTTCTACTTTTTGACTTTAGGTACAAGCCTTCAAGAGTTTGGAGCTGTACATATGCTATTATGGCCTCGGAGAACACTCAAGAAGGGAAAACAAATGTCGAAGCCGCGGCACCTATAACGTACTGCATTTCATTGTTGGCATCATTCCTTATTGGTTTCGCCTAGCACAGGTTCATTCAATCTTTTCTTTACATAAGCCTTCTAATTGATGTGTTTTGTCCATGGCCTTAATTTTTGTCATTATTTATGATTAGCTGAAAAGACAAATTTTGGTTGAAAGGAAATTTTGTGTTCTCATTTGGATACGCAACATATCATCCAACTACCTCTTGTTCATAAGTTTTGGTTCTAATATACGAGGGAAAATGTTATTTGTACAATGTTATATGACACTAACGAGTAACATATTTGTGTAGTGCATGCGTCAATTATATGAAGAGAGAGATATCAGCCGTGCATTCAATGGTTTAAATTATCTCTCAACAATTATTGCCATTGTCATCAGGACTACATTTGAACTAAAGAAAGGAAGCACTTTGAAGGTGTTGGCGCTTATAAGTTCGGCTGTTGCTGTGGCTCAGAACACATACTGGGACATTGTTCAGGACTGGGGGCTTCTGAGAAGGCACTCAAAGAACGCATATTTGAGGGATAAACTATTAGTTCCACACAAAAGTGTATACTTCTTAGCTATGGTAAACAATGAGCTGTGACCATAGGAAAAGTTGTGTGGTCTTTTATAATATTAATGTTCTTGGATGTCGTTTCAATTCAATTACTCTGCTAATTCACAGGTCCTGGACATGGTGCTTAGACTCTCCTGGATGCAGTTGGTGCTTGAACTGAATTGCCACTCCCTCCATAAAGTGGCAATGATTACATTCATTTCCTGCCTTGAAATTATCGTCGCGGCATTTGGAACTTCTTTAGGTACTTTTTTTACATTGAACAAGATTTGGTTTGCTTTTGCATCTCTGTTAAGAAACTTAAACGCTTTTTTAATAAAGTAAACTTTGAAATTGCTTTTTGAAAGACATAGGTGACATCAAATTAATTTAGTCCCCGTATAAAATAACTATTAATTTAAGGATAATTAATGTTAATATTCGATTAACTTGATGTCACGTATATATTTTCAAAGGACTGATTTGAGTATTTACATTTTGTATTATTTGTAGTAACAATATGATTTGGCAGAGTTTACATGACACATTCTAATCACACAGGCTGGAGAATGAGCACCTGAACAATGTCGGAAACTACCGTGCCTTCAAATCAGTCCTCATCTTTTCAGCTATTATGATAAGGATAGTGATGAGGGAAATGACAAGGATGACTAATGCCATCCCAATTCAGTGCAACATTACAGCAGCTAGATTTTAAAGCAGAAGTATCCATTGATTCAGATGTGAAAAATAGCACCAAAGAATATGGAATGTACACAGCATAAGTTGTCAAGCTTAAAATAGTGGGGAAAAAACTGCGTTGCCACTAGAGACGCTTAGGAGATTTTGGCTTTCAGTTTCACTTCTTTACATAAAACGAAATGAACTTTACCGAGAAAATTGACGAGTTAGCTGAAGTATGCATTTCGTGGTCAAGGGGTTATTAAGTGTTGTTACTTGATCTGTGTGTTGCTTAATTATGATTGGGATTTCGCAAACATCCGATTAATGAAAAGAAAAAAGTACGAAAATATTCAGTGTTTTGTTTCTTGGGTCACATGTTCTAACAAAGGTGGTAAATTCCAGTATTAGGGACCCGTTACTTGTAGCCCTCAATCTTGGTTGTGAAGTACCCCTACAACATTTCAAGTTATATTTTGACTCCTCAATGATTACTTTTAGCTGAAAATAGTAAAAAGTAAAGATCTTCAACGATTTATGAGTAAGTTAAGACTACAGAAGTACATACTAACAAATTCATAGTTTATTGTACATAGTATGATCGGTTAGTTCTCATCATTCGATTTTCCCTTTAACGCGAGGGTTCCCTTGAGGAGCCATGCCCGTGCAAGCCTTGAATCGATGCGTGTGGCTTCATTTCCCTTCAACAAGATGTCAGGGATTCCCAATATTAAACACAATAAACGGTGAATGCAGACTTTTGTACTGTTAATAACTAAAACAGGATACATCACCAATATTTCAGTTGTGAAACTAAAACATTGTTATTTCACATAGTATGATGATAAAATCAAGCACAAGTATGTTCAGTCGGAATCTGAATCATGTCTCCTCCTCTCCTTGTCTTTCTTGTGTCTCTTCCTGTCACCTGAATCCCGAGAATGCTGCTTCTCACGCTTTTCACGTTTCTCATGCTTCCTGTCCTCCCGGGAAAGCCGCTTCTCGTGCTTCTCCTCCTTCCTCTCCTCGCGTCTTCTCTTTCTTCTACTCTCATCTTCTGAATCATCTTCAGTCTTAGTAGCTAACTGATTTGGTACAGGTAGAGTTTCCACCTCAGCTGATGTACCTGAAAGCCTTGAAGAGCCAGGTTCTTCCCAAGGGCGGGGTGCCCTGCAGAAAGTAGGAAACAGGTAAGAAAATATTGGCAGAGACTTCCTGAACCATCGACATGATTGATGACATAATAGGCTCATATAGTAGACAGACAAACTCAGTCAGCAGATGATATTTTCAAGAATCAATTCAAATTTTTAAAATAACCAATCTGCATACAAGTAAGTGCAATTTTTAAGACTGTACATACCAAAGCATCCTAGAATTACCCCCAACCCACCATTATAACAAATTGAAACTGCCAAAGAAAGAAGAATGACAAATTTGGAGAATGGATTAGTATTGCCATATTTGATTATTGGTCACTGTATATATTTATACTTCACCAACATCAACCCTAGTTGAGTACAATTTAACATTCAGGTGTGTGTGTTTGGTTTAGGGGTAAAAATGGAGAGAAATTTTCCATAAATGAGGTCCATGTGTAACACACACTCATTGTGTCAGACCAGCAAAGACAAAGAAAGAAAGCAAACATTGACAGTACCTAAGGTCCTAACTTGATGCCAAAAATATGACCCTCATTCAGTTACACAAAGTTACAAAGCATCTCTCCAGCCATTTTCCACTTTCTCCCTCTGCCCCAAGGATCACAGTTGGGTAAAAACCAAAAAAATAAGGGAAAAAAGAAAGGAAAAATCTAAGTCAAATTCTCAATGTTTCACGCCAGTTCTTCCTAGTAGTGACATGGTCAGCACTATTTGACCATTTGCCAAATAAAGCCAGCAAGACCACACCAGTTTTAACACATCCGAAACAAAGGGTCAGTCATATTTCTGATAAAACCTTCTTAAGTACGAAGAGGCTAGTAGACTACTTTGAACTTTCTAAGACCATCTGATGCTTCAACAAACCAGAACTCAGGCACATCAAGCTCAAAGACTGGATGGTCACCATTACAATATTGGTTTCAGAACTCAGCAAATAGTATGATACTTACATGAAAAACCAAATATCAAACATTTGAACTAACATAGTAAAGTATAATGACCTCATTGTCAATGAGTGACCACAATAGCCAACCATCAAATAATTCTTAATCAAATTAGTGCATACGATGTGCAAAAGGAAAGAAAGGAAATCCCCTTCGGTGGTTAAAAATAATATTTCGAGTGAATTTACCTTGAAAAACCAAGACCTTGAACACTTGCTGCTTCGGCATGACCTCCACCTAAGTCTTCTGCTGTAGACCCTCGCTTTACCAGTTCTGAAAACTCATGTTTATCAAGACGGTTACCTTGAGGACGGTTAGCACGCTTAGGAGCTAACCCAAGAGCTTCCCTCATTGCCTGCTCTTCCTCTTCTTTAATTCTTTTTATCTCTTCTTTTGCAGCCTCCATTTCAGCATCATGGGATTTTTTATCCCTGGTATACCAGAAAAGATCTTTTCCTGTTGAATTATAAAGAAGATTTAAAGATACCCTGTTATTAAGAAAATAACATCCCTAAATACCAGCTACATTTTTATATATTTGGAAAAGAACTTTGCAGCTATCCACACAGAGAGAACATAGATTATGTATATTTGACTAAATCACCACACAACATGACAACTTACTAACAATACTAGAAAGAAAACAGATTAGCGAACTATACTAATAGTGAAAAAAGCTACCTAAAAGGAATAAAATGAGAGGAGGCACTGTCCTCTATACAGGTCTAAAATGAGAGACTGAACCCTGGCCACAGTAGGAAAAGAAAAAATTGTAACATTGTAATAGATTAGCTTACAATATTGAATTTATATTACTACAATCTCGTGTAACAACTAATAAGGGGAAATAAGAAATATGAAGCAAGTTTTCTATCTTTCCACTCATTAAGTGGCTTTTATTTAATTTTTGGCCAGACCCATGAGACCAGACTCAAAATAGCCCATGTGTAGCCAGATAAGGATCTTTCATGGAGATTTGTGGCCGACATCGAAAATCAAGCTAACAGACCAGGGACAGCAGGCATTCAGGCAAACACCAATCTTGGCAAAGGGAGTGGGAGAAGTGCACAGCCCATGCAGCATGTACCTATAGTTCATTGTAGGTTGAACAACATTAAATTCCATGTGTATTTTTCTTGTTCCTATTTACTCATTTTGTTTGTGCATCTGGTGATAACTTCCCCTTTATTACGAAAAAAGGACCACCTACTGTCATTTTTATTTCTTTAATGCTACTTAGGATGCCAGCCCTCCCTAATTGTATGGTCTGACAATTTCATCGACTGAATCCCCTATCCCCTCCCAAAAGTGAAAAAATAAACAAGCAAACTTCCACCACCAAGTAGGCTCAACTCAAAACATCCTACCATACAACATTTCTGTACAAACCAGCAAAGCTAACGTGTGACTAAAATTATCAAAGAACTAAAGTGCACAGCTGTGATCACAAACCATGAAAAGACCCAAAAAACAAAAAACATCGGCCCAGTCATGCACACCAAAACAGCACAGCAGCAGCATCCTAACAAACACTACAAGAATCACAACTTCTTCTTCCAAGCAGTACAAATTGCGAAGCAAATGGAAAAAGTAAAAGTGCAAAACAAAGATGTGAAGAGCCAAACAACAGTATGACATTTATACTTATGCGTCTGTCGCTATATTTAAGCATGTTAGAAACAGGAAGTGAATGGATAATTTAATGTTAATAGCAACTTAAGGAAGTAAGAAGATAGCCAGAAGAATAAAAGACATTCAGTACAATCGCATCCCTCAGGCAACCCCAAATGCAAAAGTACAACAGAAAACATGACATTTTTAACAAAGAAAGCATAAGCTGAGCTCAAGTAAACAACCAACTTTACCTTTCTGCCATCTTCCAACAGGGGCCTTGACACTGTGACCAAGGTAGTTCTCACGATGTTTATCAACTTTTACATCCTCCCAAGTGAATTCTGGGCATCAAAAGCAAAACACAATCAAAAAACAAACCAATTCCATATATATGAGACACATTAAAAAATTACAAATATAAAAAGGATTTAAGTTCTACCATGTTTTACGGAATAAAAACTACACGCTCACCAATGTCATATTATACATAGATAACTGAAGTATATTCAAGGATTTTAACTTCTAAGGGTGTGTTTGCTTAAGGGATAAGTTTTCATGGAAGAGTTTCATGTGTTAGCCCCTATTCTCACCCCTCAACAAAACACACCCTAAGTACGAATTCCGTAAACACGATAATTCTATGGTTAGATTTCAAAGATAACTATTTGCTTGGAAGCGACTAGATTTCAGGGCAGCGTTTCAAAGTGCACACTACTCATGCAAACTCCTTCTAAAATTAAGCGAAAACCTTCCGTAACGGCAAGTTGAAGAGCAAATTGATGAAATTGGGAACAGGGAGAGGAAATTGGAAACTTCAATTTGACAGATTCAATAAACAATCGAATAACCCAAAAGGACAGGGTTCGCAGGGGAAATCGAGAAGTAGCGGGAGAGGAGAAAGAGAAGGAACTTACGATCTCGACCGCCTCGAACGCCACCTCTGGTTGGATGATACATCTACAGCTTTCAGCTTTCAACGCAGCCAAACACTGTCTTTTTCTCCTACCTTCCCTTCGTTCCGGGTGAATTGCTTTCCCTTTTCACTTCCCTTTGCTGGTTTCAATAAAAACCAAAAAAAAGAAAGAAATCGAGACGTATTATAGTTTTCTTCTACTTGAACGTCAAAAAAAAAAAAAACAAACAAAAAACGTGAGAAGAAAGAGGGTAAGAAGGAAAGAAAACTTTGATAATGCGGTCCAAGGCGGATTCGACCCGTAAGACGAGAGATTGAACAGTATAAGATAGGAGAAGATAAAATATAATGGTAGAAGATTTGATAAATTTTTAATAATTTATAATATTTAGTGTGATATTGTATAAGATATTATATTTTATATTATGTAATATTATTATTTATTTACAGATAACTCTAATTATATATAAATATTAAATAAAAATAAAATAATGATTTTTATTAATTATTTAAATTTATTAAAAATATGTAATATTATCATTTATGTAAAAATTATTTCTAACTATAAATAAATATTAAATAATTATTATATTAATATTTTTTTAGTATTTTTATCTTAATTATTTAAAGTTTTATTTACTAATAACTACTAGATTAAATTTTTTATTATTAATCCTTACTTTAATATACCACAAATTATTTATTTATTAAAAATATATAATATTATCATTTATTTAAAAATAATTCTAATTATAAATAATTATTAAATTAATAGTTTTTAAAATTTTTTATTATTAATCCTTATTTTAATATACCATAAATTATTTATCTATATATTTTAATAGTATATAATTTATAAATTATTTTTATATTAAGTAAAATTTATTATCTATTTAAAATATTTGTTAAATTATTTAATACTTATTATTCTATTTTAATAATTATTGTATTATTTATTATTTAATATAATTTTTATTATTTTATATTAATTATTTCATTTTAGTATATTTTATTATTTTAATAAAATTTTTATGATTTAAATATTTATTATTTTATTGCAATATTTAATATTTAAAATATTTATTATTTTCATTACTTTTATGTTGCATTAGCGACAGCCCCTTATTTCAATAATAATAATAATAAATATTTTAACTTGATTTTGATATCATACGCACGCTCTCAATTTTTTATGGAAGCGATATAATGGTGTCAAGGTTGGTCTTCTATTGCTGCAGGTTGGAAGAGAAATGAGTAGCAGTGTAGTTGCCAGTTATCTTGCACTATCAAACAGCACAAATTTAAAAAGACAATTAAAATAATGTTATGGGCATTTCAGGTGCACATGATAGAATACAATTTTAGTATTTCAACACTTATTAATTTTCAAACACAAAATATATGTATTCTACCATATTTTTTCTTCTAATTTATTCTATTCTTTATTCCTTTTACATTCATATTAAATTCACATAGGTATTAAAATATAATTACTCTAATTAATTAATATGGAGTCCAAAATTGCTCACACATTTTCCGTACACTTCACTCAATTGGTATTTATTTTCAAAATTAAATCCTTATTTTATTTCTCACTTTACCTATGAATTAAATAAGAAGTTTTTGTTTTCCGCGTGTGATATAAGCGAGGGTTTAATTCACGCAACGCAGGCTTGTGCTTAGGGTTTCTCTCTCTCTCTCTGCAATTCGCCATGGCCGATGAAGACTACGATGACATGGATATGGGGTTCTCCCTCTTCTCTATCAAACACACTTATACACACAAATTAGGGTTTTACATAATTCTCTTTTTTTAATTACTTTTTGGCCCTTCGCTTGAGGTCCATGTGACTGTCTACTTAGTTAAGCTGAATGTAAACCCAAAATTCATCCTTTTTCTTTTTGTTTCTATTTGTGAAGATTAAAGCAAAATGAAATATTTTTCAATGGTCTTCTGTTGGATATTTTTTTCCTTATTATTTTACTTTTGAGGTTATTGGTTGTGCTGGTTCATGGAAATTAACAATTATACTTCATGCTTCTGCAATTGTAAGGCTTTTTAGTTAGAGCTGCGTGTGTCTGTTTTGCAATCTGTTTGTTTATTGCTAACTTGTTATTAAGAGATTTTCTCATAGAAATAAGAATGGTGATGCTTGCAGGTATGAAGATGAGCCACCAGAGCCTGAGATTGAGGTAAGGAAGTTCTTTGTCTTTTGTTCTTACTTAGCATTGATTGAATTAGTCAATGTAGTTTATTGGTGGATTGAATGATTGATGGGCAGGAAGGTGCAGAGGAGGATCTGGATAACAACAAAAATGAGGACATAACTGGTGAACCTCTTGAGACTGAGGAAAAGATAGAGGAACAACTGGTAGAGCGGCTGCGAAAGACGTCCAAGTATATGACCAAGTATGAGCGTGCCAGGATTCTGGGTACTCGAGCTCTCCAAATCAGGTTTCTCTTCAAATTCCCTGATGTATATGGCCTGTGTAGTTGAAGAAGAAATCCCTTTCTTTTTTTTTCATCTCCTGTTTAGGTTCAGGGTTTTGGGTGTAATTAATATTGAAATTTTGTAAATGAAAACATAAGGGCCTGTTTCCTCTGTTCTCTGCTTTGAGAATCTTGTAAAGAAAATAATTAAAACAGGAAATGAGAAATGAAAGCAGGAAATAGAAACAGTAACCAAATAGTCTCTTAAGGTTCTGCAGATTTGTTCTTTGTGATGCCCTGACATGTTGCTTACTGGATGAACAGTATGAATGCACCCGTCATGGTGGAATTGGAGGGGAGACTGACCCACTTGAGGTAATATGGGTCGTTCACTCTGTCTCTGATACTTTCTTTCTTGTAATGTTACTGCATTTGAGTACATTGTGAATGGTTGTTGCCAAATTTGTTATGCCAATGTCAAATCTCCAAATACATGTCAATGATAGAATGGTTGTAGGCCTTAAGATTTCGTTAAGAAGGTTCATAACAATGACCACCATGGTTGTCAAATCTGGATACGAATCATGAATCGTAAGATTCATGATCACTAATATAAAATAGCATGACACTATTTTCATGTAAAGAAACATAGAAGATGCATATAGAGTGAAGGAGTAACTGTGAAACCCATGCAAATGGACAAAAATAGAACAATAGAACAAGCAAATAAGGTGTGTATAGAGTGAGTGAGTGACAGGATGATATCACTATTTTAAAAGAATGAAAACTAAGCAATGAATAGTCAAGTATGGTTCATTTAGTAACACCTCTTTAGTTAATTCATTTGACAATTTAAGTTTCTTTAACTATTTAATTTCTCTTGTGAGAATAGGTCAAAAAAGTTCAAAAACAAAAGTAAATTAATGACTTGTTGAATCGTATTCGAATCATACATGTATTATTTTAGATACATTGCATGATTTGTATCAAATTGTGGGATTTGAATCATGAATTGTAAGATTGTAACTACTATGATGACCACTTTAGTGCTTTTGTCAATTCAATTGATTGCCTTGAGAAGCATACTACAGTATTTCTCTTGCATATAAAGTACATGGTCTGTATAACCTGCTATATAATCGAACAAATATGTAGCTAATGCATTGATTCATATGGAAGATCAATTTTCAACAGGTATAGGTTTATCTTAATTTAGGCACAATGGGTTTCTCTTATTTTTATGTTTATCTTGTACATAAGTTTTAAACCCCATACCCATCCCAAAGAAAAGTTCTACCATGCCAATGGCATGGATATTATTACCTAAAATCGAAAAATAAATTCTGGGCTTTGGATATTGTTACCTAAAATTTAGCTTGTGATTCAGTTCGACAATTGCATGCTCTTTACTGTAGAATTGTGGGTTTTGCTTTGATCCACAATCAGAGTAATGTTGTATAAGTTATTAAGAACTTCTAGTATTCCCTCATTGCGGTAAGTGATTTTTTTGAAGCATGTTAACTTGCCTTGAATGTGTCATGCTGAAATTTCTCTTGATTCCTATATTTTTCCTTTTTGTCTCATGTTTTGCCTAGTGACTATTATTTTGAATATCTTGTAATTCTGACAATTTTTTGGAGTGAAAGTGTAGTTCTGACAATTTTTGTTCCTATATCTGCATTCAGAATACATTTTTTGTTTGAGCTCTCCTCTATGGTTTTTTCTTTCTTAATTTATGGAATCGGGTGTTTGATAGTAGCAGCTTAGCATTTATTTGAAATTCTTCCTGGATCAAATATCTGATATCTTATTATCCCAATGCACCAGATTGCTATGAAAGAGCTTCAGAGCGCAAGATACCATTCACTATTCGTCGCTACTTGCCTGATGGAAGGTAATTGTAATGCATTCCATTTCATAAGTTGGGGGCTTCTTTTTCTTGTTTGGGGATTTCAACTCTGAATTCTTCCTTTATGTCTTGCTCACTTTTATCATTTTTTGATTAAATTATCCAGCTATGAAGATTGGGGGGTTGATGAATTGATTGTGGAAGACTCCTGGAAGAAGCAAGTAGGTGGTGATTGATGGCTTGAACTGACCAATGAGATATGGGAAGGGTTAAAGCAGACAGATTTCTCTTGGCATGCATGGTTGCTTATCACCCTGGATTTGTCTGACACTCGTATTACTAAACTATGATCCTGAAGTAAATTTGGGTTGTAGTGTTGTATTAGTTGTTGGGTGTTGCCATCCCCGCTCCTTATACTTGACTTTCCTGTGCTTTACTTCTACTTAGGCTAGTCTATAGTATGTTTTATTTGTCAAATCAACTTTCAGGATTCACTGAGCTCTATGGTACATTGGATTGATACTTCTTGGTACTTGTCTCTGATCTTTTCCTGTATATTTTTTTGGCGAAATCTTTTTCCAAGTTTAAGGCAACATTTTGGCATGATTCAAAGTTATCTTTTGAAACGTTTTTAGAAGGTTGCTGTACAGAGATCACATTTACTACTTGCAACTGAATCATAGTGTTAATTTGAAAAAAGGTGAGAGAAATGACATAACCAATGCCCGATGGCGATGAATTGAGAGGGTCTATAGACTGCTGGCTCTTGTTCATGGATGATGATTTTGATTTTGGTATGGATTCGCAGCAATCTACCATGTCTGTGCTTGAAATCTGACAATTCAACAAGTTGACTGCATTTCCCTACTGTTGTAAACATACAAGAAGTCCGCACAATCAGGATAGACGCGCGCTCGCGCACACAGATGAATAAATGAGTAAAGATTTATTTGGGTTTCCAAAATTGTATGGGTGCTGTACTGGTGGTGTGGTCATGATATTAAGAAAATATCAATTTAGTTATGAAATTATAAAAAGTGATTTAAATTAGATTGGGATTCATTTTATATATTTTAATTTTTATACATTAATTAGGGGTTTGAATCTTGGTGGTACGTATAGAAATGATTTTAGATTAGAGGTTTATCCTTGAGTTTCTACCCTGAAAGATTAGTCAACGTCAATGATGGATATAATATAAAGCAAAAAAAAAAACTTGAAATTTGAACTGTGATTCATTGCACTTGGCTGTTAAAAAAAAAAATTGATTATTTTTCACTTCTTTTTTCAAAAAGAACAACAAATAATACTAACATTTTTCAAGTTTTTTTTAAAGGATTTTTGTTGTAGAATTACAAATAAATAATCATTGGTTGTTCTCATATTTACTAATTAAAAAATAAAAATACTAAATAAAGTAACATTTTTTATTGAGAGATTTTTTTTATATCTCACAAAAGAGTTTTACACAATTATCTAATTACATGTCACAATGTAGGCGAGACCATTAAGATAAGGGATGTGAGTTTAACACTCTTACTAATATGAAAATCCTTGCCTTTGACAATATTTGTCTACTTTTAGACAACTTTATATTTCAAAATATTTATCAATTTTATATTTTAATAAAGCATTAATTTTATTATTTCAATGTCATCCCTAATTAAGTTCACATTTTTAAAGTATTCCATCTAATATTAGCCTTGAACATTGTGCTCTATTAATTAATACATATGGATGTATTAATCCATTCATTATATTTTACTTAATTATCAATATCATTTATTATCTTTTTTAATATCTATGTCTGGTCAAAATTGATAGATAATTTGAAAGGGATGCAGTAATAAATAATAATAATTATATGATTGTGTAAAATTCTATTTCATAGTCATTCCCAATGCATCAAAATTAAATCATTTTATTGAAGTATAAACAGTTTTCTTTTCTAAAATTTGGAAAAATCTATAAAACTCCCTTTAATTTTGACTTATTTGCACTTTGGTCCGGTTACTTTGAAAATAAAATGGTCCTACACTTTTTTAATTTGTACACATTACAATTTGATCATGAACATTCAATTTTTAATGGAAAATTGCATGCATAAGCTTTATAATCTCATTAGAAAACCTCACATATTAAAAAATAATGGAATATAAGTGGATATAGTTAAAATGTTAAAGAATTTATTTAGACTTTTCACATCAAAAATAAATATCTATTAGTATATTGTAGTAATGTGTACAAACAAAAAAGTTTAAGTAATATTTTGCATGTTTTTAAAGTAATATGACTAAAGTGTATATGAACCAAAGTTAAAAGGGGTTTTCTAGACTTTTTCCCTAAAATTTTAATTTTGTTACCGTTTCAATGATAAAACAATTAATCCCAACAATATAATCGTTAGTTGATTAGTTTATTATTTGCATTAAAGTAAAATTATTAAATTACTTTTCCCACAAAGGCATTTTGTGGAAATTGAAAATATGGCACAACTCAATAAGTTAATAAATCCACCATCATGACAAAAATCTTTTAATAGTTTAGTATGTTCTAAAGAATAAATTTGATCCTTATCTTTTCATTAATCTATTTAGTTTGTATTATATTATTCTCATCTTTACTTATTGTAAAAGATAGAAAATATTAATCGAAAGTTATTTATATACTAGGTATTAAAAACATTCAATAACCTTTTGAAAAAAAACATAAATTAAAAGCCTTTACTAGATTATGTCAAATACAATCTTTAATTGGTACTCTTTATGGACACGCCTACGTGGGTTGTAAGCAGTGCCTCGCGACCAACGAGGAGGAGGAGGAGGAAGACAAGGTTGTTTCAAAGTGCCTTGAGCTGACTCTGTCGTTGAGCAGGTGCATGAGAGATCATTCCCCGAGGCTGTGACTGAGGTTCTGATTAAGGAAATGGCTGAGGTTGTGAAGAAGAATGGCCTTGAGGAGGAGCTCGCAGTGCTGGAGGAGAATATGAAGGAAGATGGGTCCCTCCCAAGGTTCTGACTAAACACATGCACGATGGTGTGTTGTGTGGCATAGAGAGAGCCTATTGAAAATGAACAAACATGCATGGAGAGTGCTATTAAAGATGAATATGCATACATGAGCAGAGCTATTAAGGATGATCCATGCATGTATCTCTTGCCAATCTCATCTTCTTTTATATATGTTTCAATAATTGGAATAATTAAGAGATTCTTGTATGGCCACACATCGATTATATATCCTCAATAGCTCTCTCTCTTCATGTATCGGCATTCATCTTTAATAGCAGTCTTCATGTGTAGGTGTTCATCTTGAATAACTCTCTTTATGTGTGGATGCTTAGTTGTTTACAGCTCAGTTTGATTCAATTTCAACAAAAGATTGATGGTTCATATAATAAAATTTATTTCAGCTTGATTCTAGTTTGGAAATTGAACCAATGTAAATTGATTTGGTTTGATTCCATTGATTCGACTTTCGATTAATATTTCAGTAATTAAAAATAATTTTTAAATTCACTGACCAAAAAATCATTCTTAAATTCATTAAATTAAATCAATTATTATTATTTTATGAATATTTTAAAAAAATTAAATTTAAACAGTGATGAGCAAGAGTTATATAATACTCAATACTAGCAATTTAGGTGTATAATAAAAGATTTTAAGAAAAATCATGCATATGAACTAAAAATTAGAGTAAATAAAAGATTAATAGATTATTCATAATGTAAACCTTTGAATTGATATGTAATAAAAACATAAGATTATTTTTTGTGTTAAAATATTGTAAAATATATGTATGTATATAGATATGAATATGGATATGTAATGAGGTTTTCTACCATATATATATATATATATATATATATATATATATATATATATATATATATTATATATAATTTAAGAATAACGGTACACCTTATTTATTTGTAGTTAAAAGTGAGTTATCAAAGGCAAGTTATTAAGATTAAATCACAATCATTAAATATAAAAGGATATCAATGCTTGTCTTATATATGGGTATCGAAGGAAAATTTTAAAAAAAGTTAATTGACTTGATAGATGTTGCCTGTTCCTATGTGTCCTTTTATGCAACAAAGAACTCAAAATTTCATAATTCTTCTAGCTAGAAAATAATTGTTTGTTGAGATTTTATTTATGAAAAAAATTATTACTTTTTTACAATTGAAAGAAAGTTTTGGATTGCTATGGATTACGAAACAATTTTAAAAAATTGAAAAAAAAACAAAAGATACTTAAGAGACATGAATAATGAGATAATTGATCATTAAGCTCACACATTCAAATAACTTTATTTTATAAGTTTTATAATTCTTTTGGCTTAAATATGTTTTTGTTAAGTTGTGGGTTGATTCCATCGATTCGACTTTTGATTAATATTTCAGTAATTAAAAACATGAAATAATAATTTTTAAATACACTGATCAAAAAAAAATTTTGAAATTTTTTAAATTAAATCAAATATGCATATTTAAAAATTTAATGAGCAAAAGTTGTATAATACTCAATACTGGCAATTTACATATATAATAAAAGATTCAAAGAAAAATCATGCATAATTAAACTCAAAATTAGAGTAAATAAAAAATTAAACTCAAAAATTAAAGTAAAAAAAGTAAACTCAAAATTAGAGTAAATAAAAAATCAATAGATTATTAACAATATAAACTTTTGGATTGAGATGTAATAAAAACATAAGAATAATTTTTTATGTTAAAATATTGTAAAATATATAAAGCCTTTTTCCTGCGGTAGTTTGGCCTGCATTTTCCTTGAATTGCCGCTCCGAACCACTTCATCTAAAGCCAAGGGAATGGAGGCCGCGCTTGTGTTACCATAGTCAGCCAAATTTCATATCACTCATTCTAGGGGGACTTCTAACCAAGCAGAAATTGCATCGATGATCCTCTTGTTTTCCTACACTTGTTAAGAAGCAAGGCACTATAAATGGTATGTATTTAACCCCATTCGTCTAAGTAAAAGATACCATGTTGTATGCTATGCATTTCCATGTTTACACAAATGATACTATTTCAATCAAGACTTTTTTATACCACTCAACAAATTGATATCGATAATATAGCAGAGATATATCCAGCTAACTGAGAATTGCTGGTTCCAAAGAATGCTATCAAGCTTAGGTTTCCTGCCTTTTGAATTATTTTTTACATTAGTTTTACTGAAAACTATAATTTTGAATGAACTTGATACCTACTAGTCATGTCACTGATAACTTGAAAAAATATCTTAATTTATCCAATTTATTTTATTCCAATCATATTTAAATTGAGTTATTCTTTAGTAATTATATTAGAAATCAATTCAAAGTCTATAAACTAGAGAGAGGGTGTATTTGCGCTATAGGGTGGTGAGTTTAGTAGTAAGGTTTGCAATTTTAACTTTGCAAAAATTATAAATTGAAAATTCAATAGTGAAGTTATTTTTATTCCTTTTGGGGCTGTAGATGTAGGTTGAAGTGACCAAACCAAGTTAAATTTTTGTAAAGGCGATACTCATCCCTGAAAATAAGAGCATCGAGTAAAATTTTAACGGTTTCGTAAGCCGCATCCCTCGTGGAATAATCTAAGTGAAAGGTAATTGCCTCTTGTGGGCGTCATGGTATACTAAGGTTAATGAATTTATTGTCGTTAACTCACAACTTTGTCTCTCTCTAATTCTTATTCAAATTTCACTCACAATCATCATGCTAAGAGTTCAAAAGTCAATATCTCAAATTAGTGCTCTCCAACATCTCAGCTCATAATCAAATTTCCCAAGGTGAATATTCTCATTAATAATTTATTGAAATCAATTGAATAAACATGATAGTGAAATTGGCAAACAATAAGCAACAATGGTTATATGTATTTTTCAAAAGTCGTACATTTTCATGAAAGGTTGTAAATCCTAGTCTTTATAATTTAGAATAATTTATAGAACATGTTCCTTGCCTGAATTTTTTTAAAAAATTCATGGAAAGCATGTACGATGCATAAAAACTATCTGTAATGGCAAAAAATAAAATGATGAGCTTAAATCCACTCACTTAAAAGTCGAAAGAGAGGTGTTAGTACCAAAGGAGCTCTAGGAGCGAGAATAACATAAATGTCTCATAGAAATAATAAAAATCCATGAATAAACTATAACCATACTAGAATAACTCTATAAAAATTGAGAGAGTACCTAAACTTGACAACAATCAAGAGCATAAACACCCAATCACATGAAAAAGGAAGAAAATGGAGAAACTTAACATAATCTATTACCAAATTCTCACCTTGAAACTTGGAGGTAAGATTGAAAGAGGAAGAGAATGAAAGGGGTGGAAGATCAAGAGAGAATAAGGTTTGTGTTTTTGGGGACGGGTTAATTAATGAAACTGCATCATTTTGAATGTGTTCTAAACATCAGGGTGGCAAAAGAAACCCGCGTGCTAAACTACCTTCCTGCTATAGCAATCTATAACCACTATCGATATCCATGACCACCATTACTATAGCGTCACTAGTGGACCAAAAAATTGTAGTTGCACCATTCCCTTAGGTCTGTTTTAGATTTTTTTTGTATTTGGGCCTTCTTGATGACATGGCGGTCTCGAGGGCCCTAACATACTAAATTTATTTAGGACACATAGACTTAAGACATCACATTCTTCCTCTCTCACTCATATATAAAAGAGTAAAAGACTAGTTAAATTTATTATTTTAAATTAAAAATTTAATTTCTTAGACATTGCATAATTGTCATCCAATCATGTATGATTAAATTAATAAATATGGTTGATTTTCATGTCTTTTATTTTAAAAGTCATATAACTGAATGATTTGACTGACTAATAGCATACAAAAATTTTAGAGTTTAATTTCCATGCATGTCAATGTAAAACTTAACACCCTAACTTTCACCTAATACGCTTCGCATTCGTAATTGAGTTATGTAAACTTGACTTGGCTTTCTTAAAATACAAGTACTGAAAATACGGCTAAATTTTCTTTTTGAATTTAAGATTTAAAATGCGAGCCCGCATGCGCATAAAAACCGATTATTAAACGTAAAATATAACAACCATATACGTCATCATAACAATCATGGAATAATCATAACATAAATTATAGTAGTATATCATAATTATAACATAACAACAATGTCCTTATAAATATAGGCACATCTAGGGTTATCAATTACACCAAATAACTTTTAACTAATGCAAAACAAGGTATTAGCAAAGCTAGACGGTCTTCATACTTCATTAGAGGTGACATGATTCCTGACGCTCGCGCCTACGTAGATCACGAACGATGCATCATTCCGTTTGGTGGCGACAGGGAGAGGAAAGGGGGTGAGAAACTTACTCAAGGTTCTCGTAGGGCTTTCAACTCTAACATAAGTGTCATCGTCGTTTTGTTTCATTTAAAAGAGGTGTTCATGCATAGGTTCAGTTTTAATTTCTCAAAGCTTATTATCCAAAGTGGGTTTCTTTTAGCATGAGTCTTGATGGTATGATTGCAACAAATATTTATGTATGCATGGCAATACTTGAGCATGACAGTACACGTAGATAACACATATCACTTAATCAAAGCATCAATGAAACATATGCATGTATGTCTTCTTTTTCATACTTGAACTCAGTGAGTTCCTTTCATAACTTTTCCATTTTTCCACCCTCATCATGGTCACTAAAATCCATCCAACATCGATTTCTATGGTCACAAAACTCCTAATCACCTATCGCCTAGGAATGAGCTCATCCTAACTAGCCATCGCTAGATTCATACGGGTAAAAGAGGGAGTATATTTCTTTCTTGGATCACCCGTACAACCCTTAACTCGGGAAGTCATAATGGGATCATTTCCTCTTTATCATATCTTGTATGAATGCAACATGAGCATGTAACCATAGAACCTCCTATAACATATCATATATTTTCATGCATTGTAAACATAGCATATCACATCATCATAGCAACATGTCACAATACACATAAAGCCTCAAGTTCATGATATTAATATATTCACATCATCAAGAAATATACCTACTCGGTCTCATGCTCACATCACACTTCTCTCATAAGTCTTATGCGTTGGCTAGGGTCTTAACTTGTGTTCCAAATATCCTAACCTTCATTGTGGATTTCTACAACACCTAAGGGATCATTACCTATAATTCTCACTAAGTTTTAGGCATACTAAAAATTCTAAACAGCATTATGTAACTTGGGCAGAAAATTATATGATTATGGGGTTCTAGAATTTCGTTTTAAACCCTTTTTAAGATCCGTCTTCGCCTATGGTTCTATAATCAATTCCTAAACCAATTATGAGGGATTCCTAGGCATGTCTCTAAGTTGTAAACCATTTTCCTCAATCTAACTATGCTGGAACAGAATTATGTTTTGCCATGTCTAAGTGTGCTAGAATTCCTATTTTAAGTCCTTATCATCACCTTAAGCTTAGAAATTAATACATAATCATTTATGAAGGGATTTTACTCATGTCTTACTGATTATGAACCATTTATCCTTAAATTAATCATGCTGGAATAGATTTGCATTTTATGCATTAAAGAGTTCTAGAAATCTCATTTCTAATCCTTTCAAGTTACTTATTCTTTTCTAACTTCTCTAAATCGATCCTTGCTTCACTCAAACATAATTTTACGCATTCTAACACCTTATAACAACATTTATACAGTAGCCAATCATGAAGGGCAGAACCAAAATCATAAGCCCATAATGTCACATAATCTTGTGAATTAAAATGCATACAAGTTGCTAGTTTTCTCTTGGAATAATTATGGGGATTCAAAACTCTTTTAGGACTCAAATCCTTACATTAAAATCATGAAATTACACATGAGGTCAGTAGCTAAATTAACTTGTTCATAAAATAGATTCAAAGTATATAATTTTATGTATAATGTTGCTTAGATGCTCCTAAGCTTGGAAAAATTACAAAACATAAACTATGGACACTTGTGATTAGAGAACTCATACTAAGTCCATCATCATCACCACAAGGCCGAAATGGCTTATTAAGAATGCCAACATTTTCTTAAAACCTTACATAGGATACTTGGGCAAGTCTTTGAGCTCTAGATTATTAAGGTGTTGACATAAACTTAAACATGCTATGCACCTCATTTTTATTCTTCATTAGAAAATAAAATGGAGACATAAAGTAAACATGAGATGCACCTTTTTATTATCTTTGAGTTCAAGTGATGGCATAGAATATAAACATGCTAGGCAAAAAAGTAAACATGAGATGCAAGGTTCAATTCTTTATTTTAGTGCTAGGCCCCTTGAGATATTTACGCCAAATCAACAATCAACTTTAAGGTTGAAATAGGTAGGCTTTAAGATTTATTAAGAGAGGATGCACATTCTTGTTTTAATCTTTAAGTTGTTTAGTGATGACTTGAAAATAAACATGTCATGCAAAGCATTAAAGTAAACATGAATGCATCTTATTTAGATCTTAGCTAGAGCTCTTTGCAAGACTTTAAAGGAACAAAAACCTCAACCCATTATGTATCATAAGGCAAGCTTTAGAGTTCTTAGCACCTAGACTTCAAAGAAGTCTTAAGGTTTGAACTTCATCATCAAGCTTAAGAAAATGGACACAAAATTCAACACTTTGTCTAAACAAAACTACAAGAACTAAGTCATATTCTTTATTTTATTGCTCATGGGCTTCAATCTAGAGTAAAACTCTTAGAACGGCCGACCAACTTTAAGGTTGGCAAGGGTAAGTTAGAGCTCTTTGAAAACATGTGATTAATTTTCCTTAACAAAACTTTTGTGATCTACTTTACATTTTTAACAAACTTTATTCAAACCAAGGTAAAGGAACCGAAATCATTTAAGGAAGAAAAGGAAAGAACGAAAATGAAACCAAGAAAAAGAGAAAGAAACATAAGCATGTATGGTAAGACCAAGTTGTTTCAAGCTTTAGAGGTTCCTCACATGACAACAACAAGTCATTATCTTGAAACCTCATCATCAAGCTCATGTTATTTTCATAAAATGGCCTCTTGGCCAAAAATGAAAAAGGAAGAAGGAAAAGAGTTTGAACCAAGAGAAAACTAGAACTTTCTTTAAAGAAAACAAGCAAAACTTTGAAAACAAAACCCTACCTAAGGAAGTCTTTGAAAGAAATGAGAAGAAGCTTGTATTCTTGAAGGAATGAGAAGACCAAATCTCCTTCTTGATGGAAGTGATGATTTCGCCAAGAAGGAAAACCAAGGAAGATGATTTTTCCTTGAGAAAACAAGCTTGGAAATGGAAAAATAAAGTGTTTGAGAGGTGGTTTGAGGTGATGAAGTGGTGGTTCAAGGTTGTTTATGGTGGTTTGTGGTGATGGAAAGGTTTCTTTGATGGTGGAGGAAAAAGAACAAGATGAAGAGAAAGTTAGAAGAAAAGAGAGAAAATGCAACAAAGCTTGAACTTGGCAAATGATCTAAAGTGTAACCAAGTTCTCAAGGCTTGGTATTTATAGAAAAATGAAACTTTGTGGCTGATTTAGGGAGGAAGAGGGCTAACGTTTTCATGCCAAAGGGGGAGGAAAATATCTTCAATCATTCAAAGGCATGGTTAAAAGCATGACTAGGTATGGTTAAAAGCATAAGGTATGGTCTTTGAGTGAAACAAAATCAACATGTGACATAAATGGAGAGCATGAATTGCCAACATTTCAGCCAAGGGGAAAGGATGATTTGTTCATGTAATTGTGGTTTAAGGATGTGTTTAGGTGTTTCTTTGATTAAGGTTTTGATTAGGAGTTGTAAGAAAGTGTTTAGGTGAGGTAATTCTAATTAAGGTTGTCAAAACTTGATTAGGAGGATAATCTTACTAGATTAACAATTTAAAATAATTCTTTTGGTCAAATGAGGTATGGCACAATTTCTTAATTTAAGGAATTGGAGAGAAAATACTATTTAAGATTCCATGACTAGGAATCTTGAATTAAAGAATGCAATTTAGAGTTTAACTAAGCAATCTTAGGTTCTAATTAACCTTAATAAATTATTTTGACTCTAGATTAATTATTGAAATAAATTAATCTTCGATTAGAGCCTAATATTGCTTAGGTTTGCTTAATTGCGTCATTAGGCTCACTACACTGTTCTAGGGGCAAAATGGTAATTGCACTAAACTCTTGGAATCAACAATAACAAATATCACTTATAAACATCATTTAAAATCTTTTGGTAAAGTTCACACATAAAACGATGATAAACGGTCACATTTTGGTATTTTGCGTGAAACTCAAAAATGAGATTTCTTCTATTACCACACACAACACATATAATCCCTTATTAACATCAAAATATCCCCTTGAGATAGGACTGACATTTTCCGGTAAATGACTTAAAGGGCATTTCGGTATTTGTACACGGAAAAATTGGACGTTACAAAAACTATTTTACACTAACATAGTTTTACACTAACATCCAATAAGGTGTTACCACATAGGAGTGTTTGCAATTCGATTTGGTTCCGTTTGATTATATTTAAGGAACCAAACCAAACCAAACAATGAAATTTGTGTAAATTGGTTCGTTTTTGAATTTTACTAAAGTATTAAAAAATATAATGAAGTAAATTTAAACAACATTAAATTAGACTAATCAATATTATAAAACTATATAATTATAAAATCTAATGTGTAATATACTATTAACTAATAAGTTAAACAAATAAGGGTTAAATGCATTTTACCCTGAATTTTAGGTCGGAATTTATATAACGACTTTTCAAAACGTGTATTACGACATTCTAAACTTTCCAAATTGTATAAAATCCTACTTTTCAATTGCAAAACTTTAAGTCATAGCAAAATGTCTAATTGCATACAATAAAAAAATTATTAATACATAGTTTTCACATAAAGTTGTCGAGCTACACAAATTAAAATATTAGGGGATTAAGTGCACATGATCTTCTTATTAGTTGCCAAAATTATTCTAAGGGCTATTTTGTACAATTTAGAAAGTTTAGAGATGCGATACATATTTTGAAAAGTAATATAAATTACATGTCTTAAAGTTGGTAAAATGCATTTATCTCAACAAATAATAAAAGATTTGAATAAAAATCATGTTGATTAAATTAAAAGAATTAATAAATAATTGAAAATCTAAAATACTGAGTTAAAACATGACTCAAATGTTTGGATAATTTAGTATTAAAATATTATATAGTATATTCATGTGTATGTGTATATATGGTTCAATAATTTGGTTTGGTTCAGATTGGACTTTAGTTTTGGAAATAAGAATAAAAATTGAATTAACCAATGTTTTATAAAGCAAGAACCAATTAAACCATTTATTTTTTTGATCGATTTTGGGATTTATAGATCGATTTTCAATTTTAATTTGATTTGATTGGTTTTGAACACCTTTCACGTAAGCAAAAATGATTTCTTTTTAAGATAATGGACTTGAAAATTAACCAATTTTTACTTACATAGTAGCTTCTAATTAGATGTCAATATAAAATTATGTGTTTAATTGTGATGCAATAAATGTAAAATTCTATCCAATCAAAATATTTTATTTGGATAATTTTCAAGTAATCAGTGTAAAGTCAATTTTTATGATTAATAATATATAATTGAATAATTGATTAAAAAAAAAGGTTTGACAGGAGTTGCAAATTAAATTCAAACGATTTTACATTGAGGGTTATATCAACATTAAATTCAAAATTTTATACCATAATTGCTTCAAAATTAAATTCTCCTTGCGTATGAAAAAATTGGGTCTTTTTTTGCATCTAGAATTTGAATGATGTGTTTATATCAATATATTATTTAGAAAAAAAATCATACAATATAATTTTTTTTAGTATCACTTTTGAAATTCAAAATAAAATCAGATTAATAAATGAAAATTAATAAATTAATCAAAGATAGATTATTTCAAATCTTCCTAAAATAAAATATATAAATAAATTTACTTGTTCTCTATAAATATAAATCACCTGTCAAAACAGTATATTATTTTTCCCAAAAAAATTTCCTTTCCGGTTAAATGAATTCCGCAAGTGGTTAACGGATAAAACCGAATCTTTTCAAAATTCCAGTAAAAAGGAAGAAAATCAAATTGAAGAAAGAGAAACCGTACGTTTTTTCTTTTGGTTATCCCGTAAGTGAGAGAGAGAGAGGGAGAGAGAGTTTCCATTGATATTGGCGAAATGGTGGCGTAAGATCGAAAAGGAAAGAGAGAGAATAAAGAGACAAACTTTTCCCGTAAGAAAGGCTATCGAGAAAATGCACGATCCCTGTGCCCCACTCTTTGGTTGAGATTTGATCCTTCTTGGATCTTTATCTTCTTGCTCTCCCCATCTTTCTTTATAACACTTTTTTCTCTCTTCTTTCTTTTTTATTTTCGCTTAAAAATCTTCTGGCATTTGCTTCTTGAAGAGCTTCAAATTCTGTTGAAGCCATTGGGGCAAAAAAGATCTCATTTTGAGCCTTACCCACGATAAGTTGCTTCAAATTGAATTCTGGGTCGGCTTCAATTTCATCAGAATTGCTCCACTCGATTCGCTTCGAGGTAGGCTTTATGGGTTGCTTGCTAATTTCACAATGTGCTATGCATGAATGAGGATTCTCTTGTCTGTTTTTTTTTTTTTTTTCATTTGTTGTTTTGTTTTTGATTTTGTTGTTGTGGTAATATTGAGAAAATGTGTGAAGGTTTCTGGGAAGGTTGAATGAAGCGCAGCAATGAGGTGTGTAGGTGAGAGATGGAGGTTAGATCAGAGGGTATACAAGTGAGGTGTGATAAGCTTCAGGGTCCTGTGATTCCAAGGACACGTTTGAGGATTTGGTTCATTCGTGTGTGCTCAAGCATTGTGCTGTGGACGTGCCTGGTTCAGGTAGTGACAGTGAGTGAACTATGGCATTCACATTTGATCTCTGGGATTACAAGTAGTATATATCACATAAGACAAGTTCAGCTTCCAATACAGACGGATAGTGGAGTTGCTCAAGCGCCTCCTCATTTTCTTCCCCCAAGTTAGTTTCTTAACTGAGTACTTTGTTAAGTGCTGTCTGTGTTAGCTTTCGTTTTTGTCTGATTGGATTATGAATTTGAAGCTTGCAACTTTGGATACGTTTGTGTCTGTGATTAGGTGAAAGTTGTACTTGTGCTGGTAAATATGTCCTGATTTTTTTTGGTTCTGAGTATGTTTTAAGGTAAATTGTGGATTGTTATGTATTGACTATGATTCTGTTGATTCTGGTTTATTTGAAACTACTTGAGTTGAGGCAGTGTGCTTCATATTTTTGTTCTGGATGTTAATATTGACAATTTCCTACGCACCGGTCCAAAATGGTGTGTTCTTATTGTTTGAGAGGAAAGGGAGAGGGTGGGGGGTATGTGAAAATCCTGCGCCTATCTTTTGACTTCCGATGTAGGGTGTTTTAGATTTTAAAAGGGCTATGTGCATTGGTATAATGTAAATACAAAGCAATATTTGTAGATATATAAGGTTTGGTAGATAGGAAGCCTTAAGCCATTTTTTACCATTGTTTTCTTACTCATTTTGGTGAATGCTAAAGCCTTTATTTCCTGAAAACTTACAGGGAATTATATAAGTAATGGTTTTCTTAGAGTTTCATGCAATGGGGGTTTGAATCAAATGCGCGCTGCGGTTTGTACTTTGTGTTCCACCATATCTCTGTTTATATCTTATGACGAACCTAAATACTCATTTATATGCTTGGTGTTTCAGATTTGTGATATGGTGACAGTTGCTCGATTTTTGAATCTCACATTGGTTGTTCCAGAGCTTGATAAGACATCATTTTGGGCAGACCCTAGGTATATACTTTGTTCTGAAAAAATTCAGATTATCCTCTAATTTGGCCTCCTTGTCATTTTAAAGTATTTTAGTTTTCTTTTTGCAGTAATTTTGAGGACATTTTTGATGTGAATCATTTCATTGATTCACTAAGAGATGAAGTTCGAATAGTGAAAAGAGTGCCCAAAAAGTTTGGTAGGAAATATGGATACTCTACCCTAGAGATGCCTCCTGTTAGCTGGTCAAATGAAAAATATTACTTGGAGCAGGTTTGCAGGTTTTATTAGTTGAATTTGAGACTATATACTGCACATATTTGGGCATCTTATTTGCTATTTAAGGCTTGATAATATGATTGATTAGATTCTTCAGCTTTATTTTATGACATTGAAATTTAGTTTTAGGATGGCTTCTTTAATTTGTCAGTCCAAGGGAAGGTTACGTTAATTTTGTGCATAAGTTGTTTTGAGGGGTCTGTTGTTTTATTTTTATTTTTTTTAAATAATTTTTTAGTATATTTTATCTATAGTATTGGAGCTTTTCTTCAATTTTGTGATTGTATGGCATGTATTTTTGTGTTCTTCAGTAGACTGTTACCAGAAGGTAAGGTGCATTGTGCATGCCAGTAATTGTTTCCTTTCCAAAATAATTGGAAATTTTGAATGTTTCTTGGCCCTAATTTATTATTGTGCATTTCTTGTTTTAAATTATACTTTTTAGTTATGGGAGGCACCTAGACTGAAAAGAAGTGACAACCTGTAGCATATAAACATAGAGTGCAGCATATTTGCTCTTATGCCTCAGTAACGAGTTTCCCCTTTTCTTTCTCTACCTGTTTATAATGTGAAAGCAAATTGGGAAAATGGTTCAATGAAACATTGCTTTAGCGTTCCATGTGAGAAGCTATTGTTTCTTGCTTAAACCTTCCTTCTATTTGTTTGCTAATCTTGCAGTGCCTTTTTGTATTACATATGCTTACTTTGCTTGTTTCTTTTTGTGACAATTCATCCCTTGGGTTGAGTGTCATATATGTTGTGTTTAATACAATGCTGTTGATTGACTTGATTCTACTGCAGATTCTGCCCCTTTTTGGAAAGCATAAGGTGTTACACTTTAACAAAACTGATGCACGTCTAGCAAACAATGGTCTCCCACTTGATCTACAGAAACTCAGGTGTCGTGTCAATTTCCAGGCACTTAAATTCACTCCTGATATTGAGAATTTTGGGCACAAATTGATTCAGATACTTCATGACAAGGGACCTTTTGTGGCGTTGCATCTGAGATATGAGATGGACATGTTGGCTTTCTCAGGTTGTACACAGGGTTGCACTGACAAAGAAGCTGAGGATCTCAAACAGATGAGGTTATTTTATGTTTCATGTTTAGCTCTGTATATGGAGATTTAAATCATTCTTGCCTCTGTCATTAATTGAGAGGTAGATGCTTCTTATCTGATAGTTGATGGGGAAGATGCTGATCAAGAAGATAATTCTTGTTTTCTCTATCATAGCTGAAATAACATTGATTTAACAATGTATAGTTAAGGAGTGATAGATGCTAGTTGCTTGTGCCAATGGAGGGACTTTCCAGATGAAGGACAGTAGTGCTTCTATATTTCACCGAGTTATATTGCATGTTGGATTTAGAATTGGGAAAAATTGCACCGTACCGCCTTGAGTTAATATTATGAAACTTTTAAAATGTTAAAGTGCACATGACTTCTAGTTTTTTTGTGATAGAAGCTTTTGAAATGAGCTGATAAGTGAGGTATGTATCTTAGCTATTAATTTACTTCTGTAATTCAGGTACGCCTTCCCTTGGTGGAGAGAGAAGGAGATAGTTTCGGATGAGCGGAGATCCCAGGGTCTGTGTCCTTTGACTCCAGAGGAGGCGGCCTTAGTTCTGCGAGCCTTAGGTTTTGATGGGGATACACAGATCTATATTGCAGCTGGGGAGATTTATGGTGGTGAACGTCGACTTGCCCAACTGAGAGCCACATTTCCACGAATTGTGAGTTCATCACCATTATCATTTTTCCCCTTATTTTTCTTTTTATGCATTGGATGTTCAGAAAATGCTGTCCATGAGTAGCACTTAGTTAGGTAGCATATTTTACTAAACAAAACTCTCAGAAAAAGAACCCCATAATTTTGATTGTCCTCCGAAGACTCTGGTTGAACATTGTTCTAGCTCTCAGAATGGTTTGACGACCTGATCTACAATGTGCATTTTCTCTTCATGGTCCTCATTGCTACTCATCTTGTAAAATAATTCTTCTTGACAGCATTTGACTTTTCACCTTTGCAATTTTAGGTGAAAAAGGAAACACTGCTGGCCCAGGAAGAGTTGCAGCAATTCCAGAATCATTCATCGCAGATGGCAGCTTTGGATTTTCTGGTTTCAATAGCCAGTAACACCTTTATTCCTACCTATGATGGGAACATGGCAAAACTTGTGGAAGGCCATCGGAGGTATGTATTTGCCCTGGCAAGTTGCAACTCGATTTGATAGGGAAGGCTAAGTACCCTTCGTGATCTTCAAAAACTTCTAATTAGCACTTCTGTAGGTATTATGGTTTCAAAAAGACAATCTACTGGATCAGAGAAAGCTTGTAGGATTGATTGACATGCATCGAAATGGAACCCTTCCATGGAATGAGTTTGCAGATGCTGTGCGACATGTTCAGGGAAACAGAACTGTGCGGCCGACCCTGCGCAGAGTTATTTTAGACAAGCCAAAGGAAGAGGATTATTCTACGCCAACCCTTACGAGTGCCTCTGTGAGGAAACAAATTGTGATAACTTGCTAGGTCATCGTAACTCTAGTGAAGTATGATGATGAGTGCAGGCTGTCAAATGTAGAAACGCACTGTTCTGCCCAACCATGAGTTATGAGGAGCAATCTAAAACATACACCATTCCACTAAGTTGCTCAGGTGCTGTGTTAAGAATCCAGATTACTGGCATAAGATCTGAGATTCAAGTGTACAAAATTTTTGTAGGAAACCACAAAAAGGAAGAAAGGAAATCTTGGCCTCTATTGAGGCTCTCAAATTTGTTCAGTATAGTGACCAATTTTTACCCTTCATTAGTTAATATTTGACCCGAATTAAGTGTTTGGTATAGCTATATGACATAGTTCATTCTCTTAACCATCACCAGTGTTAATTGTTCCATGACTGGTACAGAAAATGTAATTCCTGCAATTCGTTTGTGGCTCTATTACAAGCAGCAAGCAAAGTTAAGGAATTGAATTCTCTGCAGTTTGTTAACCACAAATAAAGGCTTTCTTTGAAGCAAGTTTAAATGTTAGTAAGAAGTGAAATATAAAGTTACAAATGGTGAGATTTAGAACTGCACCTCTATTCCTTTTGCAATTGCACCAAATCTACTCCAGTGACATAACAGATTATGCTAAATAGGTAGAGCCACAAACATCCTCTTTGAAATTTGACATAGAAGTAATGATGTATGAGCACATAAGGTCTCATAAGGTTGCATAATTTATACTAGCAACTCACCTAATGTGCTTGTTAAGTTGCATTTTTTATGTTTTTGTATTAATATAATTAAATATGATTGAGGTAATTATTGCAGAAGTTAAATAGTTTAAATAATTCTCCTCTATTGCAAGTTTTCTGTCTAAAATTTAAAAAAAAAAACAAATATTAAGAAAGCAATGAATATATGTTGATAATAGCATAAAAGTGAGTTAATTGATAGGAGTGTCGTTATTTAATTGGTAAAAAAAATTAATACCTCATTGATAATAGTGTAAAATTGTAAATTACACTATAGATATAATTGGTAAAAAGAAATTAATGCCTCCTTGATATGATAAATGGATAGATGGAGTGAAACAAAAAAAAATAATGGACAGATAATATGCAACCGAAGGAGTATATAGTAATAGGAACTTTAATTTTTTGCAAAGAGGAACTTCAATTTTTGTTTCAATTAACCACAAGTTTATCAATATCGTTCATTGTATTTATTTTTTGGTAATGATATCGTCCATTTGTATTAAATCGCAGTATTTGATTAATTTATTATTAAAAATTATTTCCATATACATTTTAAAAGTTTCTGAATTAAAAAAGAAGAATTTTGCACTAATTAAAAAAAAAAAGCAGTGACATCTTAGAAACCAAAGCTTTTCTACCAACCAAAAGTTCTTTATGTATCGAAATAATTAAAATCTAAAGCATTCCAGATATAGATATAGATTTCCAATTCAAAATCAAATGCACATTCAAATTATGGAAGCATTAAGCTGTTTAAAAGTGCGAATTGAATTAATCAAAAGATTAATTAAGGAGGGGGAAATATGAAAGTGATGCATGACAAAATCTTCTTTCTTCTAAGAATCAAATTTCGTAACAACTTACAAAGAGGAACAATCATTCAAGAGGCAGAAACACTAAAACCTAAAGTTATCCAAAGAAATAGTTTTTTTAGATGAACCAAGGGTTTCCATTACCAAAACAATGACTAAACCCATTAAGGCGGTAAGGCTCACATGTCTTGCCTCTGGCCACAAATAGTTTGTAAGCAATAAATAGAGAGGTTTCTCATTCAAATCCTCTTCTCCTTCTAACACTTCTTAGTGATGTTTGTAGAAAGTTATGATGATTTATCTGTAACAGACACGAAAAAGTGCAAAACCTGAACTACTGCAAATGGTATAATTCTTACTCCCACCACACTAACAGCAGTAGCATGTTTAGAAACTGATTCAGAAAGCGTTAAAAAAGGGGAGGTTTGAACTAACCAAGAAAAAAAAAGAAAAGAAAAGGAAATATGACCATCTATACCAACTCGTTCCCTTCAACTACGATTAATATGGTTTCCATTACTGAGGTGGAAGAAACGTGCAGGTCAAGCACAAATAGTTCAAACCAGCTTGAGTTGAAGCATAAGTTGGATTTTTGTATACTTTTAGGTAGCATTTTGTTTAGTGTTCTAGGACAGGAAAAATAGGAAAAAATACAGATAATGGAGAAGTGAAGTAAGGACATAAATAATATGTATAGGGTATTATTGAAAGATAAAAATATTAAATTTCTCTCTTCAATTCTAATGTAAGATATTTGAAGGTATAGAAATTTTATATTTTTTAATTCGTTTATGACAGTAAACAAATGCTATCTTATTGTCCCTCACCTCATATTTGGTGAACTAATCCTCGAGAGCTCAATAGGCTTGAGTTGAATCATACTTGATGTTTTAGACGCGATTGGATTTTAATTCAAATTTCCAGCTTTATTGCTATTCTGACACTATTATGTATTTTGGAAATCTAACACACAACCCTACAATTTTCATGTAGGTCAAAGACCAATTAGAGAATGCAAGTGAGACCAGAAAATTAGCCATGAACCTCTGGGCAGTTTTTAGTGTTTGGGCCATAAATTGGTTGAATAAAGTCCAAATCAATCGTGAAAGGTGCCATTAGAATGCTGACATCCTGATATACAACTCATATGAAAATCAATTTACCAAATGATGTCGTTTTGATGGCCAAAACTTTGTATAGCATAAAGCATCAAGAAAATCTTATTCGGTGTTTTGGGCATAACTTTCGCTATACTTAACTATTACCAATAATAAAAGGGGTTCGTTGGAGTTTGGTGTCCAATTTTTTTTCACCCATTTTAATTCTTAAAAATAAAAGTGAACATCAAAATTGGTCTTTGATAATTTTATTGATGTATAAATTAGTTTTTGATAAAAAAATATTAGTATTGAGATCTTTATAATTGTAAAAATATAACCTATAGGTAATTGACAATTTTATTGATGGATAAATTGGTCCTGATAATAAAATTAGTGTTAAGTTCATTTACAATTACAAAAATAGAACACTATAGGTCCCAACAATTTCATTGATAAACAAATTGGTCCCTAATAAAAAATATTAGTATTGAGATATTCACAATTTAAAAATAAGACACTCAGGTTTGTAACAATTTCATTGATGGACAAATTGGTCTATAATAAAAATATATATATATATTTGTTAAATTTCTCACAATTACAAAAATAAAACACTATAGGTCTTTCACTATGCAACCTATTAAATACTAAGGTAGACTTTAATTATTAATCTATGTGGCACCTACTAATCCAATTTATTAATCAACCTTTCATTTTGTAAATCTCTCCTTAAATATTTCAAAATTTAATAGAGTATCTCATAACAAGCATTATGATACTATGTCATTTTGTAATATGCAATCACGTACTCTAGCAAGCAGCTCTTTTCAGGAAATGATTATGAATTTATAATATTGGACCATTGTTTCTTATAATAAAGTGGTAATAAAATATAAAAAATTCTATTCCAAATCTTATTCCTTCTTCGAAAGACTAACTTGGGGCCAATGATTTCTTTTTTGATAATAATGGATATAGTGAAATACTGGAACATTAGTTAGGAATTTGTAAAAATGAAAAAATAAAATAAAAGAGTGTGTTTTAGCTAGTATTGATTGGAATTAGTGGGTATTACATAAATCAATAATTAAAGTCAACATTAGCATTTAATAGGTTGCAAGTGAATTAGGGACTTATATGTCTTATTTTTATAATCATGAGGAATCTCAACACTAATTTTTTATTATCAATAACTAATTTATCCATCAATAAAATTATAAAAATTAATATCAGTGTTTACTCCAAAAATAATTTATTCAACACCTTTTTATTGGGAATAAAAATGTAACTTAAGTAGTGACTACCTCATTACGATTATCTATTAAAAGTGGTTTATAAAAGTTTTATAGTTTTGTTTTTTCTCTCAAATTTTCTTGAATTTCTTTTCTCTGGTGTTTATGAAATCAATGTCGATCAGCTAGGTTCTAGAGGTTTCTGAACCTACTTGATTGTAACACCCAAAAATAAAAAAAAGATGGGGCGGTGACAGCTTTGTAAATTCAGCAAAAAATTAAAAAAAAAATGGTGGATTACGCCATGGTAAAAAACAAAACCAAACACCCCACCCATCCTCATCTCAAGGTCTGTCGCCCTCCCTTCCTCTTCTTCATATTTCTTTTCATCTCCTCCCATACTCAACCCATAAACTCCGCTGTTATCTCCCTTTTTTTTCAAATCCTTGAACATATCCTGTCAGCTTTCAAAATTTGAGATAAGCCTCCAATCTCAATCTTACTCTTTTTTATTTTTGGTTGCTCAAGAGTTATCTCAAATAATGTAAGCTCTTAAAATGGTATATGGGTGCATTTTTTATGTTTTGAGTATAAATTTAGTAAATTAGAAGCTTTAATATTAATATATTATAGTTGATAATGTCAATGTTTGATTTTTCTCTATTTTTTAGGAACCCTAAGCTCCATAAATTGAAGATTTTGCTTAGTAGGCTTTCTAATTGAGTAAAATGCCTATGTTGATCATATATTGTTGATGCAGAGCAAGCTACTCCCTTTGAAGTGGTTAGAGAGCAGCCTAGTTAACTTCTTCGTGTTGTGAATGATATGCATACTCATGTATTGTATCAAATATAACATGATTATATATAATTTTTTTATAGTAACATATATTTAAATTTAGTTTTATATGATTATAATTAATATTTTTGGCTCCTCGTTTAAATGATTCCTGTATCTGTCCTTGTCTAAAATAAATTTTTTCAGTTCACCATCTTTTAATTTTTACATTTAGAGTATATTTAGTTATGGGCAAAAATGAGTGTAATTTTCATTGATAAGCTCTATATATAAAATTACACATGAAATTCATCTATGGAAAATTTACCCTTTTTTGACTCCAAACCAAACATATCCTCAATACTAAAGTTCAATTTGGTTTTGTTTATGGCACACTAAATAAAGTATGATGTACCACCCATTAGTTCTTGAGCTTGAGCCACATTTATTCAAAAATGTGGCTAAATTCATTTGTTATACTTTTAAATGCATTTAAATACTTTTAAATTTAGCCACATGAAAATGCCTAATGTATGGTACATCACATTTCACTTGGTGTACCATAGACCTACCTAAACCCTAAATTTCTATGTGAAAGTATTTCAAAATCAATGGACAGAAAAAGTTATAGGCAAGGGATTATCTATGGTGTACCCCACACACGCTATGCGTTTAGCCACATTATAAATGTGATTAAATGCGTGATATGATACACCATACTTGGTGTGCCATTGAGGGAACCAAGACTTAGATGACTGAGGTTGGTGTACTGACAAATGTAAAGAAGTGTATAGGTTGATTATATTTTTATTGGAGTAAGTCTATTCCTTGTTTAATTTTGATACACTGACATTTTAATGAAATTTCTCTATTTAAATGATTTTTCAAGCAATCATAAAGATGAAAGGTAATAAAAGTTAACCATATTTATTGATATGACATTAAATGATTCAATGATTATATAAAAAAAATTTATACTGTCAATGTATCAAAATTCTATCTATAATTTAATCTCTGATTTTTTTTTCACAACACTTTGATTTTTAAAAGAATAAATCTATTTACTTTAGTCGATAAAAATTTCACGTCAAACACATTAATCCCTATAACAAGAAAATCATATATACATTAGTTCTTGAATCACTGATTTTAAATATATTAATTTTTAAAAAAACTAATAACATAGTATTCTTTAGTCTAAACCAAATTAGCTTTTGATCAATTAATTTTACAGAGTTTAATATATACGATTTTTTCAGTTAAGATGTTCATATATTTAATGTTAAATTTGTCAAGGGCTAAAGCACATGCATGCAATCTTTTAAGAATTAAATATGAGGTAATTTTGATATCCTGATATTGTAAATTTTTTTTGCACAACCTTTAATCAAATCCTCTAATTTATATGACCTTTTAAGTATGGATATAGATTTAACTATCTTTATTAATGCGTCAATACATTATTAGATAATAATGTAAAAAAATTTTACATTATCAATCAGTGCATATAAATTAAATTCCTAAAGTATTAAAATATTTTTCTTTTGAAGAACTATATAAAGTCTAAATTTACTTTTTCTATTTTTATATTGAAAAACATAAGATATATTAATTCACACATTAGAATCTGTAAGCGGTAAATGACATGCTCTAATTCAAGTTTGTAAGAGGAGCAAATTCAAGCTGTACATGAAAATACTTGGATGAAAAAATTTGAATAAGTTTGATTTCCAGCTAACAAAATTTAAAAAAAAAACGAAAAATGCCGTGTTAATACCCAAATTTTTCCGTGTGCATTGTCAATTTTATTTTGTTTTACCTTTTTTTCTAATGTTATTTTCAAAGTTTAAAAAGGAAAATTAAAAAAAGAAAATGAAAAAAATTCTAACCCTTTTTGTTTTTTAGGCCTTTTATAGCATGACTTTTAGCCCTTTTGTTTTAGAACCTTGCTTTTATTTCCTCCTTCGCTTCTTTCTAGTTCAGGTCCAGCCCATTAATATTCAGGCTCCTTTTTTCCCCTCCACCTATCCTTTTCTAAGCCCAAGTCAGCCATCCTGACCCATAAATCAATTGTTCAAAAAAAAAATCAAGAAGAGAACAAGTTCCAGTGATGATCTGAAGATAAATTGTCCTTGATCTTCTCAAGCCGTTTAAGGATCTCTATGAAGGAAGGTCTTTGATTCATGTCAGCAGCCCAACACTGCTCTGTTAACCTATGAACAGGCAAGTTCAAAATTCATATGAGAACGATGACAAATCACAAGCCTTAAAGCTGCTCTAATAAGTTGTTGATCATATGTATACATGAGAGATCCGTAACTTCTAACAGCTTAGTTTGCATAGCACCCAGAACCTACTACTAAGGATATATTTGGTTGGAGAGTGAAAATGAGAATAAAAATTATATGAATAAGCTTCATGTAATTTTTACCTTCACTTTTACCCTCAACTAAACACACCGTAAGTGGTGATCTCAAAATGAAAGAGGTCATTTTTACTCTAGTCATGAAGTATTGGAAATTGAAGGTACCAAGTAGCAAAAGCAAAAATAGTTTTTAGAATATTTTCCTGTCAATGATGAACAAGCAGGGTAAGACTAAACCATCACTCTTTTTTTTTCCCCTCATTCACACACAGTAAGATTGTAGATTCTGGGTTAGTTCAAACGTAGAAGTAAAACACAAAAGGCAAAGAGCCTTTTCTTCCTCCAGATGAATCTAAACCATTAAAACCGAAAGAGTGTGAGAGCAAAATGATCAAGAAACAAATGAGTAATGATAATATAGTCTCGGGTTACGCTAAACCTACACATAGCAACATATTAACCATTCAAAACATAATTCAAAGTTATAAATATATAGATTTTATAAATACACTGGTTGAGATCATGTCATGTGTAGGATTCACCATAAACTTTAATCTATCTTAATATTTTCGAAACAAATAGATGGTTTTGATGATGTATGGCGGAAGAGCACTGCAGAATGACTCTCTGGTTCAAACCCAAGAATTATTCATATCTCTAATAAACACATAGGAGATAGGAACACAAACTTGTCACAATAATAATAATAATAATAAAAAAAGAAAGAAAGAAAAGGGTATTTGGATGAACACAACATTTCATAAATGACTTACTCTCGTAGATCCGGGACATAACCCCTTGCTCGAATAGTTGGCCTATGTCCTTCAGACACGTATTTTGCTCCCTCATAAGGTTCTAAATTTGCAAAAGGTGGTTCACCTTCAAGCATCTGTGGCATAAGAGAATGCCTTCAATTAGAATTAGCAGATTTTATCACACACACAGTTTTAAGCAAGCAGAATTACCTCATACAAAATCATTGCAAAGGAGAAAACATCAACCTTCTTATCATATCTCCGATGTTTGAAAACTTCAGGAGCCATATAGCGGTCTATTTTTTACTCCGAAAAGAAGGAAATTTTAGTATGTCACATGCAAAGGACCATTATTAGAAGAGAAAAATGCACACAGATCCCTAAATTTTACCTCTTTGAAATAGCACAATGAAGTTTAAATTCCAGATGAAAGGTTATGGGCTTATTTGGTTTCAGTTTCTAACTTTTAATTTTCCAGATCTTGTAAAGAAAATATTAAAAACTGTGAAAACTACAAAATTTAATTTTCAATTTTCAGTTTTTCTTTCACAAAATCTTGAAAACTAGAAAATTAAAATGAAAACTGAAAATGAAAATCAACAGGCTCTAAACTTTTAAATTGACCCTTCCATAAATAGTTAAACAAAAACCTTTCATCATATGACTTTTATGTATTGATTAATACACTTGATAATCTCTATTTTATTCATATTATTCTGAGAAAAAAAATCCTCTTTTAATTTAATTTCTTTTTAATTATTCTATATTTTCTATTTTATAGATGTAGAAAATAATAAAAGCATGTCAAATTAATTACTACAAAATTAATATGGGGAAAAAAAATTAGAGATTGTCATTTGCATTAATCAACACATGTAAGTTGCGTGATAACTGACATTAACTTAATCAGTGTATGGAAGGGTCTATTCTGCACATTTTAGAAAGTTTAAGGACATCTCACACAAAATGGAAAAACAAGGTAAATTTCCGGGCGTGTCTAAGCATTTTTCCCTTAATTTAAAGAACTTCTAAGAATACTCACAGCTTCCAGTTTCGCCAGTCATCTTGTATACATCTTGAGAACTTTGGACCTTGATAAGCTTACTGAGCCCAAAATCTCCAACTTTTAAATGGTCAGCGCTAGAATTGACTAAAAGAACATTCCTGAAATTATAGGGTGAGAAATACTTCAACGTTCAATGCATACAGAAACAAATTCCAGCTAAATATTCTCAAAGGCATTAAATATTTTAATATTGGAGAATTAAAAGTTTATTTCAACTTGTAAGAAGTAATTCATCATGAAAAATAGCATGTGGCATGTCACCATACTAAGATAATATTCATACATATTATAGAAATAACCACCTTACCTTGGCTTGAGGTCTCGATGAATTATAACATTTGGTTCATTGTGAAGATAGGCCATCCCTCTACGAACAATATTCACAACACACCGATTAGCACAGTGGTTAAATTCAGAATGATTTATGAAATAACAAAAATGGAAAAATGTATCCGAATTCAGTTTTCACAATGTCATTTTAATTTATTTTTTTTTTGTTTATGATTATAGCAGAGAGTGGAAGTACATCTTTGGCAATCTATAAGTACGACACACCATTTGAGTGTCATGTCTATGTATTAAGACATGTGTTCGGGTCAGAGGATCTTCCATGATACATCATGACACATATTTGTATGTATTTAATTTAAAATTTACTTTTTTCTTACTCTAATATAGAAAAACACAATATAAATAAGGTTATAAAAAGGAAATAATACATAACATTTTGAGTTTATAAAAAAGTAAAACATATATGAAGCTATATAAATGATATTTTGAATAATGTATTGTTTTTTTTTAGTGATGCACATGTCACGTCCGTGTCCTATAATTTTTAACTTTAGTGTGTCCCTCATGTCTGTGTCATGTTATCTAGAGTCCTGTCAGTACCTATGCTTTTCATAGCTGGGAAGTATAACATATTGTTCAAAATAGAAAAAATCATAGGGCAAGGGAAAATGCAGCAAAGCTGCCCAATCTCAATGAATATTAAAAAATGGCACAAATCTGGTTTTTATCCCACCTTTTGTGTTATGTGCTTTAAGGATTCAGATACAAATAGTCATCTTTTTCTAAATTTTGAGGTTGCTTGGCAGCTTTGAAAATGGCTTCTGGGAATTTTCAAGAAGTACAACAGCCTCTCTGGAAAATCTTTCATCCATCCAAGTCTAAGGTCAGTTCTCCTGAATAGTGTTCTCCTTGCAAAGATGTGAAGCTTATGGCTGAAGCATCATCCCAGTTTTTTACATAGGCTTCTTTCCCCACATCTTTGGTGAAATGGGATATATAATAGTTACCTCATCTTCTAAATAACCGTCCCATGAGTATCATTCATTTAAGAGGGACAGACAATATGCAGAAACGAACAGCTCTTTGTAGCTAATGGTTCCTTTGTTTGGTTGTCTTCTGGCTGTTCTATTTTTTATATGAACTAAAAATCAGATGAAAAAAAGAAAAAAGAAAATTCAGGTATGACATAACACCTGGCAATATCCAAGGCAAAGTTGATTGCTGTTGAAGGACTAAGTGAACCTTTCTCCTTAAGGTATTTATGAAGATCACCCTATACATTGCATGAAATAGCAGTTTAGTAAAGTTTAGTCTAACAGCATGAGTTCTCAATACTGAACCTAGGCGTAGAGTGCTAAAGTGGAAGTATTTATATGCACTCACATACCCCTCTTAGATACTCAGTAATTAACATTAGGGGCTTCCTATCGGTAACGGCTCCAAGAAATTGAACAACATTAGGGTGTCGAAGCTTCACCAGCAAATTAACCTCATGCCTGAAGTCCTGACTATCAAGAGCAGAAAATATTTACCATCACACATCATCCGAAACTAGTAGCCACCAAACTGAGGCAAATTGCAGAAATTAAATAAAAAATCTTACATCACCAATCTATCATCTGAAAGAGATGGAAGAATGCGTTTGACAGCAACAGGTGTGCCACGCCAATGAGCTTTCAAAATCTCACCAAAAGATCCCTTCAAGAAACATACATCCTCAATAAGACTAAATCTCTAATGCAAATTTAGCTCATCAGTAGTGTAAATGCAAAGTATAAGTGAAATCACATATGCAACCAAAGGAAACACTCTAAAGTAATGGCAAGAAAGAAGCATGTATACAAAGCGAAAAGTAAAGGAGTGTGGACAAATGTGTCAAATATTTTTACAGTCAACTTTATCAAATGTTTAACACTAACAACTTCCTTTTGATGATATCCAACAATTAAAAATCGCAACTGACGGGAAAAAAGTGAATTAAAATGACCATATTTTCACTATGAAGGCTTGCCATGTGATAGGGACCTGAGTAGTATGGGATGCTCAAAGTCCTACAACGTGTAGTATGGGCTGCTTGGTGTTGTATTTATGAAGAGTGGTTCACCCCCTTAACAGGTAGCTTTTGAGGGTGAGTTTCCCACTTTCCTTGGGTGCTTATCAAGTTGATAGAACTGGTATCAGAGCTAGAAAAATGAGAAGCATGATATACTGGAAATACTTTGGCTGAAGCTCTAGCACAAGCTTAGCCTTGGAATAATTGTATTTCCGGAAAATAAGATGAACAATGAAACAGTAAACTGCTGGAAAACGAGAAAAGAAAAGGTCCTGGGCATAAGGAGCCCTTCAGCCTCTGGGCATAGAGGGAAGCCTTTCAACCTCTCAAACTCCTCTCAAAATCAGCATGTGAATTCCCTTCTTCCTCCCCCATAGTACATATATCACCCAACTACAGCAAATCTCCCAGGATTCCCTAATTTTCTCTTTCCTACTTGGCATATCAAACTCTATCTTGTCCTCATTCCCCTTTGGGCCCACTAATCCCATTTTCCCTCCTCAGACATGCCTTGTCAAATGGGTCTCTATCAATTGATAGGGACCTGGGTAGGATGGGATGCCCAAAGTCACACATGAGTAGTATGGGCTACTTGGTGTTGTATTTAAGGAGAGTTCTTTCCCCTGATAGCTAAATTTCGAGGGTGGGTTCCCCACTTTCCTTGGGTGCTCATCAATGGTATCAAGGCTAGTGCTCATTGGCATGGAAAGGGCGGTGTATTGATAGGGACTTGGGTAGTATGGCATGCCCAAAGTCCCACCTAGAGGTTCCCCATTTTCCTTGGGTGCTTATCACTATACCAGACTCACATACAATGAAATTCCTGAAGCATAATAGAATTAATCTCAGAGTAATCTATGATAAGAAACAATTCCAGACCCATAACCCTACTGCTATAAATAGTAGCCCACAACACAGTGGAAGTTTTAAATTTGTTGGTAGGATCCTGATATGATACAATGCCACTGACATCAAGGAAATGACGAAAATACCTTTCCAATACAAACTGAATTTGAGAAGTCCAGCTCAGTAGGGTCAACTTCCCAATCACACTTGTTAGGCAATGGGGGTGGAACAGGCTTTGGTTCAAAATGGCTTCCATTTTGGCCCTGAATCATCAAAGATAAGATTCAGATACCCACAATAGTAACAAAGCCATCAGAAAACTAAGATTCTTTATAAAGCAATCTTGGGCAAGTAAACATGTATAATGGCCATAGATTACATAAGACTGAGATCTTAAGGAAATTGATAGAAATTACCAGGGGTATCTTATTAGTTATTACTAATGCAACAAATGAAATTGCAACATCACTGATTTCAGAAAGTACAATGTCCCAAATATCAGAGGAAGCATACCTCTATTTAAGTATAGTACTGATTAGAGTCATTATACAAGAATTACATTCCACAACCACAGAATTGATAAGTAATAGACTTTATTTATTATTATTTTCACAAATATGCAATCAATTACAATGCATGCATACAAATCCCTTTTTTCATGTGGCTTCGTGTCACAAATTTTGTGGAAAATACTGCTCAATTTGAAACCACAGCCATGTGAGAAATTATGACTTTTCCCAACTCAACAAAAACCCCAAACTCTCGTTCCTTTCCATCAAGACCTTGGTATCAGTGACAAGAGATCTTCTGATAGGGAAAAAGAGTGCAGGTAAAGCACTCATGAAGTAGGAAACTGGCATCAAGTATACATAAAGAAAGACATGAAGAGAACAGCATATGCAGATTTTGTCACCCCAAAATTAAAATATTACTGTCATAACATTGTCAAACTAAAGACATAAACAACAACATGGTAGATAAAAGAAAAACTAACATATTATAGTAGCCACATCCCCAGCACAGCAGCCATAGCAACATGCAACAAGTTACAAAGGGCACCTTGGAGAATCAAATAGAAAGTCCAATTTTTGTCTAAACCACTTGTATTCAAAATCTATTAGACTCCGACTAATCTTGTTCAAGCCAAGTTGGTCCCATATGAGGGTAAAACTCTCTTAGCACCAGTCCTTCCATTCACAACATGCCCTTATGTTACTAGCACACCAATTAAAGCAACTCACCTAACTCAAACAGTATCAATCATCCCCCTAAAAATAATAATAATAATAATAATCAAAATAATCAAAATCAATGACGAACATTGCCCTATATGTGAGATCATTTCAAATCTTATGATAAAAAAAATGCAAAACCAGGAAAGTTCAACTTACAAAAGACAAGCCTCCATGCGATTTCAAAAGCTCAATCACCGAAGTCATATTAGCTCCTTCTGCATCAGCCAGAGGCTTCCAATCCAAAAACAACGAAACACCAAATTTCAGGCATTCACAAAGTTCACAAAAGCCTCAATTAACACCAAATTCCAACCTATGATCCACATATACTTCAAAATAGTAGAAGTAGCCCTACCAGACACATATCATATTGCATGATACTTTAATCATACTTCTACATTCTTTTAATTATATTTTTAATTGTTTTTAATTTGATTTACAATTTACATGCTATGTTTGTACACAACTTCCGTCGTACCGGATACTCGTACCAGTATCAGTATCCGTGAATCATTGGTTCCAACGAAACAGAGAATAGAATGAGAGAGAGAGAGAGAGAGTACGGTGTTTTTCCAACGGTCCTGGGCGTTAACGTCGGCGCCGAACTCGATCAGGCAGTTGGCGACGTCGACCAAGCCATGGAGGGAGGCCACGTGGAGCGGAGTGCGGTTGTCGTAGTCCCTGGCCTTCACCAGCGAGGGATCCTCTTCTAGAAGCTTCCGAACAGCAGCGGCGTCGTTTTGGTGTGCGTGCCACAGGATCAGCGACGTCCTGCTCACCCTCGCCTTCTCCATATCCTTCTCCTTCTGCTGCTTCGCCGCCGCCGTCCCGCCGGAAGAGTCGCCGCCTCCGCCGCCGCAGGAGGAGCTCATCGCGGATAGTTGCTGAATCCACAGACGGAGGGAGCGATCGTTATTACGGTTGGTTACTGTTAAATGTAAATGGAAAGCACAAATGGAAATGGATTTCTTCTGGTTTCTGCTAGGTGTGATGATGCGAATGCTATCATGAATGTATTGGTTCTGGATCCATTATTCTAATTCTTAATTTTGCTAATTCAGCGGGATTTTGTTCTCCCTTCGTTTCTTTCAGATTCAGTGTGAACTGTGAGGCATTTCTTTTCTCTCACTAGAGGGTCATCGGTCGGGTACATTTTGGAGTTTGTAGATAAACTAGTCGAAACCCAAGGTTCATTGAAAATGGTAAAAATGATGTTCTCTGCTCCGTCCCTTGCAATGTTCAAATTTTGATAAACAGGGATATTAAAAACGATCATGAATAATTCGTAAATAATAGTATCTGGATTAATATATTTTAATAGTTATTAATCCTAGAGCATATTAAATTATTAGAAATAAACAGTTATGTTAATGGTTATTAATTATTTAGGGATGCTATTAAAATAAAAAAAAATATTATTTTATCAAAATGTAAAATTGATAAATATTTTAAAAAATAATATTATCTAAAATTGAATATATATTCTGAAATGAAATGAGTACAAAATGAAAAATATAAGCACAAACTTTATCATATGTAAACTTATGAATTCAAACAATATTTGGCATACAAACAATTTATATTAAATATTAGGAGTAGCTTATCACTTCTAAATGCCTATTGTCGCTCCTATTAAAATAGTCTTTGTTTAATATTACTAAAATGTCCATCCTTCTTCACTTCTAGTTGAAAAATAATTTAATAAAAATAAAATCATTATAAACTACTGCTACTATTACTTAGTTTGATTAATTCCAATTTAATTATTTAGTATTTATGGTGATGTAGCCATATGGCTTATTGTGTATTGCCACTCTCATAGTCTTTTATTTCATTCTCTCAAAAATTCCCCTTTTGTTTTTTTATTAATGGAACCTTTTTGCTTTTTTTTTTGTTAACTAAAATAATAGTTTGACATTAGTTGCATCATCAATCAAAATTTTATCTAAATTTATTATTATTAATTTAATTAATAATTTATTCAATTTTAAAATTCCTTACAACTAATCTCATTTTTAAATGTTTGTAATAATCATCCAACATTATAATTGTTTGGAATTAACTTAAATGTATTTACGACTTAAATCATTTTACTGAAATATTTTTAAGGAATAAATTTATTTTACTCTCTCTGAATTTTAGGTCATGGAATTTACACCTTGACTTTTCCAAATATGTCGACTCTAAACTTTACAAATCTGCAAAACACCCCTCATTATAATTTTAACAACTAATGAAAGTAAGATTTATGTGCACTTAACCCCTTGATGCTTCTAATTTATTCAACCCAATACCTTGTCTATGAATATATATGCAATTAACTCCTGATTTTTTTATTATGTGTAACACGACACCCCACTATAACTTAAAGTTTAAAACTATTAAAAAGTAGGATTTTCACAGTTTAAAAAGCAAGTTGCCGTAATGCACATTTTAAAAATCAGAATGTAAATTACATATGACCTAAAATTCAATGGGGTAAAATACATTTAACCCTATTTTTAATACAACAATTATTTAAATATGTAACAATCAACTAATATTTAAAATTAATAATAATACTAAGTAAAATGAATAACAATAACAACACTTACTAAATAATTATGTACAACACATATACTGGTATTTTTTTTATCTAGTATTATATAATATAAAAGTTATTAAATAAATACATGATACTAAGATTTGTTATATCCAAAAATAAGGTGTTTAGAAGAGAAGTTTTGGAATGAAAATCGTTTTTTCACAAAAAAGAGAAATTATTTTTATATATTTGGATAACTTTTAAAAATAATATATATATATATATATATATATAATATAATATAATTTGTTAATACACCATTATGGTTATTCATTTTTATTTGATATTTTCTTAAGAAAGTGATCACTGCTACATTGCTTAAATAATTATTAATCAATAATTTTTTTTGAAAAAAATTAATAGGTAGATCTAAATAATTGTAATGAATAAATTAATTATTAATGTTCATCATTCAACAATCCAATAAAAATTTAAAATAAATATAAACATTAAATATTTTTAAATAATTAAATTAGAATTAATCAAACTAAGTAATAGTAGTTGTAGTTTATAATGATTTTATTTTTGTTAAATTATTTTTCAACTAGAAGTGAAGAAAGAAGGGCCTTTTATAGGGATATCAAATAAAGACCACTAAAATAGGAGTGATAATAATCACTCCCTTAATATTATTAAAAACTTTTTGATAAACTACATTTCTAGTAGAATGAACAACGTCTCCTTCTTCATTGCAAATTATTATCTTAAGACCATCGTTAGATTTTCCTCTAGAAATAGCAATATACAATTGGCCGTGGAAAAAAACTAGCTTGGTCAAGAACAACCCTAAGTGTGACAAAGTTTGTCCTTAACTTTTATTAATGGTTATTGCAAAGCAAAGAGATAGTGGAAATTGTCAACATTGAAATTTTAAAGGAATACCTAGATCTGAAGGTATTAAATTCATCCTTGAAATGTATACCTTCTCCCCAGTATTATTTCTTAGCAACTTGACAACATATGATATTAACACCCAATTCAAGAACTATAAGCCTAGTTATATTGCACAAACTAGTTGATTGATCAATGTTTATCAATAACATAACAGGGACACCTTTCTTCAATTTTAATTTATGATTTGGAGGCCAGAGCACTTGGTTTCATTTAGAAACTCAATTGTAATCCACTCATGATTCATTCCAATGTCTGCATCTGACTTGCAAATAGAATTTGAGCTTAAATACTCTTTCTTCAGTTGGTATAATTTGAATTACATGCCAATTTACCTTTTCAAATGGCTTAATTTGGTGCTAGTATCCTCGATCCCCATATTTTCAACTAAATTTGGATATGTAGATTCAACAATGGAAGAAATAGGATCACCACAATTTAGAAGCAACAAATCATCTGGAATATCAACTTCAAATTTGCCATCAATTTCACATCCAACTTTCTCCCCACCTATATCCAATATCCTTTTGCAAAAGATTTCAATTCATCATCATCAAGTCAAGCTTGCCTGGACGCATGTTTTTGGTTAATTGAATAACAACACAATGTCTCCATAATATAATTGAATTAATACTGGCCATGACAATATCTGGATGACTAGCCTTTGGAATAATTGGCAAAATTTGCTGAAAATCACCACCAAGAACAACAACTTTAACTCCAAAAGGTATGTTTGCATATTCATTCTTAGTAAACCTCATTATGTCCCTCAAAGTCCTATCCAAAGCTTCAAAGGCCCATTTGTCAATCATCGACACTTCATCCCAAATAATTAGGCTGCAATGTTTCAACAAGTTTGCTTTAGGACTATTTGCCCTTATGTTACAAATTAAATCCTCAGTCAATTGTAATGGAATTGTAAATGTTGAGTGTGCAATTCTACCTCCAGGTAATAGAAGTGATGCATGCTGCTAGAAGCAACATTAAGAACAACTTTACCTTCTAAACGTGATTTGGCAGATAAAGCTTTCCAAACAAAAGCCTTATCAGTTCTCCTATACCCATATATAAAATAGAAACCACCGTTTCCTTCATTTACAACATCAACAACACAATGGTAAACTTTCAATTGTTCATCCTGTTAGTTGTAGGAAAAAAGTTCATACTCAATTAGCATATCATCTCTGAAGTAATTAAGCTCATTCAGTAGCAAAACATTATCAAAATGACAAATACTATCAACTATCAGACAGGCATGTCAAGAAAGTCCATTGATTTGTAAAATCTTTTCTATTTCGAACAAACAAAGATTTTGCAAATCATTGTCTAAGATTGTCAAATATGTGAAACAACATTAATCAATGAATACTTTAACAAGGAATATATACTAAGTAATTAGGTCAAAATTCATTTGTACCTATACGTTGGATTTCTCTTTTTCAAATAAAATTTCATCTGCTAACAAATCCATGTCTGTTGCCATACATAAGATGGTTTGCTAATTGAATGTGATATCAATAATGCCATAAACAATAGACAAAGTGTAGGACTAAATGACAACTCAACCTCTATAAATTCACCATCATTAGTTAAAACACCAAGAGCATAACATGCTTCCAAAATGAATAGTAGAGAACACCATCAATAGTTTGGATATCATCATAACTCTTGCAACCCTCTGAACATTCAACCCTATCCTAAATCATAATAGAAAATTTTTCCATGCAAAGCACAAAAAGATAAGGGAGATAAGGTCACCTTGAATCAAGCCTAGGCTTAAAGCTCTCCAAGTGATTCCCATTCCAACAACAAACATATTGGAAAAAAAACACAGAACATAATCAAGGAGATAATAGCTTCTAGGAAGCCTAATTCCAGGAGCATCCTCCATAAACCCCTAGTCCACACTATCATAAGCCTTATACAAATCAATCTTCAAAGCCAACAACTCCTTCTTGCCCTTAGAATTATGCATGACATGGAAAATCTCCTGTGCAATGATAATGTTGTCAAAATGCTCCTCCCAGGGATAAAGTTATTCTAAAAGGACCCACAATATTCATAAGCATAGGTTGATCCTTGACAAGCACCTTAGTCACCAACTTATACACCACATTACATAAGCCGATAAGGCATAGATTGGAGAGTGTAGTAGGGGCTCCACCTTAGAATAAAGACAATAAGTGTAACATTCTATAATGCTTTATGAATTGACGACTCCCTCACAACCACGGGTTTTCAGCGTGCTTTGTCCTCACTCACATGCTTCTTGGGAAAATTTCAGGAAATCACCCATCCAAAATTTCTCCAAGTCAAGCATGCTTAAGGTTAGTTCTTTAGTGATAGACTACCGAAAAGAAGGTGCATCTTTGTTTGTATAGGTAGTACCAATCAATTCATATAGTTATCTTCTGTATAGTCTCATACCTACATAGTCTCAAGACCCTCTCATTTTGTGTGTAATCAATTCATTCATGTACCCCTCCACTTAAAAGCCTCCAAGAGCCGCCCCTCTGTGCCTTCTTGCATCGATCACTTCCTCCCTTGTCACAGGCGTTACATGCCCACCAGCTTCCGCCTCGTCCCCAACCACATCGTCCAGGAGAGGTGCCGCTGATACCATCACTCCACACAACGGGTGCTCCACCTCGAGCTCCCATGCCATCGATCACGCTGAAGAGGACCACTGCATGCACCACGTCGGCTTGTCCAATGATCATCACAGCAACCACCCCTTCGTCGTACTACATCAATCTCACTCCAAACTTTTCCAAGCTCTCCTCTCGCATTGCATGGGTCACCTCCTCCATTGATGTACCCTTCACTCTAAGAGAATGAAGAAACCCCAAGCCAATCTTCTTTATGTTTGGTGAGTTGTGGAAATTGGAACCACTATTGATGAATGGAAGAGCAGATGGCGAAGAAAAATGGAACTTCAAGTCCCACAAACTATATGACGGGTGCATTTAATTGTGTGGAGAAGTTTTTGAGATTAAAAGGGGGAGGATGGTTGAAAGGGAGGAAGGAAGAAAGAAATCATTATGTACGCATTTAATTGGTGTATAGATACACCCTCTAATCTAAACCATTAGATCATCCTAAAGCATGGTACACCGACTTGAGCATATGTACCATAGCCTTTACCTAATCATTAATCTAGTATGAAAAATAGGTATGAATCATACATTTTTGTATTGCATAAAATAGGAAGAGTGGACAGAAAATTCTCAAGGTCTACCCCCAAATTAAGTCTTGGTGCGTGGTAAGTGAATATATTCTTGTTCCAATGGCAACCACAATGTTTCTAAGGTTAATAACCCCTTTGACTAGACTAGAATCCTCTAAAGTGATGATAGTCATAAAGTGAAAAAGTGATATGTTAATTGTCCTTAGATCAGTAATTACTATTGTGAGTAGATCCCATCAAATGATCTAATGATGATTAATTCTTCACTTTCTCGCTTTACAACTCTCCTCTTTTAGAGGATCCAAATCACTGAAACATTGATGTACCTTGCGTCCATGAACCATAATCCATAATTCTATACAAAGATGACCACCTTCCAGAATGGAAATCAGAATTTTGCGCATGAGCATTAAACAATATCCATGCTATATTCTTTTCAATTATACTGATGAATCAATTTCTTTTACAGAGTAACATCTATCAATATACATATATGTATATTTTTTTCCTATGAGGGCTAAGCATCTTACAATAATGTTGCTTCCCTGCCCACCATCACAACAGAATTAGAATTTTCATATCAAATCATCTTGGTCTTCAAGGGACCGTTTTCGAGCTCGCAAATTGAGCTTAAGACTTTCTGGTAGAGGAGGGGTCCTCCCTCTGCGGAATGAACTGCAAGAGCCCTCATTTTCTTGCAAAGATCAAATATCTGCAAGTTACATTACAAATGTTATGGTATAATGTTTATAATTTGCTGATATCAGTGACAAATATTAATTGCTAGTATTCTTACCGATGAGGCTTCTATCTCAGCAACACCCTCGCATCCTTGACCACCTCCTTGTAGCAAGTCACAATACTTTACTGCTTCATTTTCATCTTCAAATACCTGCAGACATATTGTGAAATTGTTAGAGATTAGATTTTGCAAATGATTCAAAAATTACAACAAACCATACAATATGTTATAGATAAGATTGTTTTCATAATAAGCAAAACCGTAAAATGTAACAAATAAGAAAAAGTAAAACAGTACAATTACTACAGTGACATGGTCCAACTACTTCTTTAGGGAAGGTGGGTATATTAAGAAAAACTAATAGGCATTATATGGTACATGCTAGTTATAATTTAGAAAAACAATCATATAACAATTGAGTAGCAATGCATCTCCTAATCATTCTCCTAATAATCCTCCTACTTACTAAATAAGGGAAACATCAAATACTTCTAATATCATAAAAACAAAAACATAATATATATATTCAACGTCTTTTTGTTTAGTAATTAGGAGGATAAGGAGGGTGTTTAGGAAGAAGAATCATTACTCATTACAATCATGTCAACACAAAAAGAAAGTGCGTCATTTAATTAGCTGATGCATTTACAAAACATTTGCAATAATATAAGACAAGCATAAATAATAAATTTAAGCATAACAACATGAGTGCGTGTATTGATACATACCAGCACTCCCTCTCTTATCTTCCACAAGCATTTGAAACTTTGTCCCTCCCTTGCTTGTTTGGACTGATTTCCAATTCCAGATCTCCAGTTACCTCCTTTAGAAAATAACAAGCCTAGCTCTCTTTCAACTTCACTGTTACAGAAAAAGTGAACTCAGGTAGGGAAAATGGCATATATCACTTGGCAGAAGGGGAAAAAGAATAAAGTGGATCAAACCTTCTGTTTCTTGGGTTTTCATCGTGCACAATTGGTTTTCATTTTGCGTTAGTACATACACGGGCTTTGAAGTTTCTCTCCATGGGTTGGAATCTAAAACTGATGAAAACAAAAGGAACATAAACAATATATTAAATAATGCTTTGCTTTCTACCAGATAGTCAAACTTCAATTGTCTATAAAAATCTCTCTCTCTCTCTCCCTCGCTATATATATATACCAACACACACACACACTGGCACATCTATCTATCCACAAATTCACACAACACAAACATGCACACACTCAGATGGAGTTAGTATCTACAAGATAGACAATTACAGCAGATTTAAACATCAGCAAGGTAGTGTAAACTGTATTGTTTCTTAAGTAACACTCCTTTACATATGTCGTACAATTATATTTGCCACGATGAACAAACCCTATGGAGGTATGAGTAGACGCTGATCTGGTGATTGTGATTTGAAATGAACACCAGAAGTTTCAAGAACAAGTTTCCGCTGCTGCCTTTCTAGTTTTCTTATCCTCTTCATGGTGTCAGCCAATGGATACTTCAAAGGGTTTTCTTTGATGAACAACAGAACAATCAAACAGAGAGGAAGCTTAGCGTAGTTGATGAGCTCATCTCTGTTGTGTTTGTCCTTCCCTTTGCATATCCTTTTCTTTAACCCAGAGAGGATTTCTTATCAAATGATCTTTTGCTCTTTTCCTTCTTTCCTTGTCTCATCCAAAGACATTTCTTCTTTACCCAAGAAGCACAACAAACCATGAGGTAGCAGAAATGCTAATGTGATGTACTAAGAAGAAGCAAACAGAGCATCCATCCACCTTGGTGAACAAAATAAGTGTAATACCCCTTTTCAAATAAATAAAATGGTTAGATTTTGAACCAATAAAGGTGTTGCTATTAATGGTTCCGGGTTAAATTTCGCTAACCACACAAATGGAGGGCTATATGATAGAGCTATATTCTTGGGACCAAAAGACAAGGTAATTGTTGCCTAGAGAAAAATGAGTTGAAGAGTGATTTTATTATGAAACCCTTAAGTACTCCGTTTTATCTTACAAGTTTATGAAATCATAAGATTTTCCAATTTGAACTAAAACTCAAAAATTAGATTTTGATTTGTTGGGATTTTGATTTTTCTAATATTTTATTTGAATCCAACAGGTATTTTTATTTACAATTTATGTTTTAAAATTAATGGATTATTCTAAACCTTAAACCCTAAATTCTAAAATAAATTAATGGAATTCTAAACCTTAAAAAATAAATTATTAACTTAAAAGTAAGAAATGTAAATAAGTGATGGATCATTTTGAAAGGCAAGGTGGAAACGGTAAGGTGGTGCAAGGGAGATCTTTTGCGCTCTTTGGTACACAACTAGAACTATAATACTCCTCTAGAACACTCCAAAATCATTTCCTCCCTCCCTCGCGAAATCTGATACCCAACCCATTTTCACCCTCCAACTCCATTTTCTTCCATTTCTCAAGTTTAACCGTGAATCTGTCATCTAAGACTTAAAGGTAACTTCTTGATTTTGCTTCCTCTCCAAGTTTTCTTGGGTTATAGGTTCTTAAGCTTCTTAAGGGAGAGAGCTTTTTATTAGAGTTGGATTTTTGAGGAAGGTTAATCTAGATATCAATAGTGGAGTCATTACTCCCAAGGTCAGTATAACCTGCAATCTACCTCCAGGTAAGTGGGTCACATCTTGAATTATGTTATACATAAAGTTATTTCATGAAAACTATGATTGATTGTTTGAAGAAAAACTATATAAGGATAATTACAAGTTTATATGTTTTGAACTAATGGTTTTAGAGTATGAAATGTATTGATAAAACTAGGGACCATGTTGTTGTATTGATTTTAGATAGAATTAATAACATATGTAATTGTTGGAGGATTCTAATGATTGTTTTCCTGATTTCCTTATATTTATGCTATGATTTTACACTTAGACATGAAGTTTAAAGAAAAGTAAATGGCTTAGCTTATTTCAGAATATGATATTGAGTTTTCCTAGTTTAGGGTTTGAACTATGTTGAAAAGTTAATAGTTTGAGTTTTAAAGAGTTTGATGATTGAATGATGTTTTGATAATCGATAAAAGAGTTTTAAAGCGTGAGTTCCACGAACCAGTTCTATTTCTTGGAGGTTTGGAATTCAATGTCTACAAAGGGTGATCCCTTGAACATGTTTTCACATACACAGGTTATGCTAAGGTTAAGACTCTTAGAATGGAATGGATTCTAAATTTTCAGAAAATATAACGAGTTTATTGTTGATAAGAGATATATAGAAATTCAACATAAAAGGACTTTCTAGCAAATAGTCAGAACAGTTGGCGGATACATATTTCTATAACAAATCACTATGTATCATTTCATAGTCGCAGTTATGCTAATGTTAAATAGAGTTATAAATGTTCAAAGCTCACAGGTTTATAAGCCATGAAGGGCAATCTATTCAAATAAATAAGCCCACGGGGCAATCTATCCAAAGAATAAATGAGCCCACGAGGGGCATGGTTCACGAGGAACCAATAAAAGATTAGGGCTCTTGTTTAGGAGACTGAGCACCCACTTTCTATTACTGTCTATTGTTATGATATTCAAGTAACATCCCTATTTCTCTAGGAGTTACTATATTATGATTTTATGTGATTTCAAAAAGAAAGTGAATTAGAGAAATTATTTTATTGAAAAGATGATTTGAATATATATGTATACGAATGTACATGTAGACCTTTGAGTAATATACTGTTTTATGATTTCATACATTGTTTCCTTGTCCCATGACTTCAGGTGAGGTCACTCACTAAGTTTGATATCAAACTCACCTCTCATTCTCTTATTTTAGATAGAACCCACCTGCAAATTCTACTTCACGGTAAAGTGTTAGATGGTAAAGCATGCATTTACGTTTGAGTGCTGTACAAGTCTCATCCTGACCTGTATGGGATGTTTGCATTCAGCATATTAAGATTGAAATTTAGAGTGTATTTCAATGTTATTTCAATGATATGAACGATTTGTGATTCTAAAAAGGACATTAGGAGTTTTCATATATGATTACTTTGATTTTAGAGAAAGGTGATCTTATGTAAAAAAGGACAAATTTTCTATTTTTCATGAATTTTAAGCAGAGATGCAATATGATGGTACTAAGAATAAGCTAACATGAGAATGAGATTTCTCACGTGCTCACGTGAACGGTCGTAATGCAAGTATCTTTTGCAAAGTATGCTATTAATGTGGAAAGGCAGAAGTTACTTTGAGACTCGATCAATATGTCTTAATGATGACTTATTCTGATCAGTAATCAACTCGTACAACACAGAAAAACACAATTGCTAAAAACTACATCCTCCAAGAACATTGGCCGAAGGACTCCAAAGAATGGAATCCAACAATCTCAATTCCCACAACCAGTCCATTTCAATATCAATGCAAACAATTGAAACAAACATCAATTTAATTCTAAAAGGTCAACTTCTCAACAGGAGCAGAGTATTTAGCCAATCTTAGCATCATCCTTACAATAACACAACCCAGACATAACCATGACAAATAACACATGGGGTATGTTTGTTGGAGGGCAAAAACAATACACATGAAGCTAACCCATGAAAATTTCCACCTCATTTTACCCCAACCAAACACACCCCTAGAAGGCAAATTCAGAAGGGAGATAGATCCGTACAGTAGAATATTTGCAATTAAGAGTAAAGTTAAACTCCAAATTCATCTTCGACTAAAACAGAGTCCAACACATTTGTTTCTAAGAAATGAAAACCTCAGAATTATAAATCCTTTTTAGGGACTAATGTGTATGGTAACTAGGGACCAATATGACCAATATCTTCATTATGAGAGACTATGCTAGGAGTTTTCGAGGATCCAATTTGGGGTTTACTCCACAATAAAATAAAGTTTATGTCCAAACTTTGAACAATTTTTTTTTCAAAAAGAAAAAAGGGTTTGGCTAAAAACAACTCACACAAAACATTTGGAAAACAAAAGGTAATTAGCATCATGGAAGAACGACCGTACTTAAAGCAATTCCACTATCCAAAAAGACCATCACAAAAAACAGAGTTCAAAGCACAAACCAAAAAGGAAAAAAGAAAAAAAGGGTCAAAATTTGCAAAACAAGCATAAGCAACAGCAACAAGCGAAAACAATTTCCAAAACGACAACCACATACCGTCGTAGCTGCTGCTATCGAAGGATTGCTGGAGGTGCCTGCGCATGTCGTACGCGCGGGAGGAGACCCTCTTCACGAACTCGTCGGAGGTGCCAGGGATGGTGCCGTCCATGTGAAGCGCCCTCTCCACCTCGTCGAACCCATCGTCGTCGTTTCCACCTCCTTCGGCGCCGCCTCGGCCCGCGTTGCACGACACGTCGTTTGAACCTCCCCTCCTCGCCCTCCATGTTTTCGGGGACGAAGAGACGAGCCTCGGAGGAAGAGGGGCGCGTGAGAAGAGGGCGGTTCGGCGAGCGTGGCGGTGGAAAGCGTTGGTGGGAGGGAGCACCATTGAAGGGGACACCGAAGGGAGCGAATCCATGACTCACCCTCCTTATATATTATCACTCGCTGTGTGCGAGCGCGTGAGCGCGTGGTGGTGCTGAAGGGAAGGTATCTAAGAATGATGATGAAGAAGAAGAGGAGGAGGAGTGTGGAACGGGAACTGGGAGGTTGAGGTTGTTGGGGAAGACAAGGGAGGGAGGAAGAGAAGAGAGGTGGAAAAAGGAAAGGAAAATAAATAAATAAATTAAATTTTCGGGAGGTTTGTTGATGGTGGCGGATTTTTTTTTCTCTCCTTCCGTGTGTGTTTGGGTGGGTCCGTCTACGGGGGTAGGTGGGCCCCAATTGAGTCTTCCTGTCCCACCTGGAGTTGGGCTCACTGACATTCAAGCAACTCTTCAAGTTTTTTTTTCTTATAGAGAATATTGTTTTATAAATTTAAAAGGGTATCCCATGCCTTTGGCTAAGAGTTTTAAAATGATAAGTTTCATTGGAAAAATGTGCTTTTTAAGTTTTAAGGGTAGGATTCACCATTAAATTTATAGATTTATTTTTATTAGAAATTTTAATTACTATCTTAGAGCACTAGTTAAATAAATCCAATTTAAAAGAATTTGATTTCTATATAATGTAAATAAAATAATATTATACTAATATCTAATTATATTGTCACATATGTATAGTGTTTTTTTTAAATAATTGATGTGAAATTCAATCATTTTTGCTTATCTGGCAGGATATAATTGAATAGAATGTAAAATTATAACAATGCATAGAAATTAAACTCTTCAAAACAAAAATATTGAATTTTAATTTTTTTGTGAAAGTTCTTGTATTTATTATATATTTTTTATTTTGAATAAATATAAGAGTTATAATCATTCAAGCATATTCAGTTCATCTCATTCTACTTTTTGTTTTTTAACAAATTCAATTCATCTAATTCAAAATATAATAAATAATTTCAACATAAAAAAACTTCAATTGAATGAACAGAGATTTTAAGTATATTTTAATTGTAATATTCAAAATTTAGATTTTAGAATATTCACATTATGAAATAAATTTGTTTGATTATTTTTGAATAACAAATTTGTTTAATCATCACTTCATAGTCAAAATTGCATAGATAATTTCTTGTTACTCAAGAATAATAATGTGTTTTGTGGTCCTAATATTTAAAATGCAGGACAAACCATTCTAATATTTCTAAAGAATTTTGGACAAATAAACTTATAGATTTGTAAACTAATTTTTAGTCCATAATAAAAAAAATAATAATTTATATATAGTGTTCTATAATTTACACTAATATTAACAAAATTTACAGAATTTGTCTCATTTATTGTGCAAATGTTAACATTTTATATTGAAAATATCATATTTGATTTTCTAAAACAATATTGATAATTTTCATATGTATCCCTAATAAAAACACAAATAAATTCATCGAAATAGTAAAGAGTGACTAACTTGATGATTTGTAAATTAATATTTAGTCCCTAATAAAAACACAAATAAATTCATCAAAATGGTGAAGAGGAATTAACTTATTCTATATTTTAAATTCTTAAGATCTATATTTTAAGGGAGCAATTTGTTCTTCCCAAATTTGGTATTCACTAGTATGCTTTTTATTCCAAGCTCCATTGACTAACAAAAAAAAAAAAAAAAAACCCCTTTTATTACTTTGGGGCAAGGGTCAGCGTAGTTTGACTGACCTGTCTGCGAGCCAATGCAGCTAAACCACCCCGAGTAATTCGTGCACGGCCTCCAATTTGTGTTCGTGATCAATTTATACATGATTACTTACTACGGACAAATTATTAGTATCCCATTCTTCGGGAAGTCCCTTCCGTGTTTTCGACAGTAAGAAAATATCAAAAGACTCCCTCCAATACATGATCACGGATCTTTAACTCTTTAAATAATAAATTAATGTTTATTTTATTTCTCATTTTTTATTTATTGTAATTTATTCTTAATTTTTTAAAATAGTTATTTCTAACAATATAAAATATAAGTAATATTAATCCCTCAACCCACTCTTACTTAATATTATATCAATTAAATAATTATAGGAACATTAAGTGATACCTTAACATACCATATTATCTAAAATAGAATTAAGTTTAAAATAATTTATTTTTGTGTTTAAAATTATACAAAATGAGTCATTTAAATATTAATTCTAAATTATAAATGTAACTTATTTTGTATAAATTTAGATACCAAAATAAGTTACATGGTATAAAAAGATATCACTTAACATTACAGATCATAATTTAATTGATAAAATATTAAACAAAAGTGAAATAAGAACTAACTTACTTAAATTTTATAATATTTGAACTAATTTACTCATTTTAAAAATTATCAATTAAAATAACTCATATAAAAATAACTAACTAAAATAAACATTAACTCTTAAATAATTCACTAACTAGAATATTTAACAATCACAACTTATCACAAAGATTGGGCGAGGTGAGAAAATATGCATCTATGCCTGCCAAAGAGGCAGGTATAGCCAAAAGCCCGAAGGTACTAATCCCTTACATGAAGTGAATCACAATTCGCGTTAACATTTAACAATTCTCACAAGGAAGAAGAAAAAAAAGACGAACAGAATATCGGTGACTATCTTTTTTTATTGACATTTTCTGTATTAAAGAGAATTAGAGATCAGGATTCACAAAGCAAAGTCGTCTTCAGGAGAACAACCAATACCAATTAATTTGGTTACTGGGAAATCTTTTTTCAAATCAACTTGGAAGAGATTATCAAGTGGAAAAGCACCAAGATCGACCCACGATGGATAAGACTTTCAAAAGCAAATCAGATTCCTTCTTTCTTTCTCAAAAAAAAAATTTGGATAAATGAGAGGAGAGAAAGTGTGGCTCTTCGTTCTGATATGAGAAGGGAAAAAAAAAGAATATTTGTGCTCATGGAAAACTTAGGCTATGTTTGATTTAAATTTTCAATTTTTATTTTTAATTTTTTAAATTTTATGAGAAAAATTATGAAAACTGAAAACTGAAATTTATAATTTTTAAAATTTTCAATATTTCCTTCATAAAATCTGAAAAACTAAAAATAAAAACTAAAATCTCTAAGGACTATTTGGTTTTAGTTTTTAATTTTTATTTTCAATTTTCAACATTTTATAAAAAAAATACTAAAAATGAAAACTTAAAACAAAATTTTGTAATTTTTAAAATTTTCAACATTTCTTTCATAAAATTTGAAAAATTAAAAATTAAAAAATAAACCAAACATACCTTTAGAAAGTCAGAATGAAAAGAAAATAGTACCGACCAAAACTTTTTACCAGAACTATACCTAATTTCTGTAACTTCTCTTTTTTTTTTCGTGCCTGAATAGTATTACTAGAAATAACCTGTCCACCAAAAAATGGAAATAAAAGGGACCACTGGAGAAGCAGAAATTGGCTTTTATATGAGACACACACAAGGCAGTTTGCGTCATACACATTTTCATTTCAAAACATATGTCGAGCGATTTCATCGTGTCTCATATCCATGCTTGGATTTTCACATATAATGTCAATAGGTGTTACATATTCAGTATAGTTTCTCAACTTCAGAGCTACAAAAACATGGGGCTCCTTTAGTGCTCCAAACCGAAGCTATGGCAATGAGCAAGGCATCAGTATAGCACAAGGATTTGGAATTCATGAACCACACAGATGCTACCAAAGCATGATGTCATAAAATACATGAACAAGATTACTTACATTTCAGTTCAATAGAAAATACGATGCAGATAATTAAAAAGCATATTATCATTAAAAACTTAACCAAACATAGAATAACAATGCAGAAATAATTGGAGAGATAGGACTAACATCACAAATGGTTCCTATTTACAGCCAAGCACACACAAGCCTTAAAGATCACTTGCCTTGCCACGTGTCTCGTGCATATTGGCTAATGGGATAGCTTGTAAAACAGAATAATAACTACAGCTAAAACAAGAGCTCCAATCACAGACGCAACAATCCATTTGTTTCTAGTTATTCTTCTTGACATGGTAGTTAAAACCTTCTTACTCTTGTCAATAGCATCATCTACCCCATGAAGCTGCAAGGCATAACAAAATGACCATCAACAACCAATTATCACTGCTCCTAAATTGCACCCATCATGCTGAGGGCTTGCAATCAATTCTCCAAGGAAGAGTATAATGATTGATTGTAATACTTCTCCTTAGAGAATAAGATCATCTCATTGTTCTTCCATGGGAAATGAAAAGAGGATCAAAACTATCTGAAGGTAACATAAACAGGACACCATTAAAAAATATAGCATTTACATATCAACATACTTTTTTATGGGAGTTCAGGAGAGTCTCCCGCTGCTGGTGTAAATCTTGGAGGATTGAGACACCAAGTTCTTCAGTCTCCAGAATGGTTCTTCGGCTCTCCCTGATTCTATCGCTTGACTCATTTAGTCTCTCCACTGACATGGTTAATCGTTCTCTCTGATCAGCTGATGCCTGCAATATTATCCATACACAAAAAAGTGTTTTAATTGTCCACCACATAATAGATAGATTAACTACATGCTGCACTTCAAAATTCAGGAAAACAAGATATGGGGTAGGCCAAAGAGAATCCTGGACATGAATTTGCAACTGAACAACTTTCCTTACAACTTAACCAACTACAAAAACCCTATTAACATCAAAATTCAAAAAATGAAGTATCAGGATAGGTGCAAACTTCTGCAGTCCTATTTGAAATCAGTCTTGTTCTCATCACAGGCATAATAAGTTACCAAATATGCATGTCATGCACAATAATCATAACTCACAACCCCAAAAAGAATGCAAAATGCAACCATTCTTCATTAAATAACTCTGTTATAGCATAACATCTATATGAACTAGGAAGAGTAACTGATCAAACCCACATTCAGTCACAGTCGAAGATATTCCTTTGAACCTCAATAGTGTCTAGGAGTAAGAACCATATATTCTGCCACAAAATTCAAGATTAAGAAGGCTAAATATATCAAGATTAAATACCCTAATATGATATACACATTAGAAAAACAGTAATACTGAACCCCAAAACAAAGAAACAGTAATAGAACTGTGAAACAAAAGTGGTAAATTAATGATGAAAATTAGTGCGTGTAACTAAGGAAACATTCAGCCAATTGAAAGATCTGTTTGAAGATTCATTATGGTAGTTACTTTGGTAACATGTCAAGATATATTCATTCAGGATCCAATTCAGGAGGAGAAGAAAAAAAACATCTGAATTATAAAAAACTATTATAAGAAGGGATCCACTTACATCAAGAGTAACTTTTGTGAACTTACTCCAACCGTTAACTTTTTATGAACATTGAATTTCATCTATCTAACCATCGAATCGTGTGATATTATCTTATGATCAAACATGTCATATTTCAGAAAAAATTAGACAGTAATATATATATGTGTGTGTGTGTGTGTGTGTGTGTGTAATCTAATAATCGACATGTACTCATCATCTCAAAAACATATGATACGTCAAAATCTCCCATCATGTAATACAATCTAGAGTTTTTAATGAAAAATCTGCCATCATGTGATACAATCTAGAGTCCCACACATACCAAATGTGCATCTGCCATTCCAGTCTCCAACAAATCTTCCCGAGCAGCCTGATCAGCAGTAGGTGATGTTAACCTTTTAAATTCTTTTTTCAACTTGTTTAGATCGGATTTGTACTCCCTCAACTTTGCAAGCAGCATTGCTTTTACACTTGGCTGCAAACTTCTTGCCTCAAGGTCCATCTTCCGAATCTGAAGCAAGAGTCAGAGAGAGGAGAGAAATAAAGAACAAATACAACATAACACCTAGAAAAAGAAACCAAAGCCGGGAAATGAAAGTAAAAATTTGAAATTTGTACCAGAACATCAGCATCATCTAGTCCAGCTTTGATCTCTGACAGCTTTTGCTGCTTCTGTTCTGAAATTAATTTGATAACAAAAATCTTCAATAACCAGGACTTAATCTCAATGTAAATGACACATCTTCATGTCACAAAAGCATGATTTGACACCCAACACATTAAATTAAATCTTATAAGGTAACTGGAAGAATTATCACAGCTCCCCCAGCAAGTTTGTTTAAGCATCAATTTCTAATGAGTACTTATCATTAACAAAAGAAGAACAGGATCAAATCCAAGTTGCTACAGATCATCATATTGCATCATAGCAAAACCAAACAAGTGTCAAGTCCAAGAACATGCCTAGTCCCAGTAATATAATTAACTCAACGAATCAATTGAAGTTTATACTTGATATAGGACACTCAAGCAGATCATACAGCAGTAAATCAAAATTGTTTAAAAACACAAAGAACTTTCTACAGCAATGACGTGAACTTGTTCTGGTCACCTTCATCATTCAAAGAATTTTCAGTAAATCAAAACAATGTACAATGATCCCAACGATCTCGCTTATAGCCAATTCAACTCAACACATTTCCTTCCATTCTACCCTATCTAATAGCCAATTTGGAAGATCGCAAGCAGCTGAAAGCCAATTTAAGCAGGTTCCACTTCCCAATAGGCAAGGCATGTTTGGCAATAGATTTTTCTTTGGGAAAATAGTCATTATTCTTTTTTTACTTTCACCAAACTCTTGAGCTGTTTTGAAAACAAAATAACCTAATCCAAACACACTAAAGAGATAGACACACTGTGATGTCTTCAGAAACAAATCAGAGCAATCAAGCACAGAAGGAAATTGCAGTCCAAGACATCAAAGAAACAACACAGAAAAAGAAGTATAAACGACAACAAACAGGTCGAAAACGAAAAAGGGGTAAAACGCCGACAAAGTTCAGATTTTTAAGATTCAACAAACCTTGGTCAGAAAGAAGAGACGTGGAACTGCATTTGCGAGAGAGATTAGCAGAGAGCTCGCAGTACTGGCGCTCGTACCCTTCGAACACCTCGCTCATGTCTTCGATTGTGGAGACAATAACAACCCTTTCTCAACAAAAGACGAGAAATTGGAAAATTGGAAACACCCCAAAAAAAAAAAAATCAGAAAAAGAAGAAACCCAATAGTGGATTTGAATAATTTGATTGGAATTATTTACCTTTGGATCGAGTGATGGGGGAAGACCACGATCGAGAGAGGGATCTGAACGAGGTAGGGAATTTGGGACTGTTGTTGTTGGTGGTGGTTAAGGTTGTTTGTCGTTGTCGGTGTTGGGGGCGAGGAACAGAGAAAATCAAAGGGAAAACATGAGGAGCGCTTCAGCTAGCGCCACTTTGGTTTCAGTTTCAGTGAAGGAACCGTAATTTTCACCAAACGCAGGGAAGGTTCGCGTGCGGTTCGGGCACCCTTTATTTATTCGGATGGATACTGTTTGGTTAGTTAGCGGTTGCTGCAATCAAGTCAAGAGTCAACATTTTTCACTGCCTAGCGCCTGTTGCGTAAGAAGGGTCAAATTCACCTCGGGAATTTTCTCATGAGTTTTACAAAAATGTTATTCCCTCCATTTTAAAATTTTCTTTGTCCACTTCAATTATTTAAGTAGTATTAATTATTTTATTTCAATAATACTCTTATTCAATGCTATTAAAGTAGGAGAGAGATATAGTAGAAAGGAGAAGAGAAAGTTGAAATATTAAAAATAAATAAGAGTAATTCGATAAATTACTATCAACTCATTTTAACTTTGACATTCTCTTAATTATTTCCTTAATTTCAGATGCGCATTTATAACTAACAATTATTCAAGGACGGAGTGAGCATTTACACCCTTCTATTCTTACACCCACTTTTAGGGTATTAGAATAACACTACTCGTTTACCAAGGAGTGAAGATGCTAGTTGCACAAAATCCAAACCCAGCTCAATTTTCAAATTGGGCCAATCTTTGGAACTCAAACCCAATCTAATAATGACTAAGTTAAAAATTGGTTTAACTAGATCAATTTGATCTTGAAATAATATGTGAGGATTTTAAAATCATACAAAGTAAAGTTATAAAATTTTACAAATAATAAACAAAATTTAAGAAATATTTTATAATATATATTTCAAAACAAACTATTTCAATATAAAAATAACATTAAGTTATGTCAAATATATTAATTGAACTATAAAATTTTATAATTTTTTAAAAATTATTATTATAAAAAATATATATCTCTAAAACAATTACTTCATCCCTTTCAAAATATATGTTATTTTTAGACAAACACAAGTATTAAGAAACATAACAAATGTATTGAGAATAGACTAAAATATAGTAAATGAACTAATACACCCTTATTAAATGAAATATTCTTGGAAAACTAATAGTTAGTGAGTGAAATTACTTAGGAGTACTATTGAAAAACAAAATACTATGTTGAAATGTGAAGTTGTATAAAAGTGGACAGATATTTTGAACTCTTAGTTGTCTGAAAGTTGACGATATTTTGAAAGGGATGAGAGTATTTGACTTCGAATGGAATTGGGTTAGCCGACATATGAACCCAAATTAGGCTTGAAAATTGCACTAGATCAAATTTCAAGACCAATCCAACCCAATGAGCTTCAAGTTTGATCAAGTTATAAATGCCCCTAGTTTGTACATAGTAAATATTAAAAAAAAAAAACAATGAATGAATTCAAACTTCAAATATGTTAAAGGTCTATCCAATATTTTTGAAAAAAATCATAGTTGATATTGATCAAGCAAAATATCTGACTTAATATTAAATTTAGAGTAAACCTCCAAATTGATCTTTAATAAAAATAATATCAGATAAATTAGTTCCTCAAGGAAAAAAAAATACTTTTCTTAATCCTTCATGATTGAAAAAATAGGAAAAATTGGTCGATTCTCAATATTTTGATGGACTTATTTGTCCTATTTTAATCACAAGAGACCAACACTACAAGATTTACGCTCGATACCAACGGGTTTACAGACAAATTTGAACATTATTGATGGGTTTACCGATAGGTACGGTCATTAATTTGGGTTTGTTGGTAGAATATTGTCAATGGGTAGCACCACCTATCGGTAAGTGCGACGAGCATACCGACATGACAAAAAAAAACAGTTATTACACGTGTATTAGATGTATCACTAAGGTTATCAAGAAAATAATATTACTGATAGGTACTTTATTTGTACTGATGTGAACTTTGGAAAAACAAATATTTTATATATTTGTTACATATACGTGTTTTATTATTGCCGATGAGCTTTGAAAATTAAAAAAAAATTATGTATTTATTATCGATGGGTGTTCAATGTTTATTTTATTTTTATTGTAAAAAAATATATTTATTTCTGACTAGTATACCTGTTAGTAACACTTTGTGTGTGTGTGTGTGTGTGTTTTTTTTTTTTTGTTTAGACTGATTACATTACTATATGTGAAGAATTGATATGAACTATCTAATTATTTGACATTTATTCATTTATTTTTTATTTATATAATAATTTAATTATCAATTAAAATTATATGAACTAATGAAATGATAATTTAATAAAAAAAAGTATCAAAATAAAATAAATATAAAATGCAATAAATATAAAAAATATCCAACTGACTAGGAAAAAAAAAAAAGGCTAGCTGAAATCCTCCTCATCAACGTTAGCGTCATTTGACCCATCAAAGTCATCATCATCATCAAACGATGAGCCTTTAGTAATGGATGGGAATGGCATCTTAGGTGCGTCTTACCAGATGACCCTAAGGCCTTCATGTTATTGAAGAACCTCATCACATAGGTCGTAATCTTCTACTACGTCTTCTTAAATTTACTTTTTTCTCTCTTGGTCTTCTGTTGTTGTTGCTACATCATGGATAATTTTAGCCCAATCCCTCTAAGCTCCTCCTCCACCGCCGCTGCCCCCTGCCTATTCCAAGAGCTACTAGAGAAGCTGTGTCTTGCCTCTTATTGCCATGCCACTAGATAAGCTATGTCTACCGTTGTAGCTCTTGATTTAGGGCATGCACACGCTCCCACAAGGCATCATCCCTAGCAACTAATCTAGTGGCAGAGGATGGGGACCTACTATTAAGGTAGAGCTCATCTCATATATGTAACCCTTGTAAAGGCTGCAAACCACCTGGGTCCAAATATCTTCCTCATTTTGAGGAGGGATGTTAGCATTGAGCCTAGCCTCCATCACTGGATCAATTGCTAGGGATGATACATTGCGGAGCGTGTGCATGTCCTAATTATTACTTAAAGAATAATGCACCAAATTAATAATTAAAAAAAACTACTTAGTACTTAAAAAAAAAGACTTACCTATGGCAACATCTCCTGGTGGCGGTGATGGTGCGGTGGCAGGCAAAGGCAATGGTGGCAGTGGACCATTGATGGAGAGTTTACAGAACCAAAAAGCAAAAAGCAAAGAGTAAGAAGAAAAGTGTAACAAAAGCATAACCGAATAAAAAATGATTAAAATGTAGAGAACTTCAAGACAAGGACAATGGTGGTCTCCTTAGCAAAAACAACAGTGCGATGGAGAGCAATGGTTCGAAAACCATCCGAGATGGAGAGGAGAGATGAAACGAGAGAGAATTGACAGGAGAAGAAATGAAGGAGGAGGGTGGATGGAAGGATATTTAAAACACTCACCGATAGATTTTTAACCATTATCGATGGAAATTTGCTGGTAACTTGAGCCAAAAATGCCGGTGTTTCCCTTTATTATTATCGGTAAAAAATCCGTCGATAATACTACAATTTCTTAAAAGCTATTTTTTAGCCCATTACGAGCGATTTTCCCACCAAAAAATCCGCTAATAACTTCATCAATCAAGTGTGATATTTGAAAATTAGAATATCGGTGGAAAAATTGGATAGTAATGGCCAAAAAATTTGCTGGTAACTTCACCGGTCAAGTAGTTTTTGAAAATTCAAATTCCAGCGGAAAAATCTAGTGGTAATGTGCTAAAAAATCCACCGATAAAGGCTTTTTTTAAAAAAAAAAATTATTGATGTATTATTGGTAAAAAAATTTTATCAATAATGGGCACACTAAATTTGGCACTTGATGGTGCAAATATTATCAATGGATTACAAATGGCAAAATCCATTGATAATGGCTTTTCTAAAAAATATTATGTTATTTCTTTCTTTTCCACCCGTAAATTCGAAACATTCATTTTCAGGTCGTGTAGCTTGGGGCTCCATTATGCATTGAGACATAAGAGAATAAAATATAGTTTTGAGTAGGATTTATCACACCCCAACAACTGAGTTAAAGGCTCTTATTTATGGACGAATTTCGAAAGGTAATCAGTAACTGCTCTAGCGAAGTGCCACAATGATATTGGTTCAACGTGGGCATCAGGCTTTATTATCTGCTTGCTCATCATTCACGCATCCACGTTTGTTTTTATTCTTTTGTTTTTGCATGAACATACATTACCCGAGCTCTATTTTCATAGAGATATAGGGTGCATTTGTTTTAGATTTTGAAAAAGGTCATCATTAAACATAAATTTTATATATAATTGAAAAAACTAAAACTGTTTTTTTTCATAAGCTACTAATTTTACCTTATATAAAAAAGGTGAAAACTGATTTTTTTAAAATTTTGATTTTTTTTTAAATTATCCAAATATACCAAAAGTGATTATTTTTTGATAAAAAAAGTGATTATTATTCAAAATAATCACAAACAAATGCATCCATAGTTAGTGCTTGCTACCATGCTTCTCCTTCAAGGTATATAATGCCTTTGTGAAATCAATTCTTTGTCTTCACGTTCTTCTAAGTCCATGAGTTTCTTTAATTCGATCCTTAATTTTATTGAACTTACCTACCCATTACTCCTTTCTTACACATATATTAATTCTTTTGCTATTATTTTGATGATAATATAAGATCTCATCTTTGAACTATAGTATTTGCTTAATACTTTGTTGAATTTACTACTCAACTCATGGCTTCAATATTCTTTATAAGATGAATTACATTTGACCCCAACGCATGTAATTACTAATTAGATAAGGATGGAAATTCATTTATTCTAAGAATAAGTTATATACATTTGCTTCAGTTAATAGTCTTTTATAAAGATTGAATTCAATTAACCCAACTGTCAAATTATGTGATATTATAATTATGATCAAGGGTCCCAAATATAAAAGAAATTAGATAACAATACCTAAATATTTTCAAAAATATATTATATGTCAAAATAAAGATAATGAATTATCAAATCATTTTATATTTTATTGAATTATATAGACTTGATCTACTAGTATGAACTTTTAATTTAACGGTTGAATTAATGAAATTTTATATTTATAAAAAGTTATTGGATGAATAAGTATACTATAATTTACTCTTATGGTGTGTTTAGTTGTGAAGAAAATAGAGATTAAAATTTCATAGATGAATTTCATGTGTAAAATTTCATAGATGAAAATTTTACACGCAAAGCTCATTTATGAAACTTTCACTCTCTTTTTTTACCTTCCAAGCAAATGCACTGTTAGAGTAAATGGATTTTTACCCATTAGTTAATGAGTGTAATCTATATGCAATAACAATAATTCAATCAAAATTTTTATTATTTACATGATCTTACAAGCAGTGAGTGTGAAAGAATATAATCACATTTACATTCATAACAAAATATAATTGGCTAATAAAGTTTTCTTTAATATACTCTCAAAACATTAAAACTAAGTTAATCATGTAAAATATTTTACACTAATAATATTTTTTTTGGTTTTCTTTTTGGTAGGGGGAGGTTGGTTCATAATGAGTCTAATTTAATATGTGGTTCCAGTACTTTTTGAACTTAGGTCCCATAAGATACTTTTTTGGAGTGGAGCAAAGGAGCAATGAGTTATTTTTGGTTGATCAATTTTTTTTAATACTTTTTTGAAAGGTCAATTAGTTCAAAGAGCTATGTTTTTGGTTTTTGGTCGAAAAGGTCATAAGTTCAAAGAGCTAGTTAGATCCAATTTTTTTCACACATTGGATCATTATCCTATTTTGTGATTATTGACCTTTCGTTTGGCGGTTCTTGCCCTAGTCTCAAAGGCCCAAGAATTATGCTGAACCCGTGGTGAAGAATTGGGCTCCTATCCAAATGGAAAAACTTCATCTATTCTGTAAAAGCACATATTATTTGACCAAAAAAAGGATTAAAAGGGCATATTATTAAGTATTGGCAAAAGGTTAAAAAAATGAAGGTATAAAATAGGATAAATTATACTCACCTTTCCCAAGGTTTATCAAAATTCAACTCACTTCCGTTCTAATTGTCCAACCTATATTAATTTCCCCGAATTTAATAACTTTTAACATGAGTTACCAAAAATGCCCCATTTTCATCCTCAGCCTTTGTCACTCACATAGTCCTCTTGCGCTTTCTCCTGTTCCATAGCCTATCACCGAAACAAGGGACATAATGGCTCATCACTTGAATCTAATACTCACCTTCCCATCATTACTACAACACTAGCAACACCACCGCCCCAACATCCATCTATTCTATTCATAAACCAATATAGAACAACTTCCACCACTTCCAATTATGCTCCTTCTTCTTGCAATACCAATACTCCAACAAATATATATGTATAAGGTTATTGGATATGAGTTGTGAAGACCGAAGAAGATTGAGACTGAGATTGAAATTCCTCCTCTGCAAGCTAACTAAGAAACATATGGGCAAAAGATGCATTTTGTGTGTTGGCTAGGTGGAGCTATACAAGGAACAACACAGAAAAGGAGAAAAAGGGAGGGATGTTATTGTATTATGCTGGGCTAAAGTGAGTGGTGAGGGAGAAATGGTCTTTACCCTTCAATCCTGTTGTGATGCCTCAGATCCACGTGTCACTTGATAAGTCTAGTACGGCCATTGGATTCCCTAGGACCCCCGAGTCGCCAAATGGGCTTCGAATGCATGAAGGACCAAAAATATACAGAAAATTGCATTTCTTGACTGTTGTAGCGGTCCATAACGCTAGGATGGTGTTTGGTCATGGAGACCGCTACAACGGTCAAGTGTGTATGTGCGTATATGTTTGGTTTGTTGGAAACTGATCGTTATAGCGGTCAAGTGTGTGCATGTTAGCGATGTTTCTCCTGACTGCCATAGTGGTCATATACCACTATAACGATCCCTTTAGAACAGTCTTACATCAGAATGACATAGATTTGGTTAAGTAACACCCTTCTCCCTATAAAAACCCCTCCCCACGAGTTTTAACCTTAGAGTTGCGAACCATGATCTCTTCTGCTCATCTTCCACTCTTTCACTCTCTACCTCCTTCAATCCTACCTCATCCTAGCTTCAAGATAAGGATTTGTCAATAGATTATGCTATTTTCCCCTCATTTCTTCCCATCTTATGTGATTGGGAGTTTATGTTCTTAGTTGTTGTAAAGTTTGGTTATTCTTCAAATGTTCATGAGGTTGTTCTAGTATAGCTATAGTTTATTCATGAGTTTTGTTACTTCCATGGTAGGCATTGGTGCCATTCCCGCTCCCAAGAGCTTGGTGCTGGCACCTCTTTGCCAACCCCTTCAAGTGAGCGGGTTTAAGCTCATGACTCTATTTTTAGCCATTACAAATAGTTTCCATACAACGTTTATACCTTCCAAGAATTTAGAAATTCAATTGCTATTAACATGATTTTTTAAATTATGCCAAATTAGAAAAATTGTGATTTAATAGCCTTCCATGAAAATGCATGACTTTTAGAAAAATACATAGAACCATTATTGATGCTTGTATGCCATATAAGTTATTATGCTTTTTAATTGCTTCTAGTAAATTATGAAAAGGGAGTGTTTGTTCAGAAATTCAAAAGTGAACTGTAGAAGTGATGGAAAGCATTAAATTGATAATCCTAGCTTTGAGATTTTAGCATATGGACCGTGAGTGATGTTTGGATAGAAATTTAGAGAAAGACAGAGCTATGAGTTAATGACAGTAAATTCATTAACCTTGGTATAACATGATGCCCACGAGGGCAATTACTCTACACTTAGATTAGTCCACGATGGATGCGATTCACAAGGAACTATTAAAATCTCAGGTGCTTTTATATGCGAGTGATTGAGCATCGCTTTTATGAAACCTTTAGTAATCTGTCTCCTTTTAATCCCTTAGAGAAATTATCATGTTTTCTTATGATTTACACGAAACTGAAGTTATTACTATAATTATATATTATGAATAGAAATGATTTTGATTACCGCATTATGATTATGTATCTCTCTTGTTGTCCCATTTATACCTGTGGATGAAAACCGACTCACTGAGTTTTAGATGAAACACACCCCTCTCTTTCCCCTTATAGATAGAGCTGCTGTCAGAGTCTTCGGATACCTTATCCTCAGGAGCTATTAGTTTTGTTTTTTGGGTGAGCTTCATTTTGGAGTGAAGTGAGATGTTTTATTTATGTTAGTAGTTCTCATTTAAATTGAAGGCAGGATTTATGGATCATGCATATTTGCATTTACTTGTGTTATTTTGAGGATTTATGTAATTACAAGTGAAAGATTTTATGAGTTAGTTGGAACAATTATTTTGATAGTTGGATAATGTTTATGGATTGTTTTATGACTCATATGAGAAAGTGCTTGCCCGGTTTTTATCTAAATTATGTTTAACTGGAAACTATGAAGTGTTATACATGTCATATCATATAAGGGCTTCCATGGGGTCCCTTTATGTGTCTATCATGTTTCTAAATCGGGTTGTGACACATGTGACTAGATAGGTGGTTTGTTTTATATTCAACAATTAATATTTAATTAGTGTTTAGCGTAGCTTTATCCAAAATCTCTATCAAATTAAAACATCCGAAAAATTTTCTTAAGAAAAGAATCAAAGACACCCTTCAGAAGAAAAAAACAAAGTCTCAAAAAGGATAATCTAACCCTTTAAAAACGCATGCAAGAAGAAAAATATAGCATCAAATTTCATACATTTTAGTCAAAAGGGTTTGCCAATCAAAACACCCAAATTTAGAAACAAAAAAAAATAAAGAACTTTCGCAAAAGAAAAAGCCTAATTTTCAGTTATACTTGTAGCTTGAATGAAGGAGGTAGAGAGAATAAAGAAAAGATGAGAGTGAGTGAGAGAAGAAGAGTGGGGGCATTTTTGGTGACTCATCTTAAGAATGGATAAATCATGAGAGGTTATTGTAGGTTGAACAACTAGAAGGAAGATGGGTTGAATTTGAGCAAATCTCAAGGGATGTGAGTATACTTTCCCCTATAAAATATGAGTCATTTTTATCTCTATTCTCTGCCTTATTTTCATTTAATATATGTTATCTCATTTTTACAATGGATCACATTAAATATCAATGTAAATGAATTAGATTGATCTAGTGAATATGAAGTTCCAAACCAAACCAATGAAAGTATTTCAGACAACAAATTTATATTAAAGCGAAGTTAAACCAAACTTATTATTATTGATTCGATTTTGGATTTATAATTTTTAACCTGATTGTCTCAACACAAATAACATGATCACCTAATCAACTTTTTTCTTTCATTTATTTCTATACTTTCAAAGTTTGGCACAAAATTTTGGTAATAAAGTCACATATTATCTTCTTTGTTTATATTTGTTTAAGAAATTCATCTGTTTGTATCATTATTAAGTATATTATAGCCAAGTTTTACATTATTGTTAGTTGTCATAATGATAAAAACTAAATAAAAAGTTTTAATGTTTTTATTTAAACTTGATAACCATAACCAAAACAACCTAATCTTGTCAAAAAAAAAGTAAAACCAAACAAACCTAGTTAAATTTGATGGATTTAGATTTATTACTCACTCAAATCCACATCAAATCAACACAATTACACCCTTAACATTAATGGTTTGTTTGGATGAGAAGAAAAATAAGAGGAAAGAAAATAAGAAAAAAAAGTAAACTCTCAAACTAGTTCCTAACAATTTCATGGCTAGACAACTTTGTCCCTGACAAATGAAATTACCTTTTAGTCCCTGACAATGTCAAGTATTGGACACTTAATAATCTCTGAAGGAAAATGTTACCTATGTTAGTGATGTTTAAGCAAAATAACGTCATTTTACTCTCCTCGTATATTAAAAAAAGAGTATTGCTGGATGGGATGAAATTTTTTTGTCAAACATGCATGAATAACCATTACACAGTAGTTGTTTAATGTTTTAAAAAATTAAAAATGATAGAAAGAATTTAAAAATGGAATTAATGGCTTGGATTTTTTGCGCATCGATTCGTTGGTGTGATTTTCGAGCCACTGAGCATTTTCCTTAAAAAAAAAACACCATCCAAACAAAAACCCTTCATCTCGATCCCCTTTCTTCATCATCACCACCATCACTAACAAAACCATAACCTTCCCCATGGTTTCACCGCCAACCCTTACTCAACCCACCCCATCTCCACCAACCTCTCTTTATCCGCTGACTTCCTCCTTCACCATCGCATCTTGAAGTCATCATAGACTACCACCGTGTCCTCTGTCATCATCGCTCAACCGCGAACCACTATACTTGTCACCATCGTCTTCCGCCCATAATCGTGGTGGCCTACTCCCTCTCCATCCCATCACAACAGCCTCACCCCCAAACCTTCTAGCTAAATCTCTTCGTTCTATCACACAAATAAAACCTTTGTCCATGTCCTCCTCTTCTATTGAAGCCCTTCTTTCTTTCATTGAAGCAAAAACCTCAAACCTCCAATCTCTTTGTTATAGCCCCAAAATAAAAGCCCTAACCAGCACCCTTTTTTCACTTGATTTCATATTTGGTTTACATCCATTTTATTTATTTTGATTCATTTTTGTCTATTTTTATTCTAATTTTGAAACTAATGTATGGTGAATTGTTTCAACATGTGAATTGAGGTTGTGGGTTGAGGAGGAGTTGGTGATGGAGTCATGGGGAAGGTTGGTGGTAGAGGTTGTAATGATGAAAGGAATGAGAGATGGATTTCTTTTTTTTTTTTGGGTACAAAATGACATCGTTTTGCGTAAACATTACTAACACCGTTAACGTTTTCCACCTTTGAACCACTAAGTGTCCGAAATTTAACATTGTCAAGGACTAACTAGGTAATTTCTTTTTGTCAATGACTAAGTTGCTCGATGATGAAATTATCAGGGTCAATTTGGAGGTTTATTCTAAAATAATGAAGAGAAAAATATGATCTCTTTTTGTATGTTTGGATGGAGGAAAAGTGAAAAAAGAAAAATAAAACTTTTATTAAAACGAGAAATATATCCGTATTATAATAAAAATTATAAATATGGTATTTTAATTCAAACACTAAACACTTTTTATAAATTAAATAAATAATCTATATCATTAAATAAAATGGATTGAGTATGTAACTTTTTTGGTGTCTCCTCAATGAATTGGAATGAGTTTTAATGTCTGCATTAAGTTCATATTAAATTCACAAAAATCTTCGATCCCACATTCCCTTCCCTTCTAGTATGTTCCACGTTTCTTGACTTTCCACTCCTTTGTTAGTGCACTCTTCGTGCAACGCTCCTCCATCCTTCTAACTCCCTAACTTGATTCTTCTCGTTCCATTTTTTCACTCATCTACTCCTCTTCTTCACCATTAGAAACCTCTCCTAACTCCCTAAATCAATTCTTCAGGACACCTAATCCCTAATTTGAAGTAAAGGCAGCTCCAATTGTTCAAGGCTCGGTTCCCCTTTGTGGTGGTTAGGGGGTGATCCAGTGCGACCTGCTCCTACATGTGCATGGTAATGGCACGACATGAGCAGATCCATGGCAGAGATGATAGTGGCCCGACATGTCATTACCAGAGGAGGGCGCTATCGCGCCTAAGGAGAGGCACGACAGGCGGGTAAAGGAGAGGGTGGTGGGCAGCATTGAGTGGCACTGGGGACGGTGGAAGTGTGCACCATTCTTTCACTCTCGGGTTTGTTCATGAGGAAGGTGGACAACGGTCCAACTTCACTCCTTTTTTCCCCTATATTTCCTATGATTCTTTTTGATGAATTGCATTATTGTGTACGGGTTTGCACTTGGGATTGAAATAATGGAGGTTCTAAACCTCCACAAAAATAAACATCAAAACATTTTGGTTTCCCCCGTCAACTCAGCGTGACTCCCTCCATTCTCTTCCAATTGTTCTCTCCCTTATTAACCCTCACACCCACAAATCCACAATCCCTTCTCTTTGTTGCTGTGGACTGGTGGGCTCACTTCTTCCTCAGATTAGAACGCCTTTCCTTCCTAAGATTTCCCCAGATTTGGTACACTTTCATTCATCTCTCTCCCTGTGTTTGCACGTGCGTGCATTCGTTCTGTGATGAATCCTTAATTCGTTCGTTATAAGTTTGTGCATTTATGTTAATCATTAGTTTTTTTAATTATTTTTTTCTGATTTAGGCGAAGAAGTTAAAGGACACGCTCTCGCGCTTCAGAAATTGTTCTATTTTTCTTCGGTTCCTTCCAACCAAGTCCGCAATTTTGTTTAGGTTTGTTTGATAATTGGTGCTTTCGAAATAATTTTGATTTGTATTCTTTTTCTTTGTGATTCTAATTTTCTCTCTATTTTTTGCTTAAATCAGTGATATTAACTTGCATATGCTTTCAGTTATTTTTTATTTTAGAGGAATCTCAATTTTTTCATTTTCATTGGAGTCAATTTTTTAGAGTCTCAAAGTTAGTTGCAGTTGTCACATACTCGTTTCATTGGAGTCAACATTGGTTTTTGTGAGGTAGTTATGTGAGGAGTTTTGTGAGGTACAAGGAGGTTGATATTAAAAGAGGAATGAGAATAAGATTAATCTAAAAAACTCAATCCTAAGGTCTGTTTTTGTTTTGTCACTCTAAAGGCAAACTAAGTTTTGGTGACAACATGAGCGAAGCTTTTTACTTCGTATAGAGCCCATCTTCAATACTTATGAAGAATAAGCAAGTTTATTTTGGTGTTTCATCTACATTTTGGGTTGCTTTTGAGGTAATAGGTTCGTACATGGTCTGTTATTGGGCAGAATTTTTTTTCCTAATAATTTTAAGTGATCATAAGAGAACTTGATAACATTTTGACTTAATTAGGTTCCTTATTGCAGCAATATGGGTAGGAAACTAAATTTCTTTATTCCTAGATATCCCTATGTAGTTGTTAATATTCTTAGAACTCTGTCAATCTAATGGGGGAAACTATGATTAACTCCTCTAATATTTTTTATTAGGTTGGAATGCATACCAGCCCTACAAAGATTAATATACTCAATCTTGGTAGCAACCAGTGAAATGCTGAAGTTAGGTTGGAATGCATACTAGCCCTATAAATTAATACTCAATCTTGGTAGCAACCATTTACAAATTTAGTTACTCTATTTTTTCCTTTGCCACCATATTTTCACTACCCAACTTTGATGCCTCTACCTTCCACCTATTCTTCCACTCATCCACAATTTGGCTACTATTTGGAACTTGATCCAAGAAAGAGGGAATGAGGCATTGGCACATCGGCATACATAGCTTCCAAGGTGGAATTCCATCCACAATGGCTCCAAAATCCACCTATGGAAGGAGGAGACAACACCTTCAATTGGTCACACCAAGGCACCACCATGGCTATGATCACCAATGTTACATAAATTGTTTATATAATGGTTAAAGGCGTTAGGAATTGATACTTACCTTTAAGAACTCAGTGAACATGTATCTAACGACCACTAATTTGATGAAATCCCTTATGATCGAACACATTGGTGATTCAAGCATAGAGGGAAAGAAAATCACAGAGAGGACAAGATAACTTAAGGGTAGCCGTCATAGAGTGATTGGCAATGGTGGATCCTCAGATTTGAACCTGGATGCATTTATAAGAGACATTTCAAGGCTATTGGTGGGTTGAGGATGCATCTTGGGCTATGTAACCATGTATTAAATCAAGGGTTGATGGGTCTTATTTCAATTACCTGTTAAGACATAGTTGACATTGGAAAATATCATATAAGTGAACCTGACACACTCTCTAATGCCTGAATTTGTCATTGTACATTAGCAATTTGAGGCCTGCATTTTGCAGGAATAGCATTACGCATGATTATGTATACCAAGGCTCGAGTCTACTGAAGATATCTAAGTTGTTTAATAGAGATTATCACTTTTAGAAGCTATGAGCGAAGAGCGATATGAGATATTATGTACTTAGCCAAATGCCACGGATAATGCTAGAGGGCACAGACATTGTTATATTCTTAATGTTATCAATTAAAGGCTACTATCTATAGTGTAATGGATTAAGGGGGTATATAGCTAGGCACATTCTCTTTTGAAGTTTGTTTCCATTCATTTTTCTAAGTAAAGGTATGATCACAAACGTACTTCTTTCTCTAATCAGAAAAAGATGAGTATAAATAGAATATAGAATAATAAAAAATATTATTTTAACATCCAAAAAAGTGAATGTCTAATGGAATATTCATTTTATTGCCATTAGATGTGATGGTGGTTACCATTCGTCTTTAACATCTATCGCATCTAATGGTTATAAAGTAGGTATCTCAGGATACACCTACTTTTTGGGTGTTAGAATAATATTACCTTAATAAAATAAATATTCAAATATAATATAACATGTTCAAATATAAAAAAAAGAGTAAAAGAAATGAGTATTAATTTAACACACTCAAATAATGTATTTTCTAAAGTTATGTAACATGTTTTCTCCAAATGTCATTCCAATTGTACTTGATGATACTTATATTTAATTAGGAGGCAAAAAAGTGATCAAATATCTTGAACATATGTAATATTTTGCACTAATACCAAATATTTCCAAAAAATAAAAGGCGCGTGCCTGCGAAGTCGCTAGTAAGTATATAATAACATTACAATAATATTAAGTTTTTATTAACTTTCAAAATATAAAATTATTTAAAATGAGTTGTTTAGATAAAATTAAATATAATATAAATTCTTAAACTTTGCAAATTTTTAAAGTTGAAGTCAGTAAAAATTAAGTTACTCAATTTTCATCTTTCTTCTCACTTTTTTGTAGGTTGGAGAAAGAAAATTTAAATTATAGGGCCCACATTATTTTTTCTTTTCTCCCTTGTTTTTCACTATGATTGAAACCAGGGAAGCTCAATTTTTGAGACATTTTCTTTGATCGAGCTTTTTGTCTTCACATTTTCATCTAAACCAAATGTAGAGTAAGTGACATAATAACATCTCCCATAGCCTCTAAAGTGGCAACAACAAAAAAAATGTTAAAATTAATTTTTTTTTAACCTAGAGTATTCACCGTCAAAGCAATGACTATTCCTCTCGATTCATAGAAAGAATTGAACCCTTGGCTACATAATTAAGGAGCCTAACTGACTACCAATCATGCTAGGCTTTGTGGTTAAATTAATTATGTCTTTAAAACTATGTAAAAAATATTCAAAATCTAACATTTCTTCTGATCGCTTTAATAAATGATAAATTTTCAATCTTTTCTAAACCTATTAAATTTGCTTTTGTTTCCGTACATAATCCAAATCTTCTCAAAGCCCCAATTACTTTTTCATTTCTTGCATTCAAATTTCTATCTTTGAGAACTTTCGTTCGTCTAAGATGGAACAAAAGTCCTCTGATTAGTGTGGAGATAGGAACTGGATTGTGCCCTTCGCTCTAGAGATCCTCGCCTCAAGGACATTCTGGTAGTTTTGTGATGATATTGTATTATATTTAAAATTTGAGGATTTAGTATTATAAATTATAATGATGCAATATTAGCTAGATATTAGTTAAATCTAAGACTTAGATCAATATTATTTTATTACTTTTAAGTCTTTTTCTTTGGTTAAAGAAAATTGCATGCTAATTAAATTATTTATATAATTTTTTAGGTCTCGATGGATCCTTATGGAGGGATGAGAATCTATGAGGATTGGGGATGGGGAAAATCCTCCCTCTCGTGTTGTGGAAAATGGGGATGAAAATGGAGAAAACTGAGAGGCTTAAGACAAGAATGAGGACTACTCCCCATCCTTGCCCCAATCGATTGCCATCCCTACTTACACATGAATCTCAAAGTTTGTTGAGATATAAAAATAGAGATTTCTCTGGACCCTATAAAATTTATGGATACCAGTTCCTTCTAGATAACTTGTGGCTAAAAATTTACCACGTGTCTCATTAACTAAATTTATTAATATTTTAAATATTCATGATTAAATCACAACCATTGGATTCAAAAGGGTACCATAACAAAAACCATAAAAATGAGGATAAAATCTACATAAAACTCATTTATTTTTACTCTCATTTTTACTTTCAAATCAAACATACATGAAATATATTGCAGGTTGTTTGTTTGTTGTTTTTAAAAATAGTTTTTGAGTTTTGAAAACAAAAAACCAAAAGAAGTTGTTTAATAATTTGTTTTGTAATAGTTAGTTTTAAAAATTGAAAAACAACATTTGAATTTTAAAAATGAAACACAAAAATAGTTTTAACATGTTTTGTTGTTTTGTTGTTTTAGAGTTAGGTGAAAACATGGTGGCAAACTTGTAATTATAGAGAGTTTCTATTCTTTCAATTCCTTCGATTCTTGTGGGAATGTTTCTCATGTTTTATTGTGTTTGATGGTCTAACCACACAACTCCAACTTCAGTTAAACCTTCCCATAACCACCGGCCAACCCCCAAATCCACCGGACCTAGCCTAGATCACTGGCGAGGCACGCGAACCAGCCCCAAGCTCCTTCGCGAACCAAGGTCCTGGATGACCAAGCTCCTCTTGACCAAGCTCCTCAGGCTCCTTCACCACCACTCCGCGACCCAGCCGAACCCTGAGTTCACCCCCGTTCGCTGGCCTCGCGACCTGTGAAGGCCAGTCTCGCGCGCCCCTTGCTTTGAGACTTGAATTTAAAGAGCTCATCAGCTCCTTCTTATACTCGCCCAGCAAGTTCGGTAGGTCTTCTTGGAAAGGGACCAGAGTGTGTCTATTTTCCACGGCCCCGTTTCGTGTGACGGTGGCAACAACGGAGCACCATTGGTTCTTCTTCGAGGAGCGCCTCTGGAATTGCCAGTGTAAGAAGGCACAGACAAGGAGTGGCTCCTGGTAAGGCCTCTAAGTGGAGGGATACATGAATGAACCGATTACACACTAGAATAAGAGGATCCTGAGGCTGTATAGGTATGAGACTATACAGTTGAGGATGACTTATATGAATTGATTGGTACTACCTATGCCAACAAAGATACATATTCTTTTTGGTAGCCCATCACGAAAGAACTCCACGGTTAAGCGTTCTTGACTTGAAGTAATTTTGCGATGGGTGACCTCTTGGGAAGTTTTCCAAGAAGTGTGTAAGTGAGGACAAAGCACACTGAAAGTCAGTGTTGGTTTTGGGGACAAGTTGTCAATCCATAAAGCAGGAGATGTTACACCTCCAGCCTAATAAGGATTGGCTGGAAGGGGCCGAACCAATGGGCTATTTAATGGGTTCATCAGGAATGCTTTGGGGTCTTGCTTGGATTATAATTCATCAAGTTTCAAGGTTGGTAGTGGTGGGTTAAACCATGGTGGCGTTGGGGTTGGTGATTTAGTTGAAGGGTTGAGGAACATGGAACATGTCTATTAAATGTTTATCAGTAAAATTCATGTAGTTTAAGATAATGGAATGTCATTTGATGTTTTTAATCTGCGTGTTCATCATTAGCATTTAAATCAAATCCTGATATTGAAGTTATAACCGCATTTTACACTTCAGATCTAGTGTTAGGACTGGCATTGTGTAATTTGGCGCTTAAACTTTTTACACTATATTAAACATTGCCCTTGGAGAAAGTATTGGTGTACTTTGCTTGTAATTGGTTGGATCTCATGGTTTTTATGACATTGACTGTCCAAAGTAGTTTGGATGAAGGTTGAGTTGGGTTCTACTCACCATGGAGATCTCAAGCCATGAACGATCTATAATTCAATTGAAGGAGCAGTTTTGTGTTGCACCTAAAATTGATTTTCCTAGTTGCCGCATATGAAAACTCATCCTCTGCATATACATAATTTGATGGAAAAGTTCTTTTTTGTTTGGTTAGAGGATAATCATGGTCCTTCTGATTCAATAATTACCATTTGAAAGTGTGAAATGCAACATAAAAGATTTTGCTATAATGACTTTTTTCTAGAGCTATAGGTTGTTCATTTAATTATTTTAATTCTTCAACCAAATGTTGGATGTTCATTTAATTATTTTCCAGTTAGTGGTTGATCAATATCTTCAAGTTAGGGGTACCTCTAAGGTAGCATGTGATATTGAAACACATTATAGTGTCAATAAAGATCTCAATGATTCTTCAACAAAAGCATGGCAAGAGAAAATGAGGACTTTATTCGGAACTATGTGCATAAGTGGAAATACGAGACAAATTATTTAGAAAATTGGAGGATAAAGATTGTCTAACATTGAAGCTATGAATGATAATGTAAATTTAGATGTGAATTCTAATGGGGACAACACAATAAGAATTGACTGATTACAAGGGAAATTGCAAGATATTGTAACCAAATTGCAAATTGGATATGGCTACAAGAAAATCATGCATAGCTTATAAATGGATTTATAAATGTAAATTGATACCAAGTTATATTAAGACTATTTTTAGAATAGGAAGTTGTATTAAGACTTTATTTATTAAGTATGTATAAAAAATATTATTTATAAAATATAATAGTTAAAATTTATATTTTATAGTAATGTAATTTACTAAACATTTTTTTTATTAGTTTTAAAAGTTATTTTTCAAAAAATTTATTCAAATAGGTTTTTTGTTTTTCACTATTATAAAATTTTTGAAGTTAAATTATCAAATATGTTTTTTCTGTTTTTTATTTTTAAAAAATAAATTTACACTTATTTTTTAAAATAATTTTAAAAAATTTAAGAAGAAAAATACTTTCAAACAAGTCCATGATTTTTATAATGTAATTCCATGTAAATTAATATTCTTTTAGTCGTTTCATTTGGATATTGATGTTTGATAGGCCGTGCAACACAAGACATACATAATTAAACTTATTTCAAACAAGCCCCTCATTGCTGTGCAGGCCGACTGGGCGGGCAGCCCGAGGTGCAGGTAACCACAAGTGACTGACTGGGAGTTGCAAACCGGTTGTTGAGCCTTTGACTACTTCAACAACCTTTCAACTCCACTACGGCACTCCCTCACCAAAACAACACCAATTTTGAAATAAATAAACTAATAAAAAAAGAATATCATTCTTGAAGAGTTATATTATTTGGACTTATAATATATGGATATTCGTATTCAACTATATTTCATTTATTATTAGATGAGATATAGATCCTACTTTAATGAGATTCACACCACATCTAATAATAATAAATAAGAGTTCAATACAATATCACATATATTATGAGGACAAATAACATTTTTCAAGTTGAAAACCTCGTCTCCATCAAAGTTGATTAACTCATCGGTACCAAAGCAGTTTTTCTGTAATAATTGAATATGGTTATATTTGTTCATTGTCAAATAGGATTAAAAATGATAAATTGAGTAGGGGTTTAATTTATATGCATCCGGGACTAAAGATGATCATGTCTCGCAGCTCATTATTTAAAAGGTTATATAAAAATAGAATAATTTAATTGGATGATGGTCCATTAAAATTAATTTCATAGAGTTTTTTAATGGTTTGTAGATTTTTTTTAATAACTCAAACTTTCTTAATTTTTTTAAAAATATTAAAGTTTTGACGTTATTGTAGTATATACGTCGCAAACTATTTGATGCTATTGCAGAAGCCGAAAAATTCGTAGACATAAACACTCTTGTTTTTTGAATTAAAAAAAATAAACACTCTTGTTTTCTCTTCTCTTCCGTTCATTTGTGTCAAAGCAACATAGTGATAGTATACATACACACGAGGAACTGGTAATATTTCTCTTGTTTCTCTTTCTGTGTTTTAAGTTTCTGGGCCTTGTTACTTTCTACTCACTATAGTAAAAATGGACACATAAAAGTCAGGTTTGTATTCAAATATAACTGTCCAACTGTGTCACCCCTTGATATTTATGTGACAACAACAATCACACAGTGACTAAAGTTTGATACTTTGAGAATTTCTGAATCTGGGTATTGAAATTCATTGCTTGTCATCATCTTTTGAAAGAGTTTGTAAATGTTCTTACTTTGTTTTCTCTCTCTTATCTTATGGCCTAAGGGTAACAATTGTGGGTCTGTGCAGCATTAATGTTTGCTTAGTGAACTAGGATATAGTTTTTTTTTGTTTTTTCTTTAATATAATCAAATAATCTCATGAACACCCCCTTAGTCCACTTGTTTGTTTCCTATATTTAACTTTAGTTTGAACATTATTTGATTTTGTTTTTCAATGCCTATGTTTCTTGCAGTAGCTAATTCATAATTTGCTGGGGTCTCAGAGTGATTTCCTTGGAAACATGATCGTCTCTGCTCTTTTGACATCTGTTGGGATCAACACTGTTCTGTGTGTGTTGTTCTTCACACTGTATTCTATATTGAGGAAACAACCCAGCAACTATGATGTTTACGTGCCGCGCCTGCTGGCCGAAGGAACTTCCAAGAGGAGAAGCACTTTCAACTTAGAAAGACTAATACCTTCTCCAGGTTGGGTTGCAAAAGCCTGGAGACTTTCTGAAGACGAACTGCTATCATTATCAGGCTTAGATGGTGTGGTGTTTATGCGCATTATAACCTTCAGGTATTTGTTTCGCTCCATTAGAGGATAGTACCATGACTATCATGTTTTGTTGAGTTTGTTCATGACAAATCAAGCATTTCTCATTTAAACTGAGTTCTTATATTTTGTTTGGTGCAGTTTGAAAATGTTCACTTTTGCTGGTGTTATTGGGGTCCTTGTGCTTCTTCCAGTAAACTGCTGGGGAGATCATCTACAAAATTTTGACATTGGTAACTTCACCAGCAACTCCTTGGATGTGTTCACCATATCAAATGTAAACAATGGCTCTAACTGGTGAATACTACCTCAAGATTTTATTGCCTTAATTGAGCCGTGCTTGGAGAACTTACTTCATCCATGGAAGATTTTCTGCTCAGCATTTATCTTTTGTTATTTGCTCACAACGGGATTAGAATCTTTATGTGATTGTTTTCCTTTACTGTTTCTGATTCAGGTTGTGGGTCCATTTCTGTGCTGTATATCTTGTCACTGGATTCATATGCTTACTACTCTTTTATGTAAGTACATGTACTCAAAAGTTTATGGAAATATGTTGTCTAATTACTTCTGCTGTCTTCATAGTTAATGCCTTTTATGTTGGACTTAATTATGGTGCTTTAAGATGAATAAGAAATACATAAATATCTATTATATATTTTTTGCTGACATACTAGACTAATTGTAATTAACATGATAAGAATTGCCTCTTGATTCTGCATATCCTGATAAGGGTTCTCCTTTCCTTTTAATTTTCATTATTCATTGAAGTATAAGTAGACATAGCTTATGAACCAGCAATTGAACTACTTTCTCATTTATCAATATTATTTTGATTTTCAGGAATTTAGACACATATCTTCGAGAAGAATTTCTTATTTTTATTCATCCAAACCTCAGCCTCATCACTTCACCATTTTAGTGCACGGCATTCCCACTTCCCCCAGTTGCAGCATCAGTGACAGTGTTGAGAGCTTCTTTAAAGAGCTTTATCCTTCTACATACCTGTCTCATGTGGTTGTTCGCAAAACAAGCAAAATCCAAAGTCTCCTTGTAAGTATCGTGTTGAATTTTTCTTTTCTTTTTTTATAACTTGATTTTTTCCTTTTACATTTTACATTTTCTTGGAAACTTGTATTTATAGTCTTCTGAAGGAGGGCAGAATTTTGTGGCTTTGAGTATGTTCACCACATTTGTGCCTTTAATTTCAACATTTGAGCATTGAGGGATATCATTTGTGGTAGACAAAGTAGCCAAATTGGAGCTTCAAGTGAATAACAAAAAGTGATAGGAACCTCTTTTTCATTTCAACCATGGAATTCCCAACACTTTAACACTGTGCTTGTGAAAAGTAGCCTAGATTATTAAGCCATGGTAGTTGTACTGCAGCTGTACTACACTGTAGGTTTTAATTCCTTGCAACAATTATGATATTCAAAGTTTCTATTATAATGTATTCTATCCTATGCATGGTTTGAGCATCATTTATTAAGTTTAACAGGGTACCCAAATTATATTTTCAACTATGCGCATAAGGTGAATGCTATTTTCTTTTATCAAATTCAGTGCTTCAGAAAACTTTATTTCTATATCGTTTTTAAGTATTATGCAACTCATTTGCCTGTCTTTCCATTCCTTTAATCTAGAATGAAGCCAGAAATTTGTATAAAAGGATTACTCAATTACGGTCTGCCCCCACTCAGCAAAAGCATAATCGTGGTGGATTTTTTGGACGAAAAAATAATCTTGTAGAGCATTATGAAAAGAAGTTAGAGGACATTGAGGAGAATGTAAGGCTGAAGCAGTCAGAGGATTCATTGGCAGGAGAAGTATGTGGTAATCTTTGTCTTCTTTTTCCAAATAAAACATGAAAGTTGAAAGTAGTTTCAATCTTGATTTAACTATTTGCATTTTTTTATGTGTTGTTAAAAAGTGCATCCTATTAATATATATTCTTGTTTGATATTCAAGGAGGCTCGAGCTGCCTTTGTGTTCTTCAAGTCTCGTTATGGAGCTGCAACTGCTTCCCGTTTGAAGCAATCAGTCAATCCCACCCAGTGGATTACTGAGCAAGCTCCAGAACCTCATGATGTTTTCTGGCCTCTCTTTCCGAGTCATTTATTCGAAGATGGATTTCTAAGTTGGTGGTTGTGGCTGCGACTATTCTTTTCACTATTGTGTTCCTTATTCCTGTTGTATTTGTACAGGGGCTTACCAATCTGAGTCAATTGGAAGTTTTGTTTCCCTTCTTAACTAGTATTCTAACCATGTAAGTTAACTTGATTTATTTCTCCATTTTTATTTTAAGATGCATAGCCCCTCTCTCTTTTCAGCTACTTTGCTTCTCTTGTTTCTACTCCTCTCATGGTCTCATTATCCTTGGAGTTTATGCTCTCTCCAAAGAAAAGTTTTCAGGATTGCATGAGAATTAGGTCAAATTGATTGTTGAGTGTTCATCAAGCGTATTCTTTCAATCACTGACTAGGCCACAAGTTGGTGATCTCAGATTTTATGATGCCTTTGTTTCATGTATAGTTCATTACAGAATATCAGTTAGTTCAGACAAGGATAAAGCCAGGAAGCTGTAAATTGAGTTTAAAGCACAAAGCAAATTGTCATATCAAATTAGTTGGTCAGAACTCAGAACTGTGTTGACTTTTATTGGTTGAAAGAAAAACAAAAGTTTCATGGATGTCTATACTGAGGAGTATTATAGTCAAATTTCTTGCACACTGCCTCTGTACTCAGAGACTCCTGTGATAAACCTTGTTTTTCAGTACATATTTCTTGTAGATGGTAAATGCTAGTTTTACAAGTGATATATGATGATAGTTATTACTTGAAGGTCAGAGTTGATCTTGTAGAACTTTTTGTCAGCTCTACTCATTGTTGACATTTCTTGCTGCTTGGACAGTTGGATGTTTGAATCACACCATTCATCTCTGGTCAAATATCTTCATATGATTTTAATTTTTTGTATAGCCAAATCCTATCGTTTTGGTTACTTGTGATGCTATTATCTTCTTAATCTGTTGGCATGCTAGTTTTAGCTTTATGCTTTGTTTTCTCAGCTTTATAATGCCAAATATCTGAGCCTTTTGTGAATCTTCTTACAGAAAATTTGTCAGTCAAGTAATCACTGGATACCTTCCCAGTCTCATTCTTCAGTTGTTTCTGAAATTGGTGCCTCCTGTCATGGAGTTCCTTCCGCCATTCAAGGACAGATCTCGCATAGTAATATAGAAATGAGTGCAACTAATAAAGTGCTGTGGTTCACAATATGGAATGTGTTTTTTGCAACTGTATTTTCTGGGTCAATTCTGTCTATGCTGGCTATTTTCCTTGATCTCAAGAACATTCCTGGGAAGCTGGCTGCTGCAGTTCCATTACAGGTTAGACAATGTTTCTCCCAATTGTAATATTTCCTGAAACTCACATTCTATTACCAAAAATCTGGTGCAGGTTGGAACACATTTTTCCCCTTTACAAAGTTTCTTCAAACTTCTGTCCAAATTATTTTTGAGGAGTAAAAACAACTAATCATTTATCCTTGAATTTTGAACCATGCGGGTGTGGAACTGAACCATGTTTTATATTCCATGAGTTAATCTGGTCTCTGCATATCTTCTATTCTATTGTCTGATCATTCATGTGAAGAAACATCACCATCATCAATCATGACTTTCGAACAATATGAAGATACAAGTGTCCTTATTTTTTGCTTAAGCGGCTGCCACAATTATAGCTTCTTTTCTAAAATCTACCCAAATGAATTTATTCCATGAATCTTTCATGTCATTTACCCAGAAAAAAATAAAAAACAAGAAAACTACATTTGGCTAGTCATTATTGGTGTTATCTATCACTTTAAGCAAGTCATAGGATCTCAATTCAAGTCCAAAAGCTGCATAGTGCATACCACTTTATAATGATATTAAATTCTTTATTTCTATCTTTTTAATGCAATTAATTGTGGTTTGATTGTAGGCATCCTTTTTCATTGCTTACGTCGTCACATCAGGATGGACAAGCGTGTCATCAGAACTCTTCCGAATAGTTCCTCTCATTTTCAGTTTGATAAGAAGGCCTTTCACAAGTCCAAATGATGAATTTCAAGTCCCATCTATTCCATACCACAAGGATATTCCAAGGGTCCTTTTCTTTGGGCTTCTTGGTATTACATATTTCTTCCTAGCTCCACTAATTTTACCATTCCTCTTGGTCTACCTTTGTCTTGCATACATCATTTTTCGAAACCAGGTCAGCATTTCTTTGGATATTAATCTTGTTATCTATCTATTTCAGGACAAGTTTTTATTTGCTGAGCTTATTTATGCCATAAATGAGTTTCTACCGGGCTTCCACCAATTAAAAGAAGGGGGTTATATGCTTTTGAAAATCCGGACAAAAATATGTATCGTGTAGGAAATGTTCAAGAATCAAGAAATAGAACCATTTCTGGGCCCCCACCTAACAGCTTTGCTTGGGTTGAGTCATTTTTCACATGGTTCCAACAATTTATGACCAAGTTGTTAGAACTCGGAAGTTATATCCTCGTTGCATCAATTCTTTACGAGTATAAGCACCAACTAAAGTAGGAGCATTATCCATCCTTCAGGTCTAAATGGCTCCTAAGTAAGGAGGTATTTTAGAGATATATAATCAATCCTCTATCTCCCCTGAACAGATAAATTCGGATATTGGTTCACTCTGTTCCATAATTGAAAACTTGTTCACCAGGACTTCTTGGACTTGGAAGGTCTGAATGATGTGCAACAACGATAAAGTCTTTTCCTGCTAGGTGGGGAAGGTTGGGATGATGAAGCCAAAGAATATTTTAAGCCAAATAATGGAACTAAGTAGATGCCTAGAAAGTGTTGAAGGCATTGCAGTGTTATATACATTGTTTTCAGAAGTTATCTGAAATTAGGCCCTTTAGTTATGGATAAAACTTTCACAAAGTAACCAACGATAGAATAAGCTATTAGTAGTAGAGCAGTGGTTTCAGATATTCTTGCCAAAGAAACTGCTAGAAAAGTATAGAATCAGCAAGGATATGAGAGGCCATCTTGATGTTTTGAACAAAAAGCAATGCATCGTTATCTGGTTCAGTCTAAATGGAGCTAATTCTAATTATACTAACTTCATGAGAGATGTGATTCATGTGAATAAGGAGCAATAACTAGTAAGGGAAACTTCAGATTTAGGTGCTGTGATCCATGTTTTCCTTAGTTATCAAAACTAAATCACAAGTCAGGTCTAAATAGACACGTTAAGACAAATTCTGAAATGTAATGAAGTTTGCAAAAAGAAAGATTGAGGAGAAGCCTAAACAAGTTGCACTTAGATATCTTGGGTCAGTGATTCGCAGTTGATGAAGTTACAGTTGAAAGTATCGTTAACCGAAAGTCTGAAAAACCAAGTTTGAATGTGAAGTGATCGAAAGGATAGCCTCTAGAGTATTTAGCACTTGAATAGTGGTCGCTTTTACTAGATTTTCATGCTTTGCCAATTGGAATGCTATATGGTAAAAGTGTTGAAGTTGACAACTTATATAGTTATTACTAAAGGTGAATGATGTGGGGTAGTTTGTGATGACACAACATATAGAGCCTTGAATGCCTGGTAGAAGTTTCCAATTCTAATGAAGTAACTTATCAATTGTAATGATTTTATGCAAGAATAATTTTCTTTTGGTTGATTTTGGAATCTGAAAATGTTAAGAGTAATTTTATCCATGAAAACATGAGACACCTGCAAACTGGTTTTGATATGACTTTGTACTAACTGATGCTATGCTTACATGTTATGCAGTTTATAAATGTATATGCACCAAAGTATGAAACTGCAGGGAAATTTTGGCCTATTGTGCACTACTCAACGATCTTTTCTCTAGTACTCATGCACATCATTGCAGTGGGAATCTTCGCATTGAAAAAGCTTCCTCTGGCATCCACATTGACTGTTCCTCTTCCAGTCCTCACTCTTCTCTTTAACGAGTACTGCCGAAAACGATTCATACCCATATTTGTTGCATACTCTGCGGAGGTACATTTCAAATCCAGAAAACTGACTATCGCATGAGTCTTGAAACGTTTTAATAGAAAGTTAAACCTCACTTTAGTTCCTGAGTTAGCACACGGCCACGGCTAAGTCATTTTAGTCTTTCACTTTCAAAATGAGTCAAATTGGTCATTGATATTATAGAACGTGAATTGTGTTAGTCCCTCAACCTACTTTTATTTAAAGTTTTGTTAGTTAAATGATGATGTGTAATGTTAAGTGACACTTTGACATGCCATGTGCATTGAATGTGTAGTCTTTAGCTTTCAAAAGGAGTCAAATTAGTCAATGATATTACAAAACATGAATCATATTAGTCCCTTAGCCCACTTTTATTTAACATTTTGTCAGGTAAATGAAGATGTGTAATGTTAAGTGACACTTTGGTATACCATGTGCATCGAGTGTAATGGAGATTTAAATAGCTTATTTTAGTGTCTAAAATTGCACAAAATGAATCATTTTATGATTTGGAATTAAGATTTAAATAACTCATTTTGTGTAATTTCAGACATCAAAATGAGTCATTTTAAACTCTATTATACTCTACATGACACATGGTATGTTAAGGTGTTAATTAATGTTACACATCATCATTTAATTGACAAAATGATAAATGAAAGTGGGCTAAGCGATTAACTTGACTCACGTTTTGCAGTGTGGGACTAACTTAACTCATTTAAAACTCAGATACTAAAATTAACTCGCGAGTATAAATTCAGGACTAGAATGAGATTTAAATCTTAAACGGAAGAGTTTTTGCATGCTGCATTCAGTCCATGAGTTCTGATTTAAACTTGGGTTTATGTTAACAGAGTTTGATTAAGAGGGACAGGGAAGACCAGAATGACTCTACAATGACCGAGTTTTATGACGAATTGGTAAACGCTTATAAAGACCCTGCTTTGGTTCCAATCCAATACTCATCGAACACTGACAGTCTTCGCAGTCCCCTTATATCTGAAGCTTAATGCAGTGCCACAAGAGTATCCTATATTAGACCATTTGTGTTGACTGGTTCCTTTCTGTATGTGAAGGAAGATTTATATTTCAAGAGCAATGGAGTGCAAAAATGAGTAAGAAGACTCAATATTTTCATCTTATGATATCTGGGCTGAAGTCCCCAAAAAAAAAAAAAATACTAGCACGTTACAATATGAAATGGATCCTCTTATGTTAATCTTTACATGTGTGATATCTTACCATTGATTTTTAAAATGAGATATAAACATGACAAGCATAAGAGAATTAATAGTAAGAGACTATATTTGAGAAGGTTATGTAAAATTCAGTGTAAAAATATTAATTCCACTAACGGATGAACCCAAAGCCACAATATAACTATGCTTAGAAAGTCCATCTAAAAAAAATGGCTTCACCAAAAGTATAATGCACTAAATCGTCCAATCCCAACTCAAGAAAAATAAATATTGATGATTAGATTTTTATATAAAGGATTAAAAATTAAGATATTAAATCATGTGATTTTTTTCCGTTACCACATGAATTAAATAACTTAATTTTGATTATTTCTATATAATTTAATGGTTAAAATTTGTTTTGCCCGCCTTTTTTAAAGTATCTAGTCAATGATCAATTTCTAACAATGTATAAGGAAAGAATTTCATGACCAAAGGTTTACTCCCTTAGAAAGCTCTTGTTTCAAATAAATTAATCACTATTTTAATAAATATATTGAAAAATAAATAATAATAATAATAATACTTAAAAAAAAAACTCTCTTGCTTGATATGCCTCTTGATACATTTTTAAAAGTATCACCTCACATGATGAAATAGTCAAAGTGCAATATGTGGGAATAAATAATACTTAATCAAAAGTAATTAGTGCCCCGCACTTTGGTCCGAGTCTCTGATATGGCCTTCTACAACGGATAAAGGACGATTTCTACAAGATTTGTGACATTGACAAAAGGTTGCCGAAAGTTAATCTCAATTTACAATTTGAAAAAAAAATAGTACAATTGATACTCACAACTAGTCAACAACATAGGCCCCAATCATCGACCAGCATGTTATGAGATGAATTCGGGTTCACCATAACCGTTTGACGGTGGACAAGATATGGAAAGTTGGGGGGAGAAAAGAGAGAAGACTCAAAAAGAGTGAAGAAAAAAAATATGAAATTAAATTTACATTTTGAAATGAACCTAGGTCCGAGGAGGTTAACACCCTAATGATGGATAAGCAATTAGCAAAAACCATTCTAATGTGCATCAAATGTGAAAATTCTCCATAAGCTCTATAGCTCATGTGATACGAAGTATCTTAAGGTACTACTGTATAATTATAAGATTCTTTGTGATTTAAGTTACTATAATGGTTTTTAGCATATAATTATGCATCGACTTAAAGATTGTATGCCTATGTTTTAAGTCAGTGTATTCATAAGGATGTTTTCTCAATTTACACAAATATTGAACTCTCCCTTAGAATGAAAGAGAAACTACATTGAGGTCCTGAAGTTTTCTAAATTAAGGACATATTTGGTTATGGAATAAAAATATAGGTAAATTTTTTCATAAATAAACTCTATGTGTAATTTTACATATGAAACTTTTCTATAAAAATTTTATCATTATTTTTACTCTCCAACGAAATATATCCTAAAAAAAAGGTGAACTAGACAAACAATAGAAACGTAACTAAAAGTGGCCTTTAAAGGATTTTGTAAAAAAAACAACGAAAATTGTATTTATAATTTTCAGGATTTTCTTTACAAAATCTTGAAATAGAAAAACCAAAAATACAATTAAAAATTGATTTTTCAAAACCAATCACACTTAAGCATAGAGGTGTACAAGAAACGGGTTGGGTCCTGTTGGACAAAACTTAAACCTGGCCCAATTTTTAGATTTGGTCAATTTTTAAAGCGAAACCTGGCTCGATAATGATCCAATTATGTACCGGGTATATCCGGATAACCCAACACTCAAACAATATATGAGAATTTAGAGATTATACATAGTAAAGTTATAAAATTTTACAAGTAAAAAAAAAATTTAAGAGATATTTTATAATATAGGTTTCAAAATAAATCATATCAATATAAAAATAATATCAAATTATATAAATATATTAATTGAACTTTAAAATTTTATAATTTTTCATAAATTATTATAAAAATATATATCTCTTAAGAAATTATTTAACTTTAGGTTTTAACTTTACGTGTAATCCAAATCCGGCCTTAAAATGTACTTGGTCAAATTTTAAGACCCAAATCTATCCTAATAAATTTTAGACTGGATCGGATTAACGGCCGGGTTGGATTGTAAACACCGCTACTTAAGCATTTTGAATGAGAAAATGGTCAAAAGCAGAAAAGGAAAGAGAAGGGAAAGTGAAGAAGCGCAAAAGAACATTTAACGGAGCATTGACAGGGACCTGCCAAGGGGAAGAGGGAGCAACTAAAATACATGCACAAATTTTTGGCCCATTGGCACTCTTCTCATACTATTACTGCTTTTCCCCCAAAGATTGCTAAAAGTCTCCTTAGGCTCAAAGCTAGAAATAATGACTTTCCTTCTGTGGTTACTGTTTTTCCTACTAACCAACATGAACAAGATTCTATAAGATTCTATGTAAGTATAGATTCACAAAATAAAACATTTACTTAATCAACCTTTCACTCTCTACCTATTAGTTCACTTTACAAATTGATTGTGTTCTTACCTCAAAGTTCGGCAGGAGGTCTTCTCCAAGCGTATGTGCAAGAAGTGATGGCGTACTACTCTAATGCTTAAGTTAGCGAAAGATCAGACAAAGAGGTATAGTGATAGAATTATGTGTCCAATCACACCTAAGGGTATACAGCCCTTTATATAGCTAGTTACCCCCATGAATAAATCATGACATAATCTTCCTTACGTTTTTCTAAATAAGGAGATTTGTGTTCAATTTAGAAGATAGTAGATATGCATCGTATTAGTGAAAAATTATCTGGGATTTATGCCATTGTAAGATTGTAGAGAATCTTGCCAAATCGTGCCTCATCATGTGGGATCTAGGCTAAATTGGTAGAGGATCTGTAGGAAGATACTGTGTCACGTGATTGACTTGTGGAGCCCTCCTCCATTCAAGCTTCTCAATAACTAGATGAGATCTCTAGCCAATATTTCTATTCCAGGACAGATTGCTTATTAAATGAACTAACACATGATAAAAATTCAAATAAACTCACACACACAAGACGAAGTGAGGCATACATGTGTATTAAGTTTAAATCTAAACCCTTAATGCCACTTTAATATCATAAGGTATTCAGCTTTGAAACATCCTTATAAATTATATATAAATGTTTCGTGGGAATTCATATCAGGTTATAATGACATTGCTTGTGATGGCGTACATCAGTTACTTAGCAACATTTATAAAGTGTGGCTAAATAATTAAAAGTATGGTTAAAATATTTTTAAATGTATTTAACCACACTTTACAAATATGATTAATTGTCTAGTACGTGGTTTCCTATAGTTCACCATGTGTATAATATGCTTGGCCGTATAACATCGATTTAAGTTTGAAAAGTCCTCAAAATTCACATGTCCAACACTAAGTAGCAACAGATGCATTGAGTTCTTATTGACTGGGAGTAAGCGAATTTTTGCTTTCCTATTTGAAATTTTAGATAAAACTCCTTGGCTGTTTGACAAACATTATGACACACAATCTAAATAAGACACATGACAAAACTGATGGTGGGACACGTTTTTTTTTAAGACTTTTAAGGAGAGATTAACTAACGACGCGACAATGAAGCTTGGATGCAAAGGCAACATCATAACATGCCACCAACTGAGGCACGAGTTCAGACACACTCTAAGGACATGCAACCTACCTATTGGAATCACAACCTATACCAGTAGTCTTCTTCAACCTACAATTAAGAAAGAACCGAACACTAGAATTAAATTCATATAGGTGATTATGCTAACAGACAACAAATTAGAGAAAAAGTGGGGCCAAATATATGGTTGAATACAAGAAGAGAAAATGGGAAGGACAGGTTATTCCATTCCGTATGACAGGAGCAGTTTGAGCTATTAGCTAGAACAATAATTGAAATCACTTATAGTAGCTAAAGGCCTTCTGAAATTTAAATGCGATACATTTTCATTTTTTTTTATAATAAAAAGTTTTAGATGTGTTTGACACTAATCATTCCATCAAAGCCAGAGTATAGTCCGGCTCTATGGCACTTACAAGGGACTTATATGATTACCTACCAAAAGAATCTCACTACGACAGTAAAAATCAAACTCCCATCCTTATGAAATATGAGCCTGCTCCTTATCACTAATGCCAACCCTTATCAGCTATAATACATTTTCAATTAACCTTGAACTTGTTACAAAATAAAATGCAAATTAAAACATTACTATTTTTTGTGGCCAGCAAATCAATTTGCAAATCAAAAGATGCAACATGCTGAGAAGAATGAACAGCTCTAAATTTAAATATGCTTCAGTGCGCCATTATTTTGATAAGGCCAATTAATCTGATGTCCTATACCGTAGTGGTCTTGATAATGCCACCCACAAGCCAACTAGAATTTAAACTATATTTCTTGGAAAGAATTTTTTTTATTTATTTTTTAAATCTAGCATTTGGGGAACAAGTTGGTTTCAATTCAATCCAATCGATTGACATTTCCTTAAACAAATCAATAAATGATGAATCCAATATCAATGTAAGGATTCTTTTTAAATTATTAAATGATATCATTACATATCTACACATAGAAGTATTGATATGTCCTTAGAAAATAAATGCAAATTATAATTATTAAGGGAAATTACAGCAACCTTCTTGAGGTCATTTGTAATTACACTTATCTCCTTCTAGATTTTAAAATATCACTCACCTCTCCTCACTCTTAACAGAGTTGAGATTATGTTAGCTTACGAACTAAAAAGACATAAATAACCTTAAAAATAAAAACCCTCGACATGAACATTGCATCCATCGTATTAGGGATTGCTAGGGCTAAATGTAGTGGGGCGCTCAAAGGAAGTATGAGAGAGATTCATTTGACGCCATAAAGGAGTGGGTGATGGTGGTTGCAAGGTGGAAGTTGTACAATGGCGCGAGTAGCAGTAGCCAGGGGTAGAGCTAGACTATGTTACTAGGGAGGCCAGTACCAAATAGCTAATGTTACATAAAAAATATATAATTTAGTGATTTTAAACCTTATTTAAAAATTAAATAAAAATTATCATATCTAAAATAAATAAATATTATTCAATCACGAGAAAAATATACATCCTTATCTAATTAAATAAAAAATTGATAAAAGTTAATTAACTAATTTTTGGGTTAAGAATAATGGACAATTTTGAAGGAAACTAAGAGTTTTTAGCTTTTTTTAATTTTTATTTTCAATTTTTTAAATTTGTTAAAGAAAATACTAAAAGTTGAAAATAAAAAGAGTTTTCAATTTTTAAAATTTTTAATATTTTTTTTATAAAATTTAATAAAATGAAAATAAAAATTAAAAACTGGAAAATGAAACGTTTTAAAAATTTTGGAGGGGGACTGCCCTCCTTCCCAACACTACACTCCACCTCTGGCAGTAGCCCTTGGACTTGCCGGATACCTTGTTAGCGACGGCCTTTCAGTCCTGTATCTCGCCGTACTAGTGGAACGGGTTGATGAGCGGTGACGTCCTAGCCAAGGCCGTGGACGAAGATCTTGTGGTGGATGGCATCCTCATCGACGGTGTAGCGGATCTAGTTCGCCACGTTGCGGTGCTTAGCGATTTCCGCGGACAGGAGCCTCAAGGTATGCTTCGAAGGGTTCCAGAAGCTTCGAGATCTGGTCATCATCTTTGTCTTGCTCTCCTCCATGTGGGCCTTGCTGCTGCTGTTGTTGTTGTTGTTGTGAGTGGTGAGGAAAACAGTGTCGCTGGGAGTGGGGGAGAGTTGGAGCGAGTGGGACATGGTGGTTGGGACACTGGTCACGACCGAGGTGCGTGATGGGTCATGGTGGTGGTGGCTGCTGGTGGGGTGGACTAATAAGGGTTGGTGGCCGTGACTATGGGTGGGATGAAGGTTGGTGGCCATGATTGTAGGTGGGGTGAAAGTTGGTGACGGTGGTGACTGTGGGTGGTGGAATTTTGGGATGAGGGTATGTATGACATTTCAATTGAATTTTTTTTCAAAAAATTACCTATCTTTCACGGTGCTTGTTTATTTGTAGATGGATGAATTATGGGTAGGATGAAAATATGTTTACAACTTTTAGACAGTTTATAACATTTACTCAATGATTTATAACTTTTCATGTAAGGTTTGTAATTTTTTTTTTATGTAATCATCTTGGTTAAGAGGTTTATAAATGTTCTATTGTCCACATAGGTTACAACTTCTAAACATAAGTTTACATCATTTTATTCAATGGTTTATAACTTTTCATGAAGATTTACAACTTTTTTTTTCACCTTCCTTTTCAGAAAAATTTACAACTTCTAACATACGTTTACAACATTTTATTCATTGATTTACAACTTTTCAAATAAGGTCTACATTTTTTTCTATTCATATTTCTTAAAAGTTTTATTATTCACATATATTTACAATATTTACACATAAGTTTATAATATTTACGCATAAGTTTACAGCTTCTATCGACCATCACTTACACATGTACTTCATCAATTGGTCACTCATATCTTTATGATATATATAACTCTTCCATCGTACATGAGAATCTCCCATCTTTCATGGTTATTGACGGATAGATTACGGTAGGGGAGAAAATGTAATATTTAAAAACAATTAAGGGGGGTTAATAACTTTTTAAAATCTAGGAAGAACTAAGTGTAATTACGAATGATTTCAAAAAGATTGTTGTAATTTTTTCTTATTATTAATATGAATTTTTATAAATTATATATATATATACACACACCTTAAGTTGTTCATTGGAACCATTATATTCCTGTCATTTTCTTTGTCCAACCATAATCATTAATTTCTGCCCCTTTGATTCATAAAATATACCAAATTGTTTATCTACTCATAATGCAGTCGTAAAGGTCAACATTTTGATATCCATCAGGATCTTCTTCTCAGTCCACCTCCCCCACAGATTATTCCATAATCAAAGATGTGAAAAAGTTATCACATTAACTTTAACATCAATCTAGATCTATGTTCTTTCTCGTTGAAATGCAAAGAGTCAAAATTCTATGTATTTACAAATCATTTCCTTCTTCTTCTCCATTGGAAGTCTCCATGTATAAGGTAGAGAGTAAAAGAAGAAAAACTCTTTTTCATGCTATATCAAACATCTTAATAAATTCACTTTAAAGTACAAGTTTTAGTTCTAGAGTTTAATAGACTATGAGATTAACTAATAAAACGGTTGAAATGAAAATATAGACGCATTCCACAAAATACTTGGTTTATGGAATAACACTACCTATCCCAATAGAAAATTAAATACGCAATTAGTTATCTTTTTTTTTTAGAGAAGTGGGGAGGCTTAGGTACGTTTGGTTTCATAAAACAATTTTTAGTTTAATTTATTTTTTGTTTTTAGAATTTAATAAAGAAAACACTGAAAATAATGAAAAATGCAAATTCAATTCTTACTTTTCATTATTAGTTTCCCATATTTTCTTTACCAAATCAAAATAGAAAAACTGAAAATAAAAATTGAAAATTATTTTTTAAAATTAAGCGCACCCTTATTTATTTTATATTATTGAACATAGGTTGATTACATGAAAGTATATGTATTGTTAAGATCAAAAAGCAACTTTAACAAATAAATAATAATTTACAAACTTTCCAAGTGAATAGGTCTCAATACTTCATTGTTTGCTTTAAATTCCTTCTTTTTCTTATTTGTAGTAATTAGATTCCACGAAAAATATATTTTTCCGAAATGAGAATTCTTATGTACATTCGCTAGCATGAGTATATATGTACATATACAAGAATTTTTTAATACCCTAATCTTGTAACGTTTTTCATCTTTGTATATTATCAAACGATAACTCAAGAATCTTGAGAGCTCCACAACACCATTATTTTATGATTAGATAAAAAAAATGATTGTCCTAATACAACAGAACTTGAAAATATATTAGTAAAAGATGGCAACAAATTTTATTCATAGTGTTAAGTTATGATTTTTTTTTGATAATTTTTTGTTATTCAAATATCCACTGCCATAGAGTGATTAATCCCTTCAAAGATAGCTCCTAAGGTGTAAACGTTCTAGCCACAAAACCCTTTCCATATACACTATCAGAATTTATTTTCCATAATGGATGATAGGCTCTTAATTTTTTTGGAAGAAAGGAACAACAAAACACCCATGAAATGAACAAAACGAACACCTACTGAGCCATCACCACTGCTAATAACATCACAAGCAAACCACAAGCCCAGAAGACAAAACATGAAAACAAAGAAACCAGAACCGTCTAAAACAAAATGAAGCCATAGATAAAAGGGCACATAAGTACCAGCAACTATGAGGCTTAAACTAGAACACAACTGATCACCAAAGAACCACAAAAAAACGATCCTTGAACATGAAGCTAGTAGTACATGCCCACCACCGAACATAAACTCAAAATAACTTGGTCAATTAGCCACCAAAAAAATTTCAAGAATTTCTACTTAAGAATTTGGAGTAAGGGCGGGCTTGACACTCATGACTATCTATGACATATGTATTGATGGTGCTTCATGTGGTTAACTGTGTATCATGGCCTTTTAAGGAATATGGTGTGGCATGGTACTTTCAAGACTACTGTTTTTATGTGACTTTGATAATCCTTTTTACATGAAGACAATCAGCCATGGTGACTAATGATGCATGCAGTCATGCGTCTATGGTTAAGGATATTTTGGATCTCTATTTCATACCTTTATAACAATGTTGAAGGAGTTTGTGATAGAGAATACTTGTATTTGTGTATTTTGCTTTGTTTTCTTGTCTGTTATCTTTTTTATTGGTTTGTTTAGTATTTGCTTTTGATCTTATTTGTCTTGATATGCACTCTTATTTCTTTTGGCTTGTTCACAGCTTCCCATAGTTTGCTTGAGTATTTATTTTATCGAAAAAAGAGGTGACAATGGCATTGAAGTTAAGTGTGAGAGGTGTAGCTCACATTAGTTGAGAATTACTAAGTGAGGAATATAGTATGGGAGGCATTAATTAACTTAAAGTTTTAAATTAAGATGTAACATCCAATCCATAATATGATACTCTGACTTAATCTATTAGTTACATCTCCCTCTATTGAGCTCTATTCATAATTCAAGCAATTGGCAAAATCAATTAGAGGGGGGAAAGTAACCGCAATAGCTTGGAAAACAATATATAAACCACATAAATGTGAAACGAATTGAATATTTGATTATAAAATAGATCTTTGAACCTCGATGATAATATATTTCTTATTAGTATAATTTGCAAGAGCACTCAAACCTCAGCATCAGTGAGCTAATACTTATCAATTATTGACATTGATGTGTGTACAATACAATTGGCCTCTTTGGAATCCATTTGCCGACAAAAGAAACACAAGGGAAATTTATGATTCCCAAGACTCCTTTGAAAACAAAATTATGCGCAATGAATTCAAACGTGTCATGAGCAATGAATAAGAGGTGACAAGTAAAAACAAAATTGAGCTCTCAATCACGTTGATGCCAATCTGGAAATATTTTGTTCTTATCTCCATTTATACATAGTGCTATTAAAATCTGATCAAATGTCCTTTGATGTTTGCTATAGAGTTGTAGAAAAGGTAACCGGTTAAAAGATTTGAGATATCAACAATGTCATACCGCATACTTAAAACAGCTAGCAAAATTGAAAATTCTAAATACCATCTTATATTCAATTAAAATATCTTTACTTTTTTTAAAAAGCTAAAACAAAATAATTGTTACCTCATACGAGTCATATCTGTTTTCCACTTCCCTATTGTATTCGGCTTTCTTACCAAAGGAGATGGCACCCTTCACAATGTTTGGCTGGATTCATTTAAAGGGGAAAACAATAGGACAACGGGATGGAATGCATATATTTCTTTTTCTCTTCTTGAAAATATAACAAGAAATTAGAGGAAAGACTTCTAGTTAAAAAAAGAAGAACAAAGAGAAAGACCCTTTTTACCTCACTCTCATAAGCATGGCATCAAGTATTACCTAAAGACTAGCACGTACTAGCTGTGGCCAGAAACTTAAACTATAATATTAATATTAGTTACTACTAATACCAATAAAAGATGAGAGAGTAAGCTTAACACTTATCAAATTTGTCAATATACAAGGACAATTGCTCCCAAGAAAAATGTGCCTATTTCCAGTGGTAAACATATATTAGCTAGCAGCTTAGAAATTTAGGTCAAACTTAAGGGTATATTTGGTTTTATTTTTCACTTTCAGTTTCATTTTCAGTTTCAGAATTTTATGAAGGAAATACTGAAAATTGAAAATTAAAACTGAAAACTAGAATTTATAATTTTCAAAGTTTCAATTTTCTTCACAAAATATAGAAACTGAAAACTGAAAATTAAAATTTAAACCAAACAAACTCTAAATGTTTACATTTTTATGGCGCTATATACTTTTATTGCCTCCGTACATATTACCTATCTACTTTTTTTAAAATTTTTTATTTCACTCCATCTGTCCATTTATCATATCAACGAGACATTAATTTCTTTTTATCAATTGTATTCATAGTGTGGTTTACAATTTCATACTATTATCAATGAAGTATTAATTGTCTTTTCCAATTAAATAAGGATAATCCTATCAATTAACTCATTTTTATATTATTATCAATATGTATTCACTATTTTTTAATATTTATTTATTTTTATTGTGAATAGATAACACAAACATCAACGGCAGAGGCATTAAATTTCTTTCCCGCTGCTGAAAATTGATCTTAGTTCCAAACTACGAAAGAAAGAATCTTGTATGTGGAGCGGTGATTCTGGGAATTTGCAATAGTAAGCACAGAAATATGGCAGGCACAAAACCATGAAAAGGAAGGGATTCCTCATGCTGTATCTATCATGGCAGGCATATCACAAGTACAAGTACAACAGCAATAAATTAAAGCTTTGAAATTTGTTGGTTAATGCTAGGGAGTCTGATTTCACTATGTACAAACCATATCTTATATCCATATTCCATCGATCAGAATGTACTACTGGAGAGTAGTAATAAGTAACAACTGTCAAAGGATCGGATCAAAAATAAGTAATAACTGCCACAGTTGAAATAGCCAAGAGTCAGCATAGAAAAAATCTCTTTTGGATTGATATCCTTGGACAAATTCCCATTAGAAAGACTAATATTTAAAAACCTAGCATTAGTCCAACAGCCACAATACGAGAGTAAATTGACATGAATCAAAATGAATATTTCGCAATCATTACTGATTTAGCGGCCCCAAGGATCAAAATCTATCTGATGACCTTTTCTTTGAACTCGCCACTATCATTATTTTCGTTTTTTTATTTTTGATTTCTAAGAGTTTACTGTACTAGATGAAGTGACTAATTTTTTTATATACTGTAGGCCAATTAACAAGGTAGACAATAATCACAATAGTTTTAACGCTCATCAATTTACAATGTGAGAATTGAATCATAGACACTTGATTAAGGAATGAGAGCTCTTTTTATCTCACCTTGACTTCCTTCATTTCACTAGTGTCATTCTGCAATTCTCATTCTCAACTTCGTTATGTTGCATTATTTTTCTCTCTAATTGATGATGAATAAATAAATAAATTAAATGGATCCAATTCATAGGTTGATAGTGAAATGTAGGTCTCCCACATGTCCTTGGACACCACCAATAGCAAGTTGGATTTGGTCCCATTTGAGCCCCCACTAAAGTGCCACATCAATTTTGTGGGTGTTGGCTTTATTTTGGCCCGTGCCAGTATTAGGATTCGATGTGTCTAATATTTCGGCTCATAGCGCTTGTAATTGGTACAATCCCTTAAATTTGGTGCGGTTCTAGAAACTTTAGAATAAAGTTGTGTCCTTTCTAGCAAATATAACTTTTGCCCTAATGATAAGTGTTTAATCCAACAAATGATATAAGAGCAAGGTTTCAATAAGCTTAACATTCCAACTCATATTGTCTGTAATTGGTACAACCCTTAAGCTTTATGCATTTCTACGAAACTTTAAGGAAACAAAGTTGTGCCAATGTACATGTAGAGACCAACTTTAGTCCTATGCAATTTTTAAATTAGAAAATAAGTTAACATATTTATGAAGTATCTTGTTATAAATATTTTGTATTATATAATATTATTTTTGTATTAGATAAAAAATATAATTGATTTTTCCAAAAAAATTTATTTAAAAATAACTTCTAATAAATTAAATTGTAAATAATTTTTTTGTGAAAAATAAGTGAAAATGAGTTGATATTTGTTGAGTAAAAAATAAACAAACAAAATTTAAAAAATTATTATGCAACGGTATGAAAAAGGGTCCTATTGTAAATAAATACACTCATTCATTCATGATGTATAGCTAGTAAAGGATCTAGAGTGTGCCGGTAGCGGCTATGGCTCCCCAAGATTTTTCATATATATATATATATATATATATATATATATATTAATAATATTATGAAATTATGTAAAAAGATATTATGCAAATGATTTGTAATAAAAATTAGAGTAATTTACACTCACATTCCTTAAGATTTAGTGTAATTACACTACACCTCTCTATTTTGCAAACTATCACTAGCCTTTCTACATTCAATAAAATTGCATTGACCTCTAGGTAGATACTAGTTCGATAATTTAAATGACAAAGAAAGATAACATAGGATATATACATAGTTATCAATGATGAAATTATAATATTTTGACAATATTTGACATATATATTAACTAAAATACCTCTTTTTTTATCATAAGTTATAATTATAAGTTTCATTTTCATATAATAAAAAGGTATTTTATTTAATTATAATGCTAAAATATTATAATTTTATCATTAATAATTAAAGTAAATATTAATACATTTTACCTCCCTAAAATCCATGTTATGTGCAGTTACACCATAACTTTTTCAAAACGTGCATCAAGACATTTCAAACTTTTCAAATAGTGCAAAACATCTTTCAGCATAATTTTATCAAATGGTGAATGTATGATCTATATGTATTTAGCCCCCTAATATTTTCAATTTGTATAATCTAACATCTTATTTGTGAAGTCACATGTGCACTTAACCTTTTTATTTTTTTATTGTATGTAACTCGACACATTGCTATGCAATAAAGTTTTGGACTATTTGGAAAGTCAGTTTTTTTTTTACTTGGAAAGTTTAAGTGTTACGATATATATTTTGAAAAATTAGGATCTAAACTACACATGACCTAAAGTTCAATAGAATAAAATGCATTTAACCTTAATAATTATGCATATGTATTCCACATTATCTTTTTTATCAATTATATTAACGAACTAGTATCTATAAGGGGGTTTAGTGTAATTTTAGTAAATCTCAAAAGAGGTTAGTGATAGTTTTGTAAAATAGAGGAATGTTAGGTGTAATTACATGAAATCTTAAGAGATGTTAGTATAATTTTCTCTAAAAATTATGGTGGGATCAAAGTTAAAGAGTGAGGTGTGAGTTGAATCATTGGGTGTTGTGAATTGTTACAATGTGATTGTATCTTTTTTCCTAAAAGAAATTCTAAGACTCCCCCTCCAAGTCTCAAGTTAGACTCAAAGCAACAGAAATATCTTATTCGGTCATTGAAGCTTTCAAGAACTTAGCTTATAACAATTATAACATTATAGAAACTCTCTAAATATGGTAGTAATCAAGGCCAAAAATGAACATTTTTTAAAAACTATTGTTGTTAAAAAAAATGGTTATTTTTACTCCTAAATTTTATAATTTTGGCCCCCTCATTAGTTGAATCTTTAATTGTCCCTGTGTATAGCCAACAATAAAACCTGCAAAAAAGGGATAACTTGAGACTAAATAAATTTATATGTGAGACATTTGTCAAAATTGTGGATCTTCTTTGAAAAATTGAAATCATCCCATGAAGGAGGGGCAAAACCTACTTCCAATCCCTCCACCAATGACAAGTTTGGAACTTGGGACTAGTTGACGACCCACCTGTCAAGGATGTGGGACAACAATTGCTACTTTGACATAAGTATATGACATCGTGTACTCAAGTATACCACAACCTATACTGGAGTACATAGCAACTTGTATTCAGATAGAATTCTAACCTATATCTAAGTTAGCTATTTTTAAACCAATTTGTTGATAGCTCAATAAGTTGAGCTTGTGAGGTCATGAGCCAAGCTTGAGTTAATGATTTAAGCTCATTTATTAAATGAGTCAAGCCTTGAATTTTGCTATGTTCAACTCACTAGCTCGTGAGCAGGCTCGATATATGTGTGCTTGTGTGTGTATGTGTGTATATGTAATAGTATTATATACTTTTAGAGCAATGTTATTCAAACATCCAAAAGTAGATGTCCAACTTGGACACCTACTCATTACCATTTGATGTGATAGATGAGTAAGGATAGTGGAGATTACCATCCCATTCAATGATGATGAGTGAATATAATAATTAAACACTCATTTTTAGGTGTTGGAATAACATTTTTTATATTTTCAATACATGCATACAAACACACACACACACACAGTGTACTGGAACAATGAATGAACTTGATAAATTTTTGCATCATGTGTATGGTATATGTACATTATGCTGAAAATATGCTATGTATTTATAATAAAATTCTAACATATTAACCTAAAAGACTCCATCTATATTCCAATGAACTAGCTCACGAGTTAGCATGAGCACAGGAGTTTTTACTAGCTGAGCTTGAGCTTAAATTTTAGGCTTAATTGTTAATTAGTCAAGCCATGAGTTGAGCTCAAAACTAACGACCCGAGCTTTTAAGCTTTGTCCAACTCAACTCAACTTGACTCACCTCCCGCCTTATCTGAGTATCTTGCATCTTTTATTTGAATATGTACTCGAATACACATTTTGTCATAATTTCTGTTATATTTCAATACAAAGAACATGATCACATCCTATATTCTAATATGTACTCAAGTACTCATTTCATATTTTCTATTGTACTCAAATACAATAATTCTTTTTTGAGTAGTTAAAATATTTCAAATTTTAATTTAACTTAAAAATAAATGTGTAACATTTTTATCCATAATCTATTTTTGATAAAATTAATTTTTAATAATATTATTTCAAAGTATAAATTTATATTTTATTCAATCAAAAAATAACATGTCATATTTTTAATAAAGTATTTAATAAACATGTTGATATATATTTAATTTAAAAGATATGTGAGGACCAAATTGGGACCTTCTATCGAAGAGAATATCTCAATTTTAATAATACATTGCTAATGTGGCGAGTAGTGAGGTTAAAGATGAAACCCAAATTGGGGCTTTTCATTGAAGATACTCTAAAGCTGCATTTTTGTTTTTATGTTATGCAATGTGTTTAAACATCAATGTGACCTTTAAAATTAATAAGAAAATAATAATCTAGTTCTTGAAGTTATACATTTGTGATTTCAAGTTGTCTCCAAGAGTGATTTAATTTAGTTTTTATAGTACAAATCTAAAAATTGGACTATATGTTGAACCAAATATAATAGTGGTTCAAAGGTTTTTATTATTTAAATCATTTTAATAAGAGGTTTACAGAAATAAAATAAAATATGAATAAAACATATATTTACATAGAAATATACGTGCACATGATTAATTAGATTCTAATCTAAATACTTGAGCCAACAATAAACCCCAATCATTCTTTTCTCTCTTTTTTTTTAGGTTTTCTCTTGGGTAGCATTATTGAAGGGGCTGTTTTTTTTTTTCATGGTGGTTGTCCTACCATTTTTCTTTTTCTTTTTTTATTTCGTAGGTCTTTTGTTTCTTTCATTTCATCCCCTTTGTGGATGGTTTCTTTGTTTCCTTTATGGGTGTTTTATGTCCCTTTGTGATGTTTTTATTTCCTTTATGGGTATTTTGATTTTCTTTTTTTATGGTCTTAAATATATAAAGATATTTAGATTTATCTTAGAAGGATGCGTAATACAAGTTGTAACTTTTTTCGTGTCAATCTCAATCATAGTCTTCGGGTGAGAAGTGCATAGAGACACAAATCATTGGTCAATTGATAATGCGGAATGGATTTGTTTTTATTGAATTTGGATTTAGAATTTTTTTTTCAATTTGTAAGTGTTGTAAGGCTTATTTATGCATAAAGTTTTCTTTCACATTAAAAAATTAGATTCCATAAAATACATAAAAGAATATTAAAAATATAAATAAATAGTTGAAATGTGGAGTACTATTAAAGTCCCACATTATTTAAAGCATAAACTCTTCACTCTTAAAATAATTATAAACACTTATGGGTTATAGCTTTGTGTTTAACTCTATTTTTTTCTAAAAGAGTAGAAAGTTTAGCAATCCTTAGGCTAATCAATCAAAAGAGTACTTGGCTATCTTTATCATAGAAAGATTGTTGAATTTGAAGAAGTTGATTTTTTTTTACTGTTCTGACCAATTTTTGACCTATTCACATTGATTTTGGACTTATTTACCTAATTTTGATCAATTTTTGAATTTTTTTTTATTGTGACATACCCAATGAAGGGATCGATTTCTAGTCAATCAGCACTTTAGAGTGATTCAACTTAGTTTCTATGCATATCATTCTAAGAATGAACTTGAAGCATATTTTATAAAGTGATTAAATTGGTAATTTCTTAATTGAAAAATCATTTCACGTGTGTCTAGTTTCAATATAAATTGTGTAATGCTGGAAACTCAATTTAAAAATATACTTTTAATTAATAGAATTGTGCTTTGCAACCTGTGTGCATACATGTTTATGGTCAATTATTGTTGATATGATTTTCCAAGAGAAAGAATAGTCAAGGAAAATGACTGTATATGTTTTATACTAGCTACTCGAACTCTGAAATAGTTTGAATCATTTTTCAAAATGTAAAACAAAATTCAAATGCTATCTAAAAATTTGTTAAAAGAATGAAAGAAGTCAAGAGTTACATCAGCAAAAACAGGAAGAAAAAAATATATAATAAAAAAGCAGTGTGTAAACAGCATTATAGCCAATGGAGATTAGTGGAGTCGTGTGGTAGATTCAACCTGAACATAAGGCTCCACACGTAAAATACTGTCCTATCATTCCCATTCGACCGATGTTTGTCGTCCAACCCACTTATAATGTAGACCAAAGATGAGGCAAAACCAAGGCTTAAAGATGAGATAAAAATGAACACTAAAAACCAAAACTAGGAAGAAGAGATAAGCATAAGGTAGCCTATGTTGAGAGATTATTATTATTATTAATTATTTTATTTTTTTTATAGTTCTAAGTAATAGTCCCTTTGTCAATGATAAGTGTGCAGTGCACCTAAATATTAAAGGGAGTTGAGTTGAAAGGAACAGAAAATGATCTATGGCCTAAAAATTTCAAACTGAAAATTGATAAATATTATCCAAGCCATATTGATAGACTGTAAATTTTCCTGTGATTCATCTCCTGTGTGAAGATGAGTGCCGGGAGAATTTCTGAATTAATGGCTTTTCACTGTTTAATGTATATGATTCTGATTTTCGAATGAGTAATACTTTTTGCATATTTTTTATACACTTTTCAAGAAATATTTTGTAGTATTTTTTAAATATTAATTGACATAAAAGTTTAAATTTACTTTTAATACGTGTTTAGGGGACAGCTAAAGATGTAACTTAAAAATTGTTTTTATTTTTATTCGACTTAAATCAAAAGTTAAAAAGCAAAACATGCTCTAACAATTTGTGCAATTTTTAGTTTCTGATGATTTTCTTCAACATGCTTGAGATTTGAATATTATCAGATTTTTCCATTGCAGAAGTTATGTTTAGAAAACAATAAGTACCTTCAAATGGCTAGTTCACTAAAGAGAAATGATGGTGTACATCCAGTGTGTCGCGACACACAACTCAAAATCCACTGGATCATATGAAAGAAATATTTTATAATTATTTTGAGAAAATAAATAACTTTGAACGGTGGATTGCTCAATATGTCGAGATAATGCGTCAGAGTCATGCGTTCCTATAACATCACTCTTCACTAAAAGATTCTGCGCCTTTCTGTAACCCCTTGAGAAAATATTTGAGGCTTGTAAAAATGGTCCCAGAAATGTAAAATTAAAAAGTAAATATATCCTCTTAATCATTCTCTTGATAATCTCTCTAATTACTAAATAAGAAAAATATTAAATGCTTTTAATACCATTAAATCATAAAAAAATTTCAATATTTTATTTTTTTCAGTAATTAGAAGGATATTTTAAGAGCATATATTATTATTATTCAAAATTAAAAGCCATTGCCTATTTATTTATTGGGCTAAGGGAATGGGAATACGGAAGAAGCAGATTACTTATATAATACTCCCTCCCTGTTTCGATTTATCCCTTGATTCATTCCAATGTCTTTGCAAAATGTGCGAACATTAGAGATAGATTAAGATTGGAAAAAGGGTGAGCGGATATAATTTAATAGAATAGGAAAAAATCAAAAAAATAATTTTGATTTTTTACTATTAATTTGTATGTAAAATTTAAGAGAGCCATTCAAAAAGACGTAGAGGGAGTATGTATGACAAGCTGGAAATTCAATGCGTGAAATTGATTGAAGCCTGCACAAAATAGACAACAACAGTGACATAACAGCGGGATGATGATGTTTTAGACCACATTGAAATGCTACTAAGGAGAGACAAAATGTGAACTCAAATTGACCCCAAGTGAAAGATGAAAAGCCCAATCCGTATCAGCCAGCACAAATGAAAGTCCCAATAAATAACAAGTGAGAGAGAGAACTGTGAAGGGTTTGTTTCTTTCTTTGCCCTTTCGCTCCTTATTTGACTTCCCATTATTTTATATTCAAAGGGAAAGGGCTATGCCGGTCTTATGTGTTTGACAGTGAGTCAAGGACCATATAAGATGAAATTAATGCCCCTCTAACACCACATATCATATACTCTTATGCAGACAGATTGCAAACTGCATAATGACAATTCCTCTTTGGTGAATGGCATTTTACCCTCTTATTTAAGGCAACCCAAGGCTGCCCTGCCACTTTCCTCTATTCTCTTTTCATTTCATTTTTTTATTCTTATCCCTTTGAAATACAATAATATATTAATAATAATGTCACCAACTTCAAAGATCAATGCATAAAAAAAACGGCCAGGAGCTAAGGTTAAAATTTCCTTATTCCCTTGACCCTCCTCCTTCCCAGTTCCCACCACCCTTCACTCCTTCCTCTTCTTCTTCTTTCTTCTTCTTCTCTTTCTCTCTTTTGTGCAGTAACTGTAGTTTCTGTTGTCTCATCTTCAAACTTTTATATTGGAAGTATAAGGAAGTGAAAAAACCAAAACAAACGAACCCCATCTTCTCATACATACACACTCTCTCTCTCTCTCTCTCACACACACACACACACACACACACTTTCGCCATGGAAGAAACAGAAGAGTCCACCAATGCTAACCAGAAACTCAACACCAAAAGGAGGAGCTTCAGGAATGGAGCAAACTCTCATGAGCACCATCACCACCACCATCATCATCACTACTATCAGCAGCATCAGTTGCTACAGTGCTCAAGTCAGCTTGGGTTCTGCAACAGCCTGAACAACAAGTATCAGAGATACTACCCAGCACTTCTTCCTCTACCTTCTCTTATACCCTTGCAACAACTTCCTTTGACTCCTCCTTTCCCTCAAAACCACTGCATCAAACCAAAAACCCATTTTCAGAAGCCTCCATGCAAACTCAATAGCTCTCCCTCATCAGATAACAAGCTCTCTCAACCAACACATGTTCCTGGTAAGTAGCAGTAGTAATAATAGCATTATTACTTCACTTTCAAATTCACCCTTTTGCTTGCATTCTTGTTTTCTTGACAGTGAAGCCGAAAAATTGTTCTTTTAGTTTGCTTGTTTTGTTTTCTAGCAAGAATTTTCCAAATTTCCTTTTACTTTGAGGAAATTTTCCTCTTTTGAAAACCAACAAATATAAAAAAATGGTTGTCTCTTCCTCTTTTAATGTGTTTGTGAAGCACTGCATTTGATCCAGATTTTGCATTAGTTTTGCTTCTTTTAATGTGATAGTGTAAGGTGTTGTAAGGGAAAAAAGTTTTAGATCAGTGTTCCACATGCTGCAGTTGATACAATTTGTCAAAAAAGTGAACTCCATCTCGTTTCTCTATCATCCTCATTCATTGAACAATTATAATAAAAATGCTTTAATTTTTTACTCCAGTGTATTTCATGATTGCACTTTAAACTTTAGACAAAGTCAACATACTTTCTTTTTTATCCGAGCCAGCGTTGTTGGGATAATTTCTTTTCTTTTTCCTTTTTTTTTGGTGCCAATTTTTGGAAGCAAATATTATCATATACTGAAATCTGGTGGATTTTGATATTAACTGTGCTGTCCCAGTTCTGGGTCCCTTTTCTGTTTTCTGGTGTCTGTCAGGCCTGTATCAGAAAAGGTGCAAGGATTGCTTTACTTATTGTTGAATTTAGAATTGCAATAAAAATGTTTTACTTTGAGTCCTGAGGACCACTGTTTTATAAACAAAGTCAAGGCCTAATTAAATTAGTGTCATCTTCAGTCTTCACTTACTTTTCCTCTTCAATCATGCAACCATTGTTTTGAAGCTTAAATTGCTAGGGGGTGCTACTAATTGTATTTTCAAAATCTTTTAAATATAATTTCCATACTTGCTTGCATAGTTGCATATATATCACAGCTTACTTGTAGGAGATATATAGTGCTTTACTTAACAGTGGTCTTTGCAATTGTAATGAATAAAACTATCAAATAAGTAGTTGTTTTTAAAAGTAGTGCCTGGTAAGATTTTTGTATAATTCAAAAAAAGAAATATTTTTAATGAAATATGTTTCTAAAGAAACACACTATTGAAATCTTGTAGTCATAAATTTTGTAGGAAATATTGTGCACTGAACTTTTCTAGAAAGTTTTTATTTCCTGTGGAAGCAAAGGGACTCTATAATGAGCAATAATATTTTGGTATTTGAGCTTACTAGTTGATTTGTACAACAAAAAGGAAAAATGATGCACCATCTTGTTTCTCATTCTAATTCAGCTCCGAAGGAACTTCAGCAGCAAAGTAAGCCATCCTTTAAAGGAGATGATGGGAAGAAACTCACTCCTGCAAGGAAACCACAGGCAGTGATTGTTGCAAGGAGGCCAGACTCTGGTGGTAAAGAAGGTTCTGTGATCTCTCTACTTGCCAACCACTTTCTGGTGCAATTTGATTCTTCACAAAAGATATATCATTACAATGTTGAAATCACTCCTCACCCGTCCAAGGATGTTGCAAGGGTAATCAAACAGAAACTGGTCAATAATAATTCTGATGTACTCTCTGGTGCTCAGCCAGCATATGATGGAAGAAAGAATCTTTACAGCTCAGTTGAGTTCCAAAATGACAAGCTTGAGTTCTACATAAGCCTCCCAATCCCCACAAGCAAATTAACACCACCTTATGGAGACATGTATGACTTGAAGGAGAAGCATGAACAGCTGAAGCTTTTCAGGATAAATGTCAAACTAGTCTCTAAGATTAATGGGAAGGAGTTGGCTAATTACTTGAGCAAAGAGGGTGATGATTGGATTCCACTTCCACAGGACTATCTCCATGCTTTGGATGTAGTTTTGAGGGAAAGTCCAACTGAGAACTGCATTCCTGTAGGGAGGTCATTCTATTCGAGTTCAATGGGAAGAGGAAAAGAAATTGGTGGGGGAGCTGTTGGATTGAGAGGTTTCTTTCAGAGTCTTAGACCAACACAACAAGGACTTGCTCTGAATGTGGATTTCTCAGTAACTGCTTTCCATGAGAGCATAGGAGTGATTCCATACTTGCAGAAACGGCTCGAGTTTCTTCGAGACCTTCTCAAAGGAAAACAACTCAGTTAACTGGTGAAGAGAGGAAGGAAGTGGAGAAGGCATTGAAGAACATCAGGATCTTTGTTTGCCACAGAGAAACTGTTCAAAGATACCGAGTTTATGGCTTAACTGAGGAGGCTACTGAAAATCTTTGGTTTGCTGACAGAGATGGAAGGAATCTGAGGCTTGTGAGTTACTTTAAGGATCACTATAACTATGACATACAATTCAGAAAGTTGCCATGCTTGCAAATTAGTAGGAGTAAACCTTGTTATCTCCCTATGGAACTTTGTGTGATCTGTGAAGGCCAGAAGTTCCTCGGTAAACTGTCTGATGATCAAACAGCAAGAATACTCAAAATGGGATGCCAAAGACCAGGAGAACGGAAAACCATCATTGAAGGAGTCATGAGAGGGCCTGTTGGACCTACCAGGTATCTACAACATACTGGGTAGTTTCATTCTTCTTGTTTATGGAATCTTGAGTATGGTTTGTTATGTACTTCTATGGATCCTTTGTGTCTTTTTACATCTTTATGGTGTGTTTTCTGTTAGTATCTAATGTATGGAAACTAATCCCTTTGACAGTGGAGACCAGGAAGGAGAATTCAAACTCCAAGTCTCAAGAGAGATGACAAGGTTGACTGGGAGAATTCTTCACCCTCCCAAGCTAAAGCTTGGAGATGGAGGTCATGTTAGAAACCTGACTCCTTCACGTCATGATCGGCAATGGAACCTTCTGGATGGCCATGTTTTCGAAGGAACTAAAATTGAAAGGTGGGCACTAATTAGTTTTGGTGGTACCCCTGAGCAGAAGTCCAATATCCCCAGATTCATAAACCAGCTATCTCAAAGGTGTGAACAATTGGGCATTTATCTCAACAAGAACACAGTTACAAGTCCCCAATTTGAGTCAAGCCAGGTTCTGAACAATGTCACTCTTCTGGAATCCAAGCTCAAGAAGATCCAGAGGACTGCCTCAAACAACCTCCAGCTTCTTATTTGTATAATGGAGAGAAAACACAAAGGGTATGCAGACTTGAAAAGAATTGCTGAGACAAGTGTTGGTGTTGTGAGCCAGTGCTGCCTGTACCCAAATCTGAGCAAGCTAAGCTCACAATTTCTGGCTAACTTGGCCCTCAAAATCAATGCCAAAGTTGGTGGATGCACAGTTGCACTCTACAACTCATTGCCTTCTCAAATACCGCGCCTCTTCGGATCGATGAGCCAGTGATATTCATGGGTGCTGATGTGACACATCCTCATCCTCTTGATGATTTCAGTCCATCTGTTGCAGCTGTTGTTGGTAGCATGAACTGGCCAACAGCAAACAAGTACATTTCAAGAATAAGATCTCAAACACACAGACAAGAAATCATCGAGGATCTTGGTGCAATGGTGGGGGAGTTGCTTGATGACTTTCATCAGGAAGTAGAGAAACTCCCAGCAGAATAATCTTCTTCAGAGATGGGGTTAGTGAGACTCAATTCTACAAAGTGCTGCAAGAGGAACTGCAATCTATCAGATGTGCATGTTCAAAGTTTCCTGGCTATAAACCTCTCATTACTTTTGCAGTAGTGCAGAAGAGGCATCACACAAGGTTGTTCCCCTTCGAAACTGACCAGTCTTCGACTCAGAACCATTTTTTGTATGAGAATATCCCTCCAGGGACAGTAGTGGACTCTGTGATCACTCATCCAAAGGAATTTGATTTCTATCTGTGCAGCCATTGGGGTGTGAAAGGAACAAGCAGGCCAACTCATTACCATGTCTTGTGCGATGAAAACCAGTTCACCTCAGATGAACTCCAGAAGCTGGTTTACAATCTGTGCTACACTTTTGTTAGGTGTACCAAGCCAATTTCTTTGGTCCCTCCTGCATATTATGCACATTTGGCTGCATATAGAGGGAGACTCTACCTTGAGAGATCAGAGTCCTTAGGCTTGTTTAGAAGTACATCTACATTATCCAGAGCTGCCCCTCCTACTACAGCACCTCTACCTAAACTTAGTGAAAACATCAAGAAGCTAATGTTCTACTGCTAGTGATTATAACTCCTTCTGCCAATGCCATTTGACATTAAGGTAGTTTGATTAGATGAAAAACCTTGAGATATCTAGTCTAGGACTGAGAGACACCAAGCAAGTACATTATTTGCAGGATAGAGATCAGTGGAGCATAAGAACATGTAATCTTTGCTTATATCTAACAAAAAAAGTTCCCAGATTAAGGGCCAACTTGCAGGTTAATCAGAATGAGTTTTTAAGTGTATATTTCTTTTCTAGTTTACTTGTTTGTCTATTAGTATGACTTTATAATTCTTGTCAGAGCTCGGTTACTTCTGCTAAAGGTTTTGAGCTCAGTTCAGTTACAATGGCCCTTGGATTATTGGATGTGTTCCTTTTTTTATACTACTTAAATATTCTAAACTTTGACTCATAAACATATTGCAAATGAAATAGTTTAAGTTATATCAAGTTTAATATTGATATATTGGGAGGGTAAAGTTTTATATTATTTAACAATCATGGCTTTTAAGATAGTTCATAAAGTTAATTATTGTTATGTGATAATATATGATTAATTAAAAATGCACACCAACGTAAATGCAGCCTTCCATCTTTGTCATATTTGTGGGTTGTTTGGGGACACAGTTCTTGCCTTAATGCATGGGTTCAGACTGAGGTTTGCCTCCAATGTTCAACCTTTCTATGATGTAGATGAATGCTAATTAGTCCAAATTAATGAATAAAAAAGGTGACTAGGCACAGACAGATCCAACAGCTCAAAGCCTCAAAGGCAAAATTAGCCCAACAGCAACTTTAAGGACTATAAATACTGCATGATAAAACTATAAATGAACTATATACCAAAAAAAATAAGCTATAAATGAACCAATCAGTAAATATTAAAAGATTTTGTTAATAAGCATCTTAAACATATTAAAGAATTAAAAAAATTAATTATTTTTAATATTCAATAAATTGAAGATTTGTATATTTAAAATTTAATCAATTTCTTTATTTTTCATTCTTTAACCGGTGTTTTAAAAAATGTTTTCATTATTGAAACTCAATATTAAAATATTCCTTCTTCATTTTCATGTTCACAGGAAGGAAATGATCTGACTATAAAGTTTGACACTTATTTTTTTTAGTATCCTTAAATGTATTGGTTAACAAAACCCTTTTTATAATTGCAATGAAATAATGGAAGTTACACCTATATCTATTAGTGCTTTGGTATCACTAAGTTGTCAGTTCCACCGATCATATCGATTCTTCATTCCTCAGGTTTCAGGTACTACTTGTGCATCCAAATTCCAATATGCGAAAGTGGATAGTGCATGCTGCTTTAGCTAGTGAAACTAATCAAACGTCTAATTTAACGTCAATGTGCCGTGTTACCTAAGCTTCTCTTTTTTACTTTCGGTGAGAGTTACCTAAGCTACTGTAATTACAATTCAATGTAACTGCAAAGATGGCTTCACCTAAATATAATGGTAAAAAAAAAGTCAGGATTACGATTGATAAATATTTTTAAAAAATTGGTCAAGGATTTGTTAAAAATGAATAATACTATGTTGTTGAAAACAATTTCAAATTTTATTTGAAAAATATTTTAATCTTTTTGTCTAAATCATGGGTAGTTGAATTCTATTAAATCTTAATTAATTTGCTCTAAACAATTAATTTATTATAAGAATAAAATTCTTTTACTGCTATTTTAGTATTCATAAAACTTGAATTTAAAATTTTATTGGAAAAGAATAAGTAAAAATTTATTTAAAAAATAAATATCAAATTACTTAAACTGGTTTGTAATTGTTTTAATTTATAATTTATAATTTTGAATAAATATTCTTAAGCTAGCCATTAACAAAACTAAAAAAAAAAAAAAAGTTATATCACTTTGCAGTTGAAATCAAATGAAGGAACATAAATATGAAAAGTGGCATGAGTAAGTTGACCATATTTCCCAAGTGAATATACATATATTATTATATTCACACTCCATGCAATGCAACCAATAACCATTCAAAGTATGTGCTGGCAGAATCCAGATATTTAAGCAAAAGGGAGCCAAGTTCAATGGGTCATACTAAACCCCAAATGTGTAAAAGACTGTTTGTTGGACCCACAAACAGCTAAATGGTACACACAAGCTCAGTCACTGAATCACACATTGCACGTCAAAAATGCCAGCCCAAAAATGTATTATTAGAGTTGCAGGGACAGAGAAAAGGATAGTGAGTGATAAACACAAGACGAGGGCCAATCTAAAAGAAGGGATTTTGAAAGCAAGGGAAAGGGAAGTCTGGGCTTAGAATCTTTATTTAATTTTACCACTCATAATTTCTCACTGCTAAATTCTCTTGTGTTGTAATTTATTTTTTATGAATCTTATTTTTAAAATTAATAATAAAGAATTATACGTAATAAGATTATGTAAAAAATTTAATGTGAGAGAATTCAGTTAGTCCACCACTGTTTGTCCCTATCTTACTTTTTGTTTGTGGGGTCAGGAGTCAGATACTTTTCAGTACTGCATGTCCATGGCTAAGGGAAGGGACAGAAAGACTGATAAATGAATATGGTTTTGTGGCAGTGACAGTGCTGTAGCCTTACTAAGATCCTATCATACTAGAGCATTGAAGCTGTAGACCACACAGGCTAGGGGTCCCCTCCACAACTTCTTGAATAATGTTGCTCGAATCACTTTTCTTTTAAAACAAAAGTTCATCTTTTTGTTGTATATATATATATATATAAATATATAGCATCAACTTTCTGGACACGTGATTTTCAAATGGGGGGTTTAATGGAATATGAATAAATAATACTTTATATATTACATTAAGTATATTGTTATGTGAAATTTTATTATTGATAATACATTTAAAAATTATATTTTATTTATGAAATGTTGTTATTGGCCACATTAAATTAAAAATAATATTTTGATAGCTTTATTATAATATTTTATTCAAATAATAATAATATTTTATTAATAAAATTTACACATTTCATTTATATATATTTTATTAAATTTGATGAATTACAATTTTTTAGATTTGCACAATCATATTTATATAATGAAAAAAAATGACCCATTCAAATGAAGGAACATATTTACATTTAGACAAATGAAAAATGAGTTAATTTTTAGAGTTAATATTTGTTTTAATATCTGATTTTACATTTATGAGTTATTTTAATTCTTAATTTTTAAAATGAGTTAGTTCCTAATATTATAAAATATAAGTCAAGTTAATCCTTTTATCTCACTTTTATTTAATATTTTATCAATTAAATAAAGTTGTATGACATTAAGTAGTACCATAACATGTCATTTAAAATATAATGAAGTTTAAAATGACTCACTTTTTAGTCTAAAATTACATAAAATTAGTCATTTTATGACTTAAAAAAAATATTTAAATAACTCATTTTATGTAATTTTAAATTAAAAATAAGTCATTTTAAATTTAATTATACTTCAGATGATATAAAATATGTTAAAATATTACTTAACATTACATATAATCATTTAATTGATGTAATATTGAAAAAAAAGTGGATGAATGACTAACATAATTCACATTTTATAAATATTAAGGACTAATTTAACTTATTTTAAAAGTAAAACTAAAATGACTTATAAATATAAAGTCATGGGCTAAAATAAATATTTAACACTAATTTTTATTCTTGAAAATACATGTGAGTGATTCTTGAAATTTAAAATCTAATTAATTAATTTTTAACTTTATAATTATGAAATATTAATACTTTAAAATGCAAACAATTCATTTCAACTTCTTAAACATACATTATTAAATAAAATTAGTCTATGAAAACAATAACTTTGATTCAAATTTGTTTGGTAATTTATTTAGATTTACTTATCAAAGACTAACATAATTCACAATTACAGAGTATATTTTAAACTTTTGGGATTAAAATGACTCTTAATTTCTATGACCAAAGTAAACATTTACGCAAAATAAAAAATTTTCACTTATTTTCACATTAAAATTTCGAAATTACAATTCATTTATAAATAACTTAAAGTGATAAATAGGTTAAAGTGAAACTCAGTTTATCCATACCATAATGTGTCTGTAGTTTAGGAAACACAAACTATAGACTCAATATGCAATATGAACGAATCCTTGATTTCTATTTATTTCTTTTTATGATGATGATCCATGATTGTTCGAGAGTGTGAGAAAAGTTTTCATAGACTTACACTGCATTAATTATAATGCATAATGTACATGATTGGAAAAAAGAAAAAACTGTATTGACTTGCGATTCTTAGAGCCCACAAACCAAGTACATGTATGCTATTAATCAAAGGAAAAAAAAGGCTAGTAATGAGTGGAAATAAATAAATTTATTTGTACAATGAATTTAACTTCTATATACTAAAAATATAAATTTTCATATAACTATTTAATATTTAATTAAATTATTTCATTTGCATAGTTTTTCAAATAGTGAGTGTAAGATTTAATTATTTTTACTAATATAATAATATATGATTAGATAATTGTAAAATAATTTTATACTCTTAATATATAAAAATTAAACTCTTATAAAATTATATGTAATATTATTGTACTTAAATATACAACCTCACTTTTATAATATCTATCTATTTTTAAATAAAGTCATCTTTCAAAATTTATGTCAATTTCACCTTTTAATAAAGTAGATTTTTTTTGTTTTAGTAGTACTCCTAAGTAATTAATGATTATTAATATAATATTTTATTTTTAATTATTTGATGTGCTCCATAATTAATTATCATTAGAGTATATTAATTTATACATTATTATTTTGCATAAAAATATTTGTTATCATCTAAGAAGCACGACACATCAACTTGGTGGTTTGTCCATGTATTGGACATGTCGGACGCCGACACCACACGACACGTGTTAGAGACGCGTCCAATTAAAAAAAATAATTTTTTTAGCTCGGACACGCATTAAACACAAAAAATTTAGTTGGATCATTTTGAAAATTTTTCAATTGATCACAAAAAATAAAATGAAGAATTAATTAAATAAAAAAATCATATAGACATGAAAAAAATTTTGACAAAAAAAAATTATACAAAAAATAATAAAAATTATATATATATATGTGTGTGTGTGTATCTGTAATTTTTAAATTTTATGTGTCTGCATATCCCATATCTATGTCAATATATGTGCTTCTTAAATTACTATATTACTTATCACTTTTCTCAATACATGTGTTTATTTAATTTTCACATATATTTTACAAGGAATTGAGTATTTTGTATTCACAAATTTACAAACGACTATACGTTAGTTTGAATAAAAGCTACAGATACCGAGTTTTCTTTTTGGGATACCACCCTCTACCACAAGCTGTAAAGTGTAATAGTAACTCTTTTTAATCTTTAACCAAGGCACTCCACATGTATTATTGTGAGATTAATCCTTTTTTTTTTGGTAATATGTGAGATTAATCCTTTGACACCCTCACAACTTTTTTAAGATAAAAAAAAATTAACAATTGCTTTTCTAAATTTGAACTTATTTATTTTCCTAACAATGCAACTTGCTTACACTGCCACAACTTCCTGTTAGTTAAAGTTAGTAATAACCTGTCTTAGGCTTCTATCCCTTGTTTACTGGTGATTCCTTACCATGGCCATCTGACACTAAACAGCATTTCCTTCGTACCACTTTCCTTCCAAAGTAGCTCCATTAGAAGCTGTATTAGAAACTTTTTTCAGATCCATTACATCAAAACTGTTAGCAATCCTCATTCAGAAAAGGCAATAGGGTCAAGTTACCTAAGGCTCATATACATATATAGGGAAAAACTTAGATAAAATTCTTTATATCTATTACATTAGTTCTCAAATCGAAGAATGACAATCGAAGTTTTTCTTTTAGAAGATTGAATATTTTTTATTTTTAAATTACTTATTCGAAGAAAAATGTACACTTATGTCATTATTTGATTTGAAAATTAGTTGAAATGAATATAAAGAATTTGATGCTAGTCTTGTCCAATTTTTTTTAACATAATTAGACTAAATACAAAGAAAAAAAGGGATAGTTTTGATCTCCTTGACAATGCATCCTTTACTTGATAAAGAGAAATGCTATTTTGGTTATAATTTTTGAATATTGACATACATATTTATATTTATTATTGAATAAAGTGTGTGACTTAAACTAAATAGAATCAATATCCAATTCAATAATAAATACAATTGTGTCAACATAATATACTATAAAATATAAGTTAAAATAACATTATTCTTTAATAAATAAAACCACACCTGAATGCAACTATTTACCGTTCTTGTAAAGATATCTATCGAAAACAAAACCAAATCACATTTCATTCGTACTAGCCTGGAAAAGTACATATAAAGCAAGCACCCCGAAAAAAGTAAAGCGGGAGTGAATACGTACCGAAAAGAAGCCGGGGAGAAACCTGAGAGCAATGGAAGAAATAAAATGGTGCTTCACTTTGGTGCTCCATTTTTTAAGGGAGGTACAGTATAATTTCTTTTACGAAGTTATATTTTTCCATATGAGAATTAGAGCGCCAACATTAAAAGATGTTATTTAGTTGTTATTTTTTTACATATACATTAAGGATATGTTTGATTGAGAAGTAAAAATGAGAATCAATTTTTTAGAAAAAAGTTTCATATGTAATTTTACACATAGAGTTTATTCATAAAAATTTATACCTCATTTTTATCCCCTAATCAAAAATACCCTAAAAGATGTTATGGTAAAGAGTTTGTTACATGCTGAATAATTATAATTGAAAATAATATCCTAAGTTACATGCATTCAAACTAGTAATTCAAGATAAATTAACAAAGTGTTAATTCAAGCAGAAGAGGCTAAAATTCCCTAGGAGCAAATTATATTGACTTTTCATGTGATTTAATTAAATTCAACATGACTTTTCTCTATCAGTCTAGTAACTTCTGAACTTCTCCAAACATATTAGTTAATGTGCAATGAATGAGAGAGCGATGTAATGATTTAATAAATTTAAGGAGGTCGATGTATAATGATTTTACAAATTTTAGAAATCAATGAATGAGTGAATTTTACTAAATCTCATAAGAGGTCAATATAATTGTTTATTCTTTAAACTAGTTACTTTAAAATTTCAAGTCGGGCAAATTGATCCCTAGCAAATAAACTCTCAAATTGATTCCTTTAAAATTAAAAAGCAAGACAAATTGGACATTAAAAAAATAGAAAAAACTCCCAAATTATTAGTTCCTGCAAAAATAAATTATTGGACAAGTTAATCACTCTACTAAACTTAACAGAGAGGTTAACTTGTCTTATTATTTAATTTTACATGACCAATTTATTCAACTATTTAATTATTGGGATCAATTTGAGTTTTTTCTTTATGAGGGACCAATTTGCCTAATGATTCAATTTTACAAGAAACAGTTTAAGAGTTTAGTTTTTATGGAGACCAGTTTATCCAATTTAAAATTTTAAATAAACTAAAATGAGGATTTTGTCTTTTTTTAACAAAATTTGAAAATTGGTCAACTCAAGTTATACAGTCGGGATGGTCAATCCAAGTCTCCATCTCATCCAGCCCTATCCTATAATCCTTGGCCATACCTTGAGAGCCTCTTTAGCCTTACATACTAACAATTTACTCCTGTCCATCCCATGATTCACTCCCAATCATGATTTCCCCTATTACTATCTCATAAATCCCCCATTAATATCCGGCTTGCATATATACCCCTCTGACATAGGAAAAATGCATTTTCATCTCTAGCCTAATACTATCCTGTTCTATTTACCTCTTTTCAAGCAGCAACACAAAAATGAAGGTGTTTATGAAGTCGTTTTGTTGTGATGGGTCATACAGGAACAATTGCCTTCCCCTTTTCTTTGATGGTAGCATGCCATGTGTGGTTCGTGCATTTCACACCTTGCCCATTCGCAACAAATAGCGGTGCTATTCTTTAAATATGTGATTTTGAATTCAAGTTTTTATATATATGAAAAAGAATTCTTTAAAAGAAAATTTGTTTAATATAAAAATTTGTCTCTCAAATAATAGGAAAGAAAAAGAATTGCCAGATATTTTAAATGAAGTAGCAAGAGACCCTCTCCACAAAATGGAATACGGAATAGAGCCATAAAAAGGGCAGAAGAGAGAGAGAGAGAGAGAGAGAGAGAGAGAGCTATCCATGTGCCCAAGTTGTCGGTGATGGAATCCATGTTGATGCTTTCCGTTACATCAGATCAGATGCAATTCACATCACAACACAACACAAAACAACCCAACCCCTTAAAAGCAGCAACGGCCTCTATGTGATCAATCACCAATCATGATGGCATCAGCATCACCTCTCCCTCCCCCAAACGCAAAACCAATCAGACAAGCCAAAGATTTGACGTTGCCTTTGCTTTGCTTTGCTGCACTCTCTTGTGTGTGTGTGTGTGTGTATGGATTTTCATTATAAGGTCCCATCAATTCCATCCTTTCCCACCTTCTCGCCACACCAGTCCTTTTCCTTTCACCCCGGATAAGCCTAGCTAGTATCTTTGATGCAACCACTTTCTACGATGTCAATTTAAACTGAATTTACAATTCCAAATTTGAGTTAAGTTTACACTTTCTCTGCATTCACGTTCACATCCCGCCTTTAGGATTGTATCAAAATGATTAACAAAATGAATGGTTAAAATAATGATAAGTTACTTTCTATGGTTATGAAATTTCATTCATTGGTAATATAAAATTGTTTTAAGTGATAATATACAGAAATTAAATTCTTCAAATTTTGCATCACGCGCTGTGGCTTGTAAATTGTACTTAATTTTTTTTTTATATTTTTGATAGATCATGAGTATATAAGAACTAAATCCTAATCAAAATAAGTGAAACTATCCATCTTTAAATTATTTTATATTACTAGTATAATAATAACAGAGATAGTATTTCCTTGCTTTCGCGGTTTACAAGCAAGCTTTAGGTACTGGTGTGGGTTGGCACATGTTGCATCAAAGTGTTTCAGATTAATGTATTGTCAAAGCCCCCAGCACTCAAGAATCGTGAGGTGACTTTGTATGAGGTGACTTGGGGCATCTTTGTTGGATTCCACTCTGTATGTTGTTCCATTTGTTTCTATTTTATTGTTTTTTTTATGCATATAAAACTGAGAACGTCACATCTACAACTAATCACACGCGATCACAACTTACAAGTTACTCCAGATTGCATTGTAGTACAAAAATAGCATGCAATTAAATTAATTCTGCACACGTTTGATTCTTCCTTCATTCCTCTTTTGTTTGTTTCGCAATGAGGTTTCAATTCTTCTTCTTTTATTTTGTCGAAAATTCATTAACTAGATAGCTATACAAACTGTTACTGTTTCTTTTGGTCCGCATGCTAACTGTTACTTTTAACAAACATATCACAAACAAGGATATTCACTATAGGCCATGCATTAAAGGGGTCGTTAAGCCCAAGCCTGGACCATCAAATCATTTGCATATATCATGATGGGTCAAGAATTTTTGGCCTTACAAGACTTCTCCACACTTTTTGGATGTAAAATAAAAAATGAATCCCATTTCTAGGTAAACTACCTCCACACAAAGTGATATTTTATTTTGGTCTATCAACTCCTCTATGTTAAGCTCTGCAGCAAAGCTTAGCATAACTAATCTCAAGCTCGGATTGAAAAAAAGGGTCATGTTAAAACCAACTTATAAATGTGTTGTATCTTTGTTAGCCGACTCTATCTACTAGGACAAAACTTTGTAACTTTTTGTCAACCACATAAACTGAGATTAAACAGGCTGACAGCCCATCAATATGGGCCTTATTAACAAGCTGTTGTGTCGAAAAATCCAAACTCAAAAGTCACATCATAGACCGAAAAAGAAAAGTCACACTAGAGAGGCTGTAGGCCCCTCACCATCCAAAATATCGAACTTGCTAACAAACCTAGTTACCCTTTTCAATGAATATCCCTTTGAACCAGCTAGAGGATTTGTGTCTTATACTGTCTTTTTTATCTTCCATAGTGTAGTTAGTCTTAAAAAAAAGCCTACAACCTATTTAGTTTAAATTTTCAGTTTTTATTTTCAATTTTTCAAATTTTATGAAAAAAAGACTGAAAATTCTGAAAACTATAAATTTCACTTTTCAATTCTCATTTTCAATATTTTTTTCACAAAATCCTAAAATAAAAAACTGAAAATAAAAATTAGAAATTGAAACCATACAGTCCCTAGTCACCCTTTTGAGTACCTTCTAAAAAGGGAACCTTACGACCAAAAAATAAAACAATAGGAACCTCAAATATTACATGAAGCCTAAGAAGCATATACAATGAGACTACAACACAGGACAAGCAGTGCAGGAAATTCGTACATCTATGTATTTTGCAAGTATAAGAATATCGGCATCTTAGTTCTGCATAAAGTTAGCATAAATTATGCTCTAAATTTTGACTTAAGCGAATACAGATGTAAGGGCTTGGGTGCTTTATCAATGTTTCCATTTCATGTTTAATTAAAATACTTGCAATTGCATATCCATTACAAGCAACGTGACCGACTGGACAAATGCTCAAAAACTGATTAGGAAGACGACATTAAGGTCAAAAAGAGATGCAATGTTTCATATACTGGATAAATACCAATCTTTGTTCTGTTTCACATGCTTGCATTGCATTGCTTCTTTACAATTGTCGTAAGAGACTAAAAAGATGAGCAATTTGGTAATATTCTCAGTAAACATCAAAATGTCCGTTCTGGTAAGGATTTCTCAGCTGGAAGTTGTAGCAATTCCCGAATACCTTCACATACCTGGATTGAAACAGCGGAAAAAAGTTTTCACAACTTCAAATAAAGTGAGAAAAATCATTTTCATTTGGATAGGTGAAACTTTCGTAAAATATCTTAGAAGGAAAAAATTCAATTCTGGGTCTGATCCAGAATCATGCTAAACTTCAGCCAACATTTTCTAATTATATTTCAGAGTAGTGATATATAATATTTTTTGATAAAAACAGTAGTGGTATATAATTGACCAAGTAGCATCCCTTTTATTAGAAGAATTTGCAAGAAGGAATGGGGACAAGGAAGTCAGGGAGTTGAAGACAACACACAGCAGAAAGAAGCCATGAACAAAACGTACCAGCTTGATCTGGGCTTTGATTGATGCAATTAACTTTGTGTACTCTTCTATCTGCCTGCAGTGCATAAATCAATCCTCAAGTTTGAATTCACAACATCATTTTCAACCTCAAAGCAGAAAGGAAATAAAGCACAAGAAAACTCATTGGCCCTGTCTAGACAAACAGAAAGGAGAAAAGAGTAAAGATAAATTAGTTCCACAATGGGTACAAATTACAAAAGGATAACATACACCAGGAAATTCAAAACCTTACCACAATTTCAAGGCAAAAAATAACAGTCGTGTGTTTTTTATTCATTAAATCTAAACAAGGATCTTTAACTGTTTCCATTATGATGCTTGACAAAATTTCTGTATCTTGAACAATCCACCATGTAGACATCATCCTGGTACGTAGAATTGATGCACTAACGCAAAAGTGCCCAAAATGCTGAAGTTGGGTTTTTTGGCATTTTGCTAGTCAAGTCTTTTTACCCACTCTTTTTATGCAAGAATTGTGAGGTGTTACAAGCCAGTGTAAGATTCACAAGCCTTATGCTATACACTCATGACTCATCAATTATCAGCAAAACAAATGCAAGGTAGCAGACAGATAGGAAGAAAAAACACTGAAAAATAGTCATATGCCAATCACTTCTGCACATGCAGGATGAGAATCCCACTTAAATCTAGATTCTGATCTTTTACTACCTCCCAGCCACAGTAATATGTCCTTCAGTTCATTTTTGCAAGTTACAAGTAGATGGATGAATCAAACTTGTGATTATTGACAATGAATATGTCTGACACAGAACAAGAGGATCTTGGGATACAAGTTTATTAAAGTCAGTTTAAATTTTATTTAGACCAGTCCATTAAAGTAAGTCATAATATTGCTTAAAATTTGAAACAAAACCTGGAAAGCCATAATAAGGCAGATTCATTTCCAAACTTCAATTAAGAAAAATATGTTAAATAAAAACTTATACCTCACTATCTTTTCTTCCCTTTTTTCTATGTAGTTCAAAGCTTCAGACCAAGTAAACTCCACATGGAATCCCAATCCTATATCCACAAATATGTTGCGTGTGTTGGGCCTGCAAAGTTTCAATCAAACAGACAAACTATATAAAAATGGGAGTTTCACAAGACTGAGGACGAAACAAAAATTACAAGTGTATGGATGAAAAGAAATAGCAGTGAACTAGTGGGGAGGGGTTTCCCTAATTTGTTGTAGATTCCAGGTTCAAACCTCCATGTAGTGATGGCGTCCAAGAAAGGAAAATAAAGAAAGATGAAAGTTGAGACATATAGCTGAAATCTTTTGTTTGATAATGAGGATGAACAATATTATAAACAGAGACACGAAAAAACACATGCTCGATAATATGGATTCGTGATAAAATACTAGTATGGCGTACAAAACATATGCTGAAATGATGATGACTTGGACTTACACTTCTGCCTGCAGGTATACCTCGGACCCAAGATTGACCAAAGTTCTTAGACTTGTCACACTATTCTTCTCTAGGTTTTCAATGTTTCTTCGCAAATCAGCACTGAGTGGAAGTCAAGTGAATCCAGACATAACAAAATCCTTTACTTAGTGCAACATTGAATTTGCTGATTGTAAGTAACATACAATAAAAAGTCTCAGTTGAATTAGATACATATTATTTTTTTTTTTTTTTTGGGTTTTAAAAAATTTTGAAATTTGTAAAACTTCATAACAATGCACAAGTTTGTTTAAAGTGTCAGTGATGGGATGCAAAACAATGTCGAATCCAGCCTATAAGCATGATCCACATGATAGAATCTTCTGCGTCACTGGACTTTACGAGACATGGATGATACAAAAATCTATTGAGGCGTTTAAAATCATTTCAGCATTACGGTGGTATTAATGGATTGTAACCGTAACACAAAATTGAAAAAGGATACAAAATTTTTTGTTGTTCAAAGACCTTGTCCCTGCAAAAAACGGAGAACAAGAGAAACAAGTAAACAAAAGACTCTGAAACAACTGCAATATGAGCCAATAAAGCTACTTCAAATTCATTTCGCAAGAGGTTACAAACCCAAGCCAAAGTTCGTATAATAGCACAATACTAAAAAGAAAGGGTCAAGACATACATTTTTAAATCATAGCTTTTGCCACAGAATGAACTAAGTATCTCCATTGATCTGTAACTCATAAATTTAAGAGTAATGATAGTGTAGTCTCGGGTTCACGATGACCCTACACGTGACAACATATCAATCATTCAAAACATAATTTAAAGTTAAAAATATATAAATATTTTAAAAGCACTCGTTGAGCCCATGTTGCATATCTGATTAACCATAAAATCGAGCATATATTAACACTTTCCTAAATTCAATGGCACCATGGTATACATCCTATAATTTGAAGTACTTAAGCTAACAGTAGAAAACAACATTCAATAAGGACAATTATATGCACAAATTATTTGAACCAAGAACAAAAATTGACAAATATAATATACCGCTCAGCAATAGCATGTTGAAGATCAGGTTTCAGGCGCCGGTCAACAAATTCTTCGTATCTTTGAATTTTCTGCTGGGTTGACTTGTCCATATGATGAGACCTAGCAAAGGGAATTAGCCAATAAAGAAATAATCAGGAATATTTGCTTAGGCCGCAGTTTCGCAAGGTTCTGTTGAGGTATTATTGTAACAATTTCTAAAAATGTAACAGTTGTAACAATATTACCTCCACGCGAACAAGGCATTATTGCAACAATTTCTACTACGAAGCAATATTATTGTAACAATTTCTACTATGAAGCAAAAACCTATATAAGAAATACAATATTACAATTTGTAACAATTATTAAAAGTTTAGGAATTATTGTATTTTATATTCAGAGGAGCAAATTATTGTAACAATAATTTCTACTTAAAATACAATAATACAATTTCTAACAATATTCCGTGCTGAGGTATTATTGTAACAATTTCTACTACGAAGCAAAAACCTATATTCAGAGGAGCAAATTATTGTAACAATTTCTAAAAATGTAAAATACAGCAGCGAAGCACACATTTCAAGCTTAAGAGGAAAAAATTAAAACTTAAAACCTAAACTTGAAAGCGCATTCATACAGCAGAGGAGCCCTTTCTTATTGCTTGAACTTGCATTCATTAGTCTGACATGTGCTCTTGGTTTGCATAAGAAAATCTAATTAAACCCAGTAAATAAATCACAAAAGAAAGGATTCTGTTTGTGCACTTTGGATCAATAGCATGCTGATACATTCAAAACCACACAAAAACGAAGAAAGTACCACAACTATGCAGAAACATATAGTCCTATAAATGAACATAATGGTTGATTGATTAAGAGGAGCTCTGCCATTGACATGTGCTCAGGAACAGATCACGTAACATTAAAAACGGTTTTGATACTCCCACGAGAAAATAGGTTAGACCGAGAACCACTCACCTGAGCTCGCCGCGAGGCAGAGGGGAGGGCAGCGGCGCAGCGCGGAGCAGAGGCAGCTTCGTGGAGAGAGGGAAGCGCGAAGCAGAGGCGGACGGCTGTGGTGCTGAGGCGGACTGATCGCGGTGGCCTTTGGGAGTGAAGAAGATGAGATGAGAAGAAGAAGAACTGAAGAAGTGAAGTGAGGATAACCCTAATGCTTAATCTACTCACTTTCAATTTATTTTTATTTATTTTTGTTCTTTCCAGGCAAAGGGCCTGAAACCGGCCACCATTAGAAAACCTGGTCCGGTCTTCTGGTTTTGACTGCTTTTAGCCCTGCTTTTTGACTCCTCTTACTCTTTTGTAATTAATACCATATTTTTGTCACATAGTTTAACAAATAAGAACAAATAAAAGAAAAAATAAAAACCCAAAAAATATAAACCTTTTTTTTTGTTATGCTTTTTCTTTCCTTTTTAAAAAAAGTTAATTTAGTTTTTTAATTAATATCGAAAGTTATTATATAAAATTAATGAAGAATAAAATCAAATCAATTCATTTCATTAATTCCAAACAAAAATTGAATCAAGTCTCTCAATATTAGGAAAAATCAATTCAAGAATTAGGGCAATTAATTATGCAAATACTAAAAAAAAGGGGAGCCTATCACAAACACAATGGGGGAGCAATCAGAATCACAATTATAAACAAAACATGGGAGGCGATTTAGCATTAATGTGAACCTCAACTCACACCCACTTCCAATAAGGCACCAGGGCCAGCCTATCACCCAGCCTCACCCGCCCAACTCACACCCACTTCGGCACCCTGCTGACCGCTCCTGAGCCTCCCTTCCCGCCTCCCTTCCCCTTCCCCTTGGCCTCCCCACTTTTCCTTTTGGTGCTCCAACAATGTTAGGTCTAAGAATTGGGTGTTTGATTTTTTTTTTTTTTGGTCTTTATTTGTTTCTCTTTTAGGTCAGCCTTCTTTTTGTTTTTGGGTAAGAGTTTCTTTTTCTTTTGTCTTGGATATAGGTTTTGGGCTTGTTGGGATTTTTGGGATCTTTAAGGACCTATTTGATTTGAGTTTTAGTTTTCAGTTTTCATATTCAGATTTTCAATTTTTCAGATTGTGTGAAGGAAATACCTGAAAATTCTGAAAAATACAAATTTCAGTTTTGAGTTTTCATTTCAGTTTTTAGTTTTTCCTTTACAAAATCTTAAAAACTAGAAAATTGAAAATAAAACTGAAACTGAAACCAAACATACCCTTAAAAATTTTCCTTCTCATAACCAATTTTTAATTTTATTTTTTTTAGTAATTAGGGGATTTTGGGTTGGAGTTCTTTTTCTATAGTTTGGGTTAACTTTTTGTAAAGTCTTAGGATTCTAATGGCTTTTCTAAAAATAAAAATACAAAAATATTTTTGTATTGAGAAGCTGGTGCTTCCTTCACAAGTGTTGAATTGTAAGGGTTTATTGAGTAGCTAATTACCTAAATCCTTGAAATCTATGTTCCTCTCTTAAATCTTTTGGTTAAAAATCTTTCTAATAAATAAAATCAACACAATCAACACATTTTTTTTCTTTTAAATTAAAATCCATCAACACACAATCATTTCTACAAAAACGACGTGGCTTTAAGTTCTTCATTGTCCCAAAGGATATGTTGGCATAACACAATTATCAACACAAAATCTTTTTTCATAAAATTTGTTCTTTAATGTTTATTTTAATTTTGGTTTTATTTCTTTTGTAAATATATTATTGTTATAATTTTTGGAGAAAAATAAAAATTTCAAAGTTATAAACAAATTTACATAATGAGTCCTAAGATAACCGTATTTATATGGATATATTAAGGTGCAGTGAGATTAAGTTTTCACTCTTACCAAATCATCTTTTTCAAAAGACCAGTTTTTTATCAAATTAAAATAATTTTCCAATTTTAGCCATATTTAAAATTGGTGGCGATTCCCACTTTTTAAATTGGTTGTCATTTCTCGTTGGCACCCTCTAGAGATATTGTGACACCCTTTAGGCGCTTAACCACGCAAGTGGTTCCAATTAACCCGATCAGATTGTCTTTCCTTCGATTTCTCTTCATTGGTTGCAAGCAATAACCTAGAAATTCAATTAAATTTATTAAAGTATTGTAAATTGTGGTACATAAGCTCTTGTTTAATATATCATCAATTGCTTTGTCAATCACATTCTAAGACTCCACATTGTTTTGCTAGACCTTCAACTGTATAGAATATGTAATAATTAATTTAATTAATAATATCATTTAAATGAGTGCACGATGTTATTTCTAAACTCTTGAAATATTTTAATATAAAAAATGTGTCATCAATGTTTTCATTTTTTGGAAGCACGTATAGGCAAAGCAAAATGTTTTTAAAATTTGAGGATTACAATTACTTTAAAAATAAAAAAGAAATTAAAATTTTAAACAAAAAATGTTTCAGTTTTTTATTGACAATTAGTGATGACAAATATGTTACTATTTTAATTCAAAATAATAATAATTTATTTAATTTTTGAGATTTCATTTATTTTTTAGTAATTATATTAATATGGAATAATATGGAATTATTTTTTACTATATTTTGTACAATTAAGCAAGTTTAAAGAAAAGATTGTTGAGTAGCACAATCATTATTAATTAAATTAAGAAACTGTAAAATTTTATGACAAAGCATAATAACAAAAGTAAACTTAATCTAAGTGGAAAAATATTAGAAATAATTTTAAAATATTTATGATTATATTAAATAATAAATAGTAAAATAAAATACTAACTAATAAACGAAAAAATAAACTACGTGTAATTTACAAAATTATCGGTAAAAATATTTTATTTGTTTGATTTAAAAATAATTTTAGTTTTTCATTTTTTAATAATTCTAAGATGATTAATCTATTTGTGATACACCACATTAAAGTGTTACTTTATAATTTAACTTTTAAAATTAATATTAACTGATAAAAGATTAATATCTTATGTGAAACTAAATAAAATTTATTGCATGAATTTTTTTAAAAGACGTATAGTCAGTTATGTTAAACTTGGCCATGCATTTAATATTTTAAAGTTAAAAAATTTTGATTTAAAAATAAAGTCAAATTAATTTTTAAAATAATAAAAAGATTAATTCTCAAAATTAATATTACAAAAATTATGTTATCATGAGTTAAAGTTCAATGTAATTATTGAAGTTTTAATCTAACTATTTCAAATATAGTTGCAAATTATTGGAAATTACAATAAGCTTTAACTATAAATTATATTATTATTTATGATTGTTATAAATTAAAATGAATTTTTATTACAAAATATAGCAATTCATATAATAATTGCAAGTTAATGTGAGCAATGAAAGCAAATGTAGTGAATTTTACTATTTATACTTTAACTTTTAAAATTAATATATGAAACTAAATAAAATATTGCATGAAATTTTCTTTTTTTAAGATGTTATGGCAACTTCCTTTAAACTTGGCTGTTTAAAAAAATTGATTCAAAAATAAAATCAAATTAATTTTTAAAAATTTAAACAGATTAATTCTCAAAATTAAAATTACAAAAATTATGTTGCCATGAGTTAAAATTCAATGCAATTATTGAAGTTTTTATCTAACTATTTCAAAAATAAATATTGATGAATACTCAAATAGTTGTAAATTATTAAAAATTAGAATAAATTTTCAATACAAATTATATTATTGTTTATGCTAGTTATAAATTAAAATAAAGTTTAGTTATAAAATATAGTAAATCATATAATAATTGGAAGTTATGCAGTGAATTTTACTCTCTCTCTCTCTCTCTCTCTCTCTCTCTATATATATATATATATATATATATAGATACTTTAACTTTTAAAATTAATATATGAAACTAAATAAAATATTGCATGAACTTTATTTTTTTAAGATGTTATAGTCACTTCCTTTAAACTTGGCCATTTAAAAAAATAATTTAAGAATAAAATCAAATTAATTTTAAAATGTTAAATAGATTAATTCTCAAAATTAAAAATAAAATTGTGTTTTCATGAGTTAAAATTCAATGTAATTATTAAAGTTTTGTTCTAATTGTTTCAAAAATAAATATTCATATATACTCATATAGTTGTAAATTATTAGAAATTAGAATAAATTTTCACTATAAATTATATTATATGATATTTATAAATTAAAATGAATTTTCATTATAAAATATAGTAAACCATATAACAATTGGAAGTTAGTGTGAGCAATGCATGCAAATGCAGCGAATTTTACTATCTATATCTATATATATATATATATAATTTTATCAAATATTTAAATAATTTCTTTGCTGCTTTTGCCCACACCTACGTCCTTTTACGTTGCTTTGCGCCTCCATTACGAAAGCTTTATTGTAAATTACAAGGATCCGCTATAAGATCTCTTGTAATTACACTTAACTCCTTTTAGATTTTAGAAAATAATTTATCTTCCTTAACTAATTTAAAATCATTACAATTATGCCACCCTTCATATTATTTTTCCATCTATAATTTTTTTAAAAAATCAATTAAAAATGATAAAATTGCTCCTCTAACAGTAACATAATCCCTCCATTTTAAAATATTTATCAATTTAGAATAAACACATATATTAAAAATGACAATAAATGATATTGATAATTAAGTAAAATATAGTTAATAGACTAATATATCCTTGCATATTAATTAATATAGTAGAATGTTAAAAGTTAATATTAAATGGAAGGCTTTGAAAATATGAAATTAATTTGGGGTAATATTAAAAGAAAAAATTAATACTTTATTAAAATGAGAAATTAATAAATATTTTAAAATATGAAGTTGTCTAAAAGTATATAGATATTTTAAAAGGGGAGTGACTCACTCTCAATCTATTTTTCTAGCGGTTTCTTGTTCTTTCCCCTCCACTTCCATTCCATCAATTTTCATTTCCATCCATTATGCAAAACAGAACAAGAAACATCAATTAATTAAAATCTAAAACCATTTGTTTGTGGTGGTTTTAGTTACATGTGCTACATGTTTTTATTCCAAATCTCAATTTGGGGAAGGAATCAATTCCTCTTAAAGAATTAAGCCCCTGATTGGTGCATCATATAAAATAAGGTATGATAGTATTAGACATGATAATATAATGTCCAAGTATAATATAAGAAATCCATTATATAAGTGTTCATATTAGCTATAAAAAAGTGCTTTGTACTTTCTTATCCAACCAAACTTATAAGTCATTTCAATAATTAAAAACACTTTTCGAATTGCCTATTCAAATATATAAAAAAGAAAGAGTAAGTGCCTATTTTAATTTTCAGTTTTCATTTTCAATTTTTAGTTTTAAGGAATTTGTGAAGGAAAAATTGAAATTAGAAATGAAACTTAAAACTAAATTTTATAGTTTTCAGTTTTCAGTATTTGATTTATAAAATATGAAAAATTGGAAATTGGAACTAAGCAAGTTCTAAGTTTTCCTAGAAAAAAGCACCCTTTTATCCAAATACACCCTAAGGACCTATCTGGTCAAATGAGTTATTTAAATCCTTATGTAAAAATAATTTATGAAAAAGTTAAAATACTTATTTCAAGTGTTTTGAAAATTGATTCTTAAAAAGTAAGATATTGAAGGGTGCGTTTATTTTAGATTTTGAAAAAAGTGATTACAAAATTTAAATTTTATATTTAATTAAAAAAAATTTAAAACTAATTTTTTTCAAAAGCTACATTTTTTAGCTTTTACCAAAAAAGCTAAAAATTGATTTTTTTTATATTCTAATTTTTTAAAAAATTATTCAAATATACAAAAAGTATTTTTTTTTTACAGTAAAAAAGTGTTTCTAAGCTCAAAAACAGCAAAAATAAATGCAGTCTGAATGTGTTTGATTTCAAAAAAACAATTTTCATTTTTTGTTTCCTCTTTATTTTCTATTTTCTGGAGTAAAAATTGGATTTTATAATTTCTACTATTTCCTTCATAAAATTCTTGATAAACAGGAAATTCTCTCAAAACAATAAATGAAAACTTAAAAATTATTTTCTAAGACTAAACAAACCCTTAACTTCACTAAAAAATAATTTTTCAAGAATTGATAAACCATATAACCAAATAGGATAAATTCAACTTTTGACTTCAAAAAGTTAAAACAAATCATAAGTACTATTATCCAAACAGGTTAGTGTCCCAAATATAAAATTTTAAAATATAATACTAATAATAATAATAATAATTCATTAAAGAGAATGTGTACTCCAACATTTATTTTGTTAATATCATTATTGTTATACACAACATTCATTGATAAAATTTTCATTCTATTTTTGTCTCCAACCAAACACCAGGTAAAAACAAGAAATGTTATTTATATAACTTTTATCTCGTGCACCATACAAACACTCAATTTACCACCCTTAAAAATAACTAATTTGGACAAATTTGTTATGAATAAGCTCCATAAATAAAATTATATATGCTAAAGATGTGATCCATCCCTCCATGATTTTTTTTTGCTCTTCGTACTTTTACCCTCCAAACACTAAATTTTAACGAGTAGCAAACATTAATTTACCAAACTGAAGGGGTGAGGTGGGGAGCTGAAAATAACAATACATTTCTCAGAGTCACCTGTATTTTTTTTTTTTTTCCAACAATGAAAAAAATCTGGACATTCAGCATAGGCCATCCACATGGAATTGCATGATTGATTACAATTTTTGTCAAGGGAAAATAAGGAGCACAAACAACAAGCTCAACCTCATCAGTTACTGTGACCTAAAACTTTGTACAGTAGGTTCTGAATTGATCTCCATCCTCCATCAAGCCTACCTCAAAAACTTCAATCAAGGGGCATCAACTCAACCTCAAGTAGGGTGAAGGATATTTTAAGGGATGTTTTAGTAACCTTTTGGCTCACAAATCAAAGAATGAACAATTCCCATCAATACAATCAAAATGATAGTTGTCTAAGTAGCACCCCAAATTGGTCACAACTTTCTAAGGCTGGAGGAAGGTTTTGGCTCAAAAGGCCTTCCATCCTGATCAGCTCTGAAGAGAAGATTAGTCCAATTTGTTGATCTCTGAACAATCCTGGTGGGAACTCGGTCACTATCTTCGCCACCGGAGGCCTCATACCCATCACTAGTTGACCTTGACAATGGGATTTCCTTCAGTGCAGCAGCACCGGCAGCTGAAAGACCTGAGCCGTCTTGCTTCTTCGGCTCCCGATGAAGACATGCGAAATGGATGAATATCCAGCGAGTCTAAACTGCTTTCAGGGAAGAGGCAACAACCCCAGCTGAGCTTGACACAGCATGAGTTGCTTGGAATACACTCCTAGCTTCAAGCTCGAGAGGTGCTAAACTAGTTGTTCCACTGAAGCCATTATCAATATTACTAGCAGGGAATTCTTTCAGGGCCTCCATAGGTAAGTCAGCAGGCAGCCGAATGCGTTTACCTGGCCGCCTTCGATTGTTATCAATCCTGGGGACCATTCTTCGCCCGCTGCTGCCAAAACTGCGGTCTGATTGTAGCCTGAAAGGATCATTGTGTCTTGTCACAGGCTGCAGGATTTTTGATTTCTTTCTTGCTTCTGCAGCAGCCTTGGAAACGTCTTCTGCATTCAATCGTGCCAATGTCCACGGACTAATTTTGACTGCGCTGGGATTATTCTTCTTGACTGGCTCTTCTCTGATTGTCTTCTTTCCTAGTGAACTAACAGAAGCTGTTTCTGGGGGCACTACATCAAACTGCATAGTGCACACCATCACAAGCCACCCAAAAAAGCTATGAGACACTTTTCTGAAGTTGATACATCATACTATTGTCAATACATAAGGAAATTCGCTTTCAACTATGCAGATCTTGATCATGAACAACTCACATAGAATTTTTATACTCTGTTCTCTTTGTAACTTTTCACTTCCTTCTATCAGACTTAATCATTGTGATTTTTTTTGGTTTTTTTAACATCAATTTTCAATAACTAGTTGTTCCCTCAGATGATATTATGAAGGAGGTTCACATCAAAACCATACATATGCACCGGTGCTTTAGACAGAAAATCATATCATAAGGTATTTTATGCAGAGGTCCTACTGGGAAAAAAAAAAGAATACATTAATACATAAAGCATGACTGAATTGATTTTTTCCTTTTTCAAAAAATAAAGAAGTTACCTGATCTTCGACGAACAAGCGTGGGGGTGTGCACCATGCACCCGATGGAAAGTAGTAAAGGAGCTTGCACTGCTCAATCCAGTAAGTGAGCTAACAGGCGACATTTGGGGACTATGCTGACCTCCAACTCCTTGCTGTTCGTGCTCCTGCTCCCTCAAAGCTATGATGTAATCATATGTGCTGATTCCCTGGGTCGTTCCACAATAACCATAACATTTAGCACTAACAACGCCATAGATTTTAAGTGAGATGAAGTCATGTTTTGCCAGATGGAATACATAAAGTCTCTGAGCCTAAGGGATATGTTTTTATACAACCATCATATTAGCTCAGATCCCGCTATCTTGTATCTTCATTTCATTTTTTCTCTCTTTTGTGCTAGACAGAGATTAGAGGGAAAAACAAATAAACAAATTGTCCCTTGTATGAATGATAATAGAAGGTGCTTTTAGCCTTTTGCAAATGAAACAAAGAATTCTGTTGGATGTAAAGATATTCATATGCCTTCACCTAAACAACTTAATCTTTTGGGAAGAATGATTAATGACATGGTACCAAAACTTCCATGACCAAGGGGCCTAAAGATTAATTCTTGATTCCCCATTCTTCTAAATGAAAGTTAACTTTCAGTATAAGATAATGTAAACTTGTGTATTGTTCACGCTTCAAGCCTAACAGGCTCTAGCATGAGAGGACATCTCAGATATTCTTAGAGAATACTACAAACACCTTTAAATTAAAGCAGAATATATTGTGGGCTCAATTCGTCATATAATTGAGGAAGCAAATCTTAGGATTCTTGATTTTTCATATTCTCAATTTGTTTATGTAGGGTTGTTAGTCTTTTGGTTAGTGAACTGGGGCTCATACTAGTAATTGTTTGACCTAATCATAAAAAGCCGGCCATTTCTATCCCATTATCTATCAATAATATATTTAGTGTTAGCAGTGTCTGATTTTTCTATTTTCCTAAGTCCTAAATTCATAATTCTTCAACAGACATAAAAATCAGTTATGTGCTTTCTCCTAACAGTTTAAGTTTCAGAATAGATGGTTCATAGCAACTAAATAAATTCTCAAGCACCAAACAGATGCTAGACTTACCTTTTTAATTAGAAGAATATGAAAGAAGAAAAGTTGAGCAAGGGGTAAGGTAGCAATCATAGCCAAAATTGTGCACACAGCCTGTGAAAAGAGAAAGTTCACCACACATAAGAACAGTAGCCGTGGTAAATATCAGTAACGATTTTTTTGTCAAAGTGGATTTGCTCAATGTAGTCATTACATAAAGGAACAAGGGAAAAAGAAGACAAAGAACAATCAAACAAAGAACAAAAGAATAAATATTCAGCATTCAAAAGATGCATAAATATTAAATAACCCTTCAAAAGCACAGTAACCATTCAAGCAGTATAGTAGCAATTCAAGCAGAATGCTCACCACCACAATAACAAAGGGAACAAAAGAGAAACTGCTTCCCAACTTAGAGGAGATATCCACCGAAAATTTCTTCCTCTCAACAAAACAGCAGATAAGCACAAGTGTCCCGGTCAGCCACTGAAGAATAAGCTGCAATCTCAACCCCAAGGTGGACAAACCATGCACATACCTGTCAATAGTTAATCAAAACGAAAATGACTAGGAAATTAAAGATGCTTGCTCTGGGTTTTTTCTTTAGGTTCTGGCATGTTGCTTCCTACAAGTACTAAGTTGGGCTTTGGAGTTCGGACAATTCAACTTTTGACATCAGGAGAACAACAAGGATGTGAGAAGGAAACCAGAGAAACCAAATATATAGCTCAATATGCAAATTCCTTGTTTTCAGAGCATATACGAAGTATAAATACTCTACTAGAACATGCCATAAGTTCTCTAAAAGTCTAAAACTATTGCTCACTAGGAATCTAAGATCTCACCTGTTCGAGTTTCACTGATGCGTGACTAAACTAGGTCCAAAAAGGAATGAGGAAAGAGTATTTTGGGAATAGAGGATTTTCAGAATGATGGTCATCTAGAGCAGAATTATATTTGAATGGCAGGGATGCTTCGCAAATGAATAGTTACTAAGGTTATATGACGATTATGCTAGGTTTGAACATGTTAGTGATAAGCAAGGGGCATTCGTGAACAATCTTTCTTACCAACAGGAGAGCAGCAACCATAAGGGTGAAAAATTTTCGGTAGTTCCTTTTCCCAACGCAGTTGTTGAGCCACTGTAAAATCCAAGAAACAACACTTCAGAAATCTATCAACTGATGAGCAAAGAAAGAGAAATCAGATTATTGTACTCTGCAATGGTGGTCAAAGCTATCAACACACTTGTCACAAACTCTACAGTGCTTGCTGTACTTGAAGACCTGCACAACATTATTCCTCAATGATATAAACTCCTTGTATTATCAATATCCACAGAATGAATTGTCGAAGCATTCATCTAATGCCAAAGTAAAAGCATATCATGGTAAGCACTAAGCATGAATCTGTAACAGATCGAGGAGCACACAAATTGTATATTTGAATTATTCATGCAAGATTGTTGGTGTAAAATTATCTATTCAACTCCGCATATTACAGAAGGGAGTAAGGGACTGCAACAATAGTCTTGGAGGAACAAAGGATTTTAGTTAAAATGCTTCTACACACCTCAACTTCACACAAACTGCAATAGAACATGCCATCTTCGCTAGCTTGTTGATCAGAAGATTCCTCATTTGAACTAAAGCAGCCACAGATATAAGCACAAGGTGAGCAAACCACTAGCAAACAGGAAGAGGAAGGTGATGATTGACTCTTCTTTCTAAAGTAGCAGCATCTTTCAAGCTTGCTTCTGTTTCCAATGCTTCCTTGTCCACAGATTTTGGTCCTACTGTTGAAGCATTTGCGTCATGCATTGATGAAGTCGATTCCCTCCTAGTTTACAATTCTTGAGTCCATCAAGCTTTTGGCTGTCTGGAATTTTAAGATACTTTTCGACCTAAATACCCCTGGATCTGCTGGATCAGCTGCTGCACACCAAATGTACAGTCCAAAGACGCAAGTAATCTGGCAAGATATGAAGTATTACTAAAACATGGTAAAATCCTTCATGCAGTTTAATAGAAAGACATTGTTACTCTCCATTTTAGCTGATTGATGTCAACATATGAATCTATCACAACATTACAACATCATTATCTTGTAATCAAGCTGTTGCAAGCACATTTAAATCAAGACAAAATATTGATTTAGGCAGACTGAATGGTTCAGGGCAATAGCAGCCTTAAAAGGAAAGGCCACAATAATGCACAAAGCAAGTATAAATATCAGATCCTAGATGTGAAAAGCGCATCAGCCTAGAAAATTATCACCAAAATTTCACTAATCAAGAATATTGTATTCATAGCATTGTTGAGTGCATATTGCTAGCCACACATGTCACATTATTCTATTCTGCTGATTTCAGCACCACAATACAAGCTACCTCCGGTAACACAAAGCAAACCAAACTCCCTAGAGGGCACCTTATCCATTAACTATTTATCTGCAATCATCTCCAAGAAAAAGCATTTACAAGTTGCAGCTGTCAATGCCAAGTTTCAAGTTTCAAAAGACATAGGAATATTGATTACTCAAACAATTTGTGCACTTTTCTAATTCCCACGTCTTCTTAAAATCTTTAGGCTGAATGGTTCAAGACAATGCCAATGATTTAGTGGCAGTTTGTGTAATAACTGACATATGGAGTTTTCTCTACCATCCTGGGATGTGACATTAGAAAGCATATATAGCCAGTCACTCATCTGCAGACATGGAGCAGTCAAACCAGTGGTGAATTGTCGCCCGTGACTTAGAAACTGACTAGTTTTAGATTTGAGCAGAATGATAAAGCCATTGCAAATTGATTGTCACTCTCTTTAACTTGCCGCATTCAATTCAGATTCCACTAATGTGTCTCAGTTCAACAAAGGGCTTACTCTACATGCATCAATATCCCTCCAAACCAGGTGGGCGTTTCTAGAATTATCAAAATGGTCAAAAAAGAATATGATAAGGATAACTCAGTGCTACATTTGATTTCAAAATTCAAACTTGTGTGAATTTTGAGATTTCCCAACATATTTATACTGTGTCAGCATTGCCAACAAACAGGAAGGCCAATGCAGCTCTTATAAAATAAAGTACAAGATTCAGTTGTCACCTGTCAGTGCAATAAAAAAAACCCAAAAAAAAAACAAACTGAAGCTTTAATTCCTACATTCCACATCTCGGAATGGCTATTTCACAAAAGATGCTTAACAAATGGATTCAATAATGGGGTGAGGCTAATTGACTTAAGGAGGGCATAACAAGCAACCAAATAACCCCTCAAAAAATGATAATCCCGGAAGGAACCCAGATTGGAGAAATCATCAGAGATACATAGAGCCAAACACATGAATCAGAAAGCAATAATCACAGATCCCATCCCTTCCACCAACACACTAGGTAAAACAGCAAAATGAGAATAAGAGGAAGCAGATAAAAATGGAAGATTAAGCTACCAGGGGTGTGTAGAGGCCCATAACAATATACTGATACATCTTCTTCCCAACAAAAGGTGCAAAGAACACATAGAAGGCAAACCCCAGAGCCAAAAACACAGCAACAGCCACCACCTTCACAAAAAAACAAAAAAAATCTCAAAATGACAAACACCCCATAAAACAAAACTCAAAAAAAAAAAAAAAAAAAGAAGCAAAAATTGAAACTTTACAGTTACACCTACCTGGAGAGGATGGTAAGGCAGCTGCCATCCATGCTTCCTCATCTTCTCAGAATGAGTAATGCAACAGCAAAGGTTGAAGGAGCAGCACACACCAAAATAACACACAAATGCAAACTATAGAACACTGTTATTCACTTTTTTGTTCTTTCAATTGAAGGAATGAAAAAACACTGATTTACTCCGGGACCAGAAAAAGAACTTAGCTTGCTATGACATGTTGGTAGGAGCCAAAGGTGAGTGCTGGCAGAAAGAGATGTAACAGAGAGAGAGAAGTGTTAAAGAGGAGAGTGTACAGTGAGGCAAGGTTTGTCTGGTTCACTGAAAGACAAACCAACCTTACCCCCAAGTCATGGAATGGAAGAGGGTCCTTTTTTTTTTCCTTCTTTTTTTTTTTTTTATCTCTATCTATGGATTTGGATGTTGTGTACTTGTGTGGTGGTGTTGTTGTTGTTGGTTACAAAGCTTTTTACTTTGGTCAGAGAATAGAGAGAGAGAGAGAGAGAGAGAGAGATGTGTGGACATGTGAGGTGTGGTGATGAGTGAGTGCTGTGTCTCTCTGGGTTTTCTTTCTTTCTTTCTCATTCCATGCCTGTGAGATTTACCTCATGAGCTCACATGACCCCACCCATATACTTTTTTTGAGTGTTTTTGTTTTACCCTCTCTGTGTGTGTGGTGCTGTGCTGGCTGCTATAGTGTTACCTTTCTTTTCTTGTTTTTTTTTTCAATGGGCAAATCATGTGTCACAACTCACAAGCCACTGCAAGGGACAGTTGTATGGTACTGTTTCTGTAATCGCCAACACCCCTTAAAAGCATTGCTATTCAAACTCACTCTCTCCATGATCATGTGTCTGTAAATTGTACAATGCTATAATAATTTGTGTAATATGGGAACATAATCAATTCTGTTTTACTTTTCACCTTTTATTACTAGTATTTGACCAGCTTTGTTTTCCAAGTTGTTTTTCCATTCTATTGCGAAAGAATACTTCTTTCTACCAATCCTTTTAAATATTTTAAAAATATTGTTTATTATAGTAATAGAAAAGTCTTGCTCTATACCACCTACCGCGTATATCAATTTTGTCGACTGTCATTATTTTTTAATCTATATTTTTAATGTGATAATTAATGTCTTGATAGATGAATAATATCAGAAAAAAATTTCTTATTCTCTGAACACATATATAAAAATTTCTAATAATGTATTAGCTTATAGATTAAAAAATTAAATAATTTAAATAACCTCAATCCTGTAATTCAAATTTAAACTGGTTTTAAAAAAAAAGTGGGGTAGCTCTCATTCAATACGCCTTGCAAGAATGGTGAGGTTTATTCATACTTTTCTTGACAGGATCAAACCTGCTTTACACGTTACAAGATGGTAGAATAATGCTCTTAAACTAATAATAATAATAATAATAATAATAATAATAATAATAATAATAGCACATCAAATAAATATTAGTATTTTGCAAATAAATAAATAAATTGAATATGTGTATTATTAAATTTAGACGTACAATCAAGGATTTTGATGCTGCTCTCATTTTATTAACGGGCCATACAAATTGAACAATTGTTTGTTAATATTGATCACTTTCTTCAATATTTATTGGTTGTTTCTTAATGACCACTTTACTAGCCTTTCACTTCAGTTTGTTGGATAAAAACAAGCTAAGTTGGAAAAAATTCGTCGTCCGGTTTTAAATTTTGTGCAATATAGAACCAATCACAAACGAAGTGATTGATCAGTTGTTTAGATATCAAGCAAGTGGCTTAAGCATGCAAAGTTTGAAAATGGCACTGCATCAATTCCGCTTTTTAAATGATTTTATAGAATTATATTAACCAAACTTTGGTTCAGTGTTTTAGCAAAGAAATAAAGTTTTTCCACAAAAAAGTTTATAAGAGGGTTCTCAGCCACCCGACTTTGTATGTTTGTCGATAGCTACTAGGTAGCTAGCGTGTTCAAATTTCGCATTTGAATATTTTTGCCGTATGGCTGGTCACTTCCTCGATCACTTTATCTCTTAGAAATTATACAGATGTGGGACATTGCCAAATGCAAACCAGCACTCTTAAAAAACACCTATACATTTTCACTAGCGAAGAGTGGTTTTAAGAGAAATTGTTGGATATGGTACGAGATTAAGAAAAAAAAATTATATTTTTATTATCTATATATTAGTATATTAATTCTCCTCGCCAAAAAAACATTAATTCTCACAAATATTGGATTGAGCGAGAGAAGGATGACTTAAAAATTAGGAAGGACAAATATATTAACCAAATACATCTAAAAATATTAATATATATGCAAATGGTTAAATATGTTAAAAAATCTTAAATTTGTTGTGTATTAGTGGTTTTTCTCTCATATAGTATGACATATATTAACTCTTCAGTGGTCATAATAACTATATTATATATATAGCAGCTATATGCCCCTCCAACCCTTAAGAGCCAGTGACAGGCCCCATTAGATTTGCTGCAATTTTAGAGTTGAGACACAAACCAACCACAAATAATGCTATTAAAAATACTATTGAATTTGAATTTGATTTAGATGCATTATCTGCATTAAAATTTTGTTATATAATTATTTAATCATTTATATCCGTATTACTATAAGTGTTTAATTTTTATTATAACTCTTTTAAAGTTATATTTTATAAAAGATAAAGTACAATTAGTGATGAGTAGCATAAAATGTTTCATATTGAAAATATATCAAAATTGTTGTGCAGTGCAAAATAAACAAACTCAAAACATAACGCAAAATTTAACATGGTTTGATATCCATTGGTTACGTCCATGATTTCACAAATCAATCAAAATCTGTAACTTTTGAATAACTAAAATTACAAACCATGCTTACTAATCTTTTATTATATGGACAATTCTTAAAAATTACTCATACAATTGATCACTTCTACTCTTAAAGGATGCCTAATCAAAACAATCAAAACTTATATTTATAAGCTAAAATAATTACAAAACTTCTAATTCTTATCTATACAAGACTTTGGGTCAGAGACGCTTTGAACCATTTACGCTATGGCTGATTATACATAATTAATTTCGCTGTTGCTTTTCAAATTGCAAATTCTCTTGTCACACACAGACTTCAGTCAACAATACCTTTTACTCAAGGACCAAAGTATATACATGCAACCACGTCAATATACATGCAACACTCATTTCTATTTCCTGAGAATGACAGAGACCGAAAGAGATAAAACGCAAATGCGAAGAGCAAAGAAAGGGACTAATCAGAAGGGCACAAATGGTATGTTATTACTTGTAGGTAACTGACCACACCCTGCGGTTAATATTGATGATTGAGACTGAGTAGTTCGGCTAGAAATTTTGATAAATATTTTTTTTAACACCCTCTACCTCGTAATTCATGTAGACTCCCATTTTAACCGCATTTACCTAATTTTCCATGCTTAGATTTGTGGATACTCACTTTTTTTTTTTAGTGTCAAAATAATACAACTCTACATTTTACATTCTACTATAGCACCACTGATAGTACCACGTGAACATGTACCACATTCGGATGACAGTTAAAAGTGTATTTTATGTTACTTTTACTTTTGTTTAATTAAAGCTTTAATAGTTTTGATTCATTTTAATTTTTCTCTAAAATTTTTTTACTCTATGAACCAATTAACTATATATTTTTATTTATAAGACTTTTTAGTTAGAAAAAGATTGAGTTAAAATATTTTATTAATATGACATATATTTAAATATCTACGTAAAACTATTTTATATTAAAAATATGTTGAAGTTAAACTCTTTATTTATACTGTAGCTTTATTATTGAGCATAGTATTCTATGTATATGCCAAAATTTATAGTAATTTGTAGGGTATTTTTTAATAAGAAAACCTAAAAATTTTAAGTTTCAAAACTTTTTAATAAATTTTATGTATTAAAAATATAAAAATATATTTTCTTACTACATTTTTTAAAAAAAATTGTTGATTTTTTAGCCCATGCCATTAAATTAAAACACTCTTTAGATAATTCCTAGTTCCTATAGAGCACAAACCACAGTATTAACTCCGTTACGAAACGTAGAAGCCTATTTGTCGTTTTCCTGTCAGACACCACGACGTGAAGACAAAGTACTCTGTTGCCACATGTAGAATTGATCCAATGCATCCGGCTATACAATCCGTTCAAATTTAGGAAGCATTTTGCCATGCAAAATCACGAGGCTATGAACCACGGGTTAGAAAGGTAGACCTTCATGCACTCGATCGAACCCCATATCAATTTTAATTTTTTTAAAAAAAATTAGCAGATCTAGTGGATTAAACTTTTGTGGATGTCGTTTTGGGTGAAGCAAAGAAAATTGAAGACACCATCTGTGTGTTTTTTGAATATCCTCCTTTTCGGTTTCGTCCTACGTCACGAGTTCCGAGCACCATTAAGCTTTTTAAATTACGTTGACCCTTGCGATAAGAATGGCCGTCGATGTTGTCACCACTGGTAAATTATTGGACGGTCGTTATCAATCGTAGTGCACCGGCATCACACGGAGACTCTAGTCTACCTTAACTTTAACTTGTGTAGACAAGTAATTTATAGCATATTATAAAACGGATTAAGTTTGTTAAATGTTTTTTATGTCTTCTTATTAGATTGAACTCTTTTCAAGTCTAGGAATATATGATTATATTATTTACAAGAAAATAAAAATAAATAAAAAATAATTATAATTTTCTATTAAATAATCATCATAAACTCATATTCTCTACACTTTTTTTATTCTTTTCCAAGAAGGAAAATACATTTTTGTTAAACTGGAAATTTATCTTAAGAGTAACGAAGTGCCTGTCACAACTCGTGTTTATCCACCGGTCAATTTCTATAACGTTATGCAATTATGCTTCACTTTTTTTTTTTCTCTTTGGTAATAAATATGCCTCCCTTTAGATCATGTGCATCCTAACAATTATTATCTCTCTTTTACTGTGTGTCTGTTAAAAAAAATGCACATTAATTAAAAAATAATAAATAAATTTTGATAATAATAAAAAGTTGTATTAATGCACTAGATTGTCCTTATAAATAAATAAAAATAAGTAATGACACAATTATTTACATTATCGATAATATTAAAAAAATTAATGCTTCTTTAAAATAACAAATGAATAGATATTTTAAAATTAAAAAAAAACTTAACAGATTGAGTGAAAGAGAAGGAGTAGATATTAATAAATATAATGTTTCATAAATCATCTTTCTTAAAAATATATGTTATTAGATAAAAGTATATGAATAATTTTATAACTAACAATTCTCATACAAGTATTTTTTTGGGCATAAATATGACTAATTTATCATAACGGGGAATAACAAGTTTTGAACTCCATAACATTTTATCATAGAATCTCTAATATCATTTTGTGAATCATCATACCTCTCAAAAGCTTAAATTGATTTATAGAGACAAATTATAGGTTTTATATCCCACAATGGTAATAAGAAAATGAAACAAATACATAAATGCTTCTTTAGAAGTCACTTCTAAAATAAGAAGTTAATTAAGTTTCGTACTTGTTCATTTTAGAAATAAATTTATTTGACAAATGATAACAACTTTTTTTGGCACAACACATTATATGCATCTTATACATAGTATGATTTATGTACTCAAGATGAATCTAGACTAGAGTATAGAAGGAATATCATACTCATGCATCATAACAAAAAGATACTACGGAGAAAGGTAAATAAATAATTGATCTTGGTAACAAGGCATAAAGTTGACTGGCTTTAGTAAAATTATAAGTTTTATTGATTCCCATGTACGAATCCTTGATTAACGCAAGATCTCGACCAGTTAATGCATTGTCTTACCCATTCTAATTTTGGTTTTATTTTATTATAATCTCTGTGCGTCAAACTTGAGACATTGCAGTATTGATTTATAATAAAATGATAAAAGCGTGCCGCTGCCCACTACAAATTAATTAATATATATGACAAAAAAACATGTACTTATTATTCTTTTTTTATTTTGGTTAATTGGGACACATTCTTCGTAATTGGCCATAATTCCTAAGCTTGTTCTCGACACGTGATTGATGCCCGTGACATATAATCTCGCATGTTGCTATTTTCTTTTATCATAATCTAGTATGTTCAGCGACCCTCAATAACCTACACAGCTAACACACAAGTCAACCAAAAAACCTAATACAAGGCCTAAGTCCATATTTGGCGACTTTAGTTAGGTAGTCTCTCTTCAGTTAAATTTTTTTTTGTCTCTAAATGGTATCATTTTTTTTATTCCCCAATCATTTATTAACACGTGAAAGAAATATATTGTATATTTAGTAACTTATAAATTTTTAAATCTATTTTAATTCTTATCTTTCTATGTGTCAATAAATAATTGAGGGAATAAAAAAGAATATCATTTGGGACAAGATTTCATCTGTCTCTCTTCATTCTTATTTTCATCTGCCAAGAAAGCTTTGGAAATTGGAATTCTGAATTAGTCGCATAAACTAGTTGAGACATTTCCCTTGCGGTTTTGTCTACGGTGCATAAGTAAAGTATGAATATATCATATGCGTTGGATGATTAGACACGTATAAAATGTGAGTAAATGTATTTAGTAGGGGTGAAGAATTAGCCATTTAACCAAACCAATCCATATTCAAACCAAACCACTTTTAAAAATACGGGTATATTTAAAATGGATTAAAAATTGAACCGTATTTTTAACCAAATTAAACCAAACTACAAAACCAATTTTTATCCATGGTTTCAAAACATGAATTGGTTCAAAAGAATGATTCTTTGAATTTTTTTTCACGTGTTGTCGTGTTGCAGTTCTCACTTGCGCATGTAGATGCACAAGATGAGATGCTAAGAAAGTCATGACCACCCTCGACATTCCCCTTTCAATTGTGGTTGCGATGGTGTTCTCCTTGTGTTCCTCGAGCAATTTGGAGGTGAGCACGTTGATGTACGATTGGCTTCTCAATCTTTGGCCAGGCAATCACTCTCTGGGATGGCAATAGCCTCTTGATTTGGCAAAGAAGGCAACAGAGATGAGTGAATAGATCACAAACCACATCGCGTTCTTTGTTTGACAAAGCTTTGTGTCGAACATGGCTTCGCTAACATTAAGCATTGTCACTAGGTCCACCGAAGCATGATGCGGCATGCAATGGCTTGATGAGTGGCATTGCAGTAAGTGACGATAGTGAGTTGAGAAAGTTGCGAGAACAATGTTGATGAATGAGTGCGAAGTGAAATTGAACACACTATAACCATTTTTGAACCAATTCCAAATTTTTTATCCGATTCCAAACCGATTTGGTGGATCTTTAACTGGTTCAAAATCGGCTTGAACATATTAAATCAGTTAAAAAAATAAACTTGATTTTTGGTTCAAGTTCAATTTCGTCTAGTTCTCTTAATAAAATGAACATGAACGGGCCTATATTTAGTATTGTGATTGGTAAATGAATTCAGCAACCACATTTTTATGTAAATATAACTAAATTTACTAGTGTGTAAATAAATTTTTTTTATTAAATGCCAAGATTCTATAACAATTGAACACATGGATAAGGCTCATTAGATTAAAATCGACATAAAACTATTGTGAATCACTAAAACAAAAAAAAAATGGTGAAACACCACACTTTTTAACCACACCCGAACAAAAGCAGCCAAATGATTAATTGGTAATTACACATAAGCATAAAAGCTAAACCTTGAACTAACTCTCTACAATTACTTTATCGTTCAATGCCTGCTCTCATTTATCCATTTCTCACCTCAACACTTGCGTCATGCTTTCTTCATTTCTTCGTGGAGCTCTTTGTTTCTTCATGCTTTCTATAATTTATTTATCATCTATTTAATCTATCCATTGAAGTTTTCAGAGCTCTGTTCTTCCTTTGAAGCTCATTGCCCTTCATTGAAAATAAATTAGAGCTCTGTTTGTCCATTGAAGGTGTGAGTTCCTTTCCTCTTATTTAAGCTATTTAATTCATATGAATTTCAGGATTTGAAAAGGACCTATGAATCGAGGTAACAACTTCTTAACCCTTAAGGTTCTACCTATAGCTGTTGTAGGGGTGACTTTCAGGAATATGTGTTCCCCCTTTTGGAATTATAGAGTTTTCCTCCGATTATCAACATAACTCTTTTGCCAACTTGGAGCTATGAGAATCTTACTTCAATCTTCTGTATTGGTTTTATGGTTTGGTTAACAAGGTTAGGCTCTAACAAACTTGTTTCTCTTGGGTCATATCAACATAGGGGAGATTGACATTTTCTTCCATATAAAGCTTCGTCAGGGTCACGCTAATACTATCATGATAGTTGTTGTTATAGGAAAACTCAACCAAGGGTAACAACTTGTCGAACTCCTTTTTGTTCAATCACGCAAGCCCTCAACATATCTTCTAAGGTTTGTATGCTCCACCCTATCTATCCATTGGTTTTTGTATGCTCCACTCTATCTATCCATTGGTTGGGGGAAGGTAAGCTATACTCAAGCAAAGCTTAGTCCTAAATGATTTTTGGAAAGATTCCCAAAACCTTGAAGTAAATCCGGTCTCAATCGTAGACTATAGTGGAAGGAACATCGTACAGTCATATTATCTCCTGAATGTATAGGTAAACTAGATTTTCCAAGGGATAGTTGGCCTTAATGGGTAAAAAGTATTCAAACTTGGTTAACCTATCCACTATGATCCATATGATGTCATGCCCTAACGATGTTATGGAAAACCCATTACAAAGTCTCCGAGATATCTCCTATTTCCACTCAGGGATCTCTAAAGTGTAATACCCGTTTTAAATAAGAATGTTAGAAATTTTTTTGGAATTAGAAAGGGTGCCGTTACCCTTATCTGTCATTAGGGTTTCGCAGTCTGGACCTTACACGCCCTTGGAGGGCTATATGATAGAGCCATTTTCTTGAAACCAAAAGTCCAAGTAATTGTTCCCTAGAGAAAAATAAGTTGAAGAGTGATTTTTAATAAATTTTATGAAATCTTTAAACCTTTCATTTTTAGCTCAAAAGTTTGTAAAATAGTAGAAATTTTGAATTTCAACTAAAACCCAAAAATTAGATTTTGATTTGTTGAGATTTTGATTTTTCTAATATTTTATTTGGGTCCAAATGGGGATATTTCCTTATTTACATTTATATTTTAAAGTTAATGGAAAGAAATAAATGATTGACTTAAAATTAAGAAATGTAAATATTCTGGTGAGCATAACGCTCAAGGAAAGGTAATGCCTTGTGTTTTGGGCGCTCTCGTAAGCGCCTACATGAGCGCAGCGTTCAACAAAAATATAAAAACCCTCATTTCGGGTTCCAGACCATTCCACACGACTCCACCCTCCTTCAGGGAGAAATACGAAATTCTCACTTCCCAACTCCATTTCTTCACTATTTTCTCAATCAAACTCCATTTCCTTCCAATTTCTTCAAGTTTAACTTGGATTTCTTCATCTTCTAAACTTAAAGGTATGTTATTCTAGTGGTTTTCTTCTTTTATTCCTTCAATCTCTCATCCTCTTGGGGTCTTGGCCTTGTGTTCTCATGGTTTTCATGCCATGATATTTTTCCACTATGATTAGAGTTAAGACTGAGTTAGTTAAAGGTTCTAGTGGTTAATCTAGCATATTATGATTGTTATAGCAGATATCAAGGTCATTCCTACTTCCTAGTATGCTATTGGTGTTGATTCTAGGTGTTGCACCCTCCAGGTGAGTGGGTTCGCACTTATGATTTATATGTTCTTCATTAGAGCTATTTTTAGAAAAATATGATTTATTACTTGGCTTTAGAGATTCCTATTATAAGGATTTGAAGATTTCTATTGGTTAATATGTTTTAGAATTCCTGGTTTAGAGAATGACACATGTTTTAGATAAAACTCATGGGACCATGTTTGTTATGCTGATTTTGTATAGAATTGGTGATATATGTAATTGCTAGAAGCTTTTATGAGTATTTCAATGGATTCTAGAATTGGTTTATGTATATGTTATAGATTTATAACTATATATGTTTGTTATAATGATTTTATACAAAATTGATTATGTATGCAATTCTTAAAGGATTTTGTGATTTTTTCAAATGAAATTCTGGAACTGGTTTATTTACATAATATAGTTTGAACTAGATATATAGTTTAGATAAGAGAATAGAATTTTGATTGTAGGCTTTGCTATTTGAAGCATGATATTGGATTTTCTAATTTGTGACAGCTGGACAGATTAAAACATATTTTAGAGCATGAATCTTCATAAGATTACAACAAGTGGCGGTTACATACTCTGGAGGTATGGAATCACAATGTCTACAAAGGGTGATCCCTTAGACATGATTCCATAGCCAAGTTATACTAAGGTTAAGTTTAGAATTAGGTAGATTCAGAGCTCACAGAAAACTAAAAGGGTTTTTAAGGGTTTAGATTCAGTTACAATAGCTATAGAGAACAGGGACGTTAAGAGGTAAATCCGTTAACCTTTGTACCAAGTATGCAGGGCCAGAGTATTAGATAAGCGACCTAGTTAGGTACCCATCATTGTCACACTGTGACCAAGAGATTTACATTCAGAGTTTCGTTATATCACAAATATTGTACGTAACTAGAGAGAGATTTCTGTTTCTCTAGGAGCTACTACCTTATGAGATTAGTTAATATTAGGTATAAAAGTGAATTGAGAAAATGGTTGAGTTTATAAAATGATGATTTGAATATGGATATATAAAATGTAAGTATACTTGATTATGTATGATTTTGAATACTATTGATGTTGTTATAATTCCATGCATTGTTTTTGGATGTTCCATGAAAGGGGGTTTTAGGTGAGGGCTCACTCACTAAGTTTTTGAATAAAACTCCCCCTCTCCTTTCTCTTATGTTTTTAGATAGAACCACTCCTGCAAATTCTACTGAGCAGTAAAAAGTTAAATGGTAAGCTTCACTTGGAGTGAGGCATGTATTTTGAGTTGTTTAAGTGCTCTAGGACATTGCATGTCGGAACCACCCTGCATGATTTAGGTTTTTACATATATATGTTGTGTTGTGCTAAGTTGTATTATAAGATTTTGCTATTATATAGATTTGTTTATGAATTCAGACTTTAGAAAGCATATTATGAAACTAGACTTGATTATTTGGATTATTTCGATTATTTTGAACTTTAAAGAACATGTGATTTGTATATAGAAAAAGGAAACTTTGTTTTAAATAATTTATAAGTTCCTGTGCACATAGAGCAACAGGTCACAAGGCTTGGTGGGAACTGGATTTCTCACGTGCCAATCACGTGCCTAGGTCGGGTCGTGACATAAAGGTTGAAACGTTCCTGCGACTTCTGAAGCTCTATTTTGACTTTTTGGAATGTCAAACATTTCTTGACAAATTCTGCTATGTTTGTTTCATCTTCGGCCACCAAAACATTTTCTTGAAGTCCGCATACATCTTACTTGTTCAGGCTGTATGGTGAAGTTGTTCTCCTTTAAACATAAACTAATGAATCCATCAATTTATATTCAAAGGGTTTCCCTAAACGACGATCGCCAATTTAGTTATTCCAATAAAATTTGTAACAATACTAAAGAACATTGAGAAAACTAATGCATTCAACATAAAAGAGGGCCTCAAATATATCCCAATCTATCTAGAAACCCTTACACTAGTAAGAAAATCTATTCCTCCATCTCTAGAGGATTACAATAATGAAATTAAAAGTGTACCTAATGACAATAATAAGGATCCCAATCATAATCTCCAAGAACAAATCAATTCCTCTATTGAAATTCCTAGAGAGAGATAGAGAAGAAGATGTAGAAAGAGAATACTAGTTGCTACTATTCAGAAACCAAAACTAGGATAAAATCTGTGTCATTCCTTTAAATATTGCTCTTTAAAATAGCCCAAAGTAAGGCCCAAAAAGATTAATTATTTGTAATCGCATTGTTGCACGAGCATGTAGCGCTAACCAAACTTGGGCTCAAACTTGATTCTTGAAGCTTCTCCGAGCATGGTGCTAAATAAGTCCTAGCACTCACCCAAGAGTGAACCTTCATGTTTTTACTCTTTTTTGCCACCTCTCTCAACTCCAAGTTCCTTAAAGAGTTTTCAACCTTGTTCTTGATATTTTGCCCTCAATCCAAAGCTTCTATATACAAAATCATACTTAAAGAGATAAGTTAAAAGCAACAGGATATAATTATACATTATTTCAAAATCAGTGCAATAGTCAATACACAATGAGGGAAATGCCAAAATCCTCATTAATTACATCAATAACTCAGTAAAACTTATGTAAAAAGCTGAGGCTTAGAAGCAAGATAAGTGGCATAAATGCCCTTATCAAAAAGGATATTTAGAAAAGATTTTATCAAAATTTCATGGGACTTTATTTAGAAAAGATTTGATCAAGATTTGAATACAAGTTAAAGAAGATATTTATTCTCTTTAATTGTTTGGAAGGGGAAAAAACAAATAGGCAACCCTAAACAATTGGTGTAAGAGATCTAAGGATTTCAAGGCTCTAGCTCAAAGATGAAGACAACTTTCCTTCCTCAAGCAACATTCCATCCAAGAGTTTCTCATCGATTCTTCTATAAGCATCTTCTTTGATGTTCTTTCTTTCTTATTATTCCTGCATCCATCATGAACTAAACCCCTTTTGCTAGAGCATCGATGGAGTCATTTGTGTGACAATATCGGCTATGGATTGATGTTACCTTTGTTTCTATTCTAATGACTGAGTGCTTATGATTGTTCTTAATGTTTTTGAATGTTTAATCATCATTTAAATGGTTTGGTGGTTTGCAATAACTAGAGATAGGGTTTGTAAATAAAGTTTCTTATCATAAACATTGATATCATTAGTTGAGCGAAGTCTAGAGACAGGTAGACACAATTTATGTGGCATTTATTAGGAATCCATAAAGCTTCTTCGTTTTCCTAAAATAGTTGTGTTAAGAGATTAGACAATCATTCTAGGCAAAAGATAACTACTTGACCATGAAAAACGCTTGTAATTAATTTTAGAGATTGGTCATTAGTCAATGATGTGAACGGCAAGTGCACTAGCTCACACAACTAATATCAGTGAAAAAAGTGTCATCTCCCATAAGGATTGGTCAATTATTGAGATTAATTAGTTTGAGGGCAATTTGAACTGAATAATAATTAAAAGGAATGAAGAAAAATTTTAAATAGAACAAGTTATAATGTATGAATTAAAATAAAATAAAATTTAAAACAAAATAAAATAAACTAACTAAACATAATTAACAAGAATTAAGACTACATTTTGGGATACTAGGGCTGCCAATTTCACCAATTCTTGACTTGGTTACCTAGGCTTTTTTATTATTTAACTTCCAAATTTCTGATTAATAGTTGAAATTCCCTAAAGTTGGTGAAATCCATTAATAGTTGGTTACCTAGACTTGGTTCCCTTGAAACATATAATTCTCTTCTATTTATTGCGATTACCTAATCTCTTAGCATAAACTACAAGAAAAAGAGGCTTTTGATCAATGGATTCTATAAACAAATAACAACATAAGTCACGTTTGCTTATCTCCAAGATTCGCTCAACCCATGGTGAGTGTCAAGATCAATAATTTTAATTCCTTTCTAGAGTTCATAAAATTAACAAAAATCATATGGGTGGTGATCAAACACACAAAGCATTAAGGACAATCACACACACTTAATCAAAACAAAAATGAGGATTGAATAACTTCAAAACTTCAATATCATTGTCAAGGATTGGATACATCATCACCCTAGTAAAAGGGTTTTAGTTCATATTATGTAACATCCTATGCTACTTTATGGATTAGACTTCCCCATAAACTAACACAGGTCTTTCAACGTGCTTTGTTCTCACTCACACACTCCTAAGAAAACTTCCTAAGATCACCCATCTCAAAATTTCTCCAAGTCAAACATGCTTAACTATAGAGTTCTTTAGTGATGGACTACCAAAAGAATATGCATCTTGTTAGTATAGGTAGTACCAATCAATTTATATAGTCATCCTCGCTGTATAGTCTTATACCTATATAGTCTTAGAATCCCTCTCATTCTGGTGTGTTCATTCATGTACCTCTTCGCTAGAAGCCTGCAGGAGCCACTCCTTGTCCATGCCTTCTTGTCCAGCGATCACTTCCCGCCCTCGTTAGCTCGGGCGTTACATCCTGACAACGAAAAAATAGAAAATAAGAATAAAGGAGCAAAGGGGATAATACACCATTAAATTGAGTGATGCAATTTGTTGCAGGTTGATCTCTCTCTCCTCAAGCACTAGCTCCTCTCTTCCAAAATCCTCTCTAGAGCTTAAGGTTGCGGTTTGCACTCCTCCCAAGATAACTGATTCTTCGGGATTATCAAAATAAGTGCATTTTATATCCCATGCCAAAAGTAGTCTTCAACCCACTTAAATTCGAGCTTCTGACTTCGCACAGAGCAAAGAAGGCTATTGGAGGGCTTTAGGCGTGCTATAGCACACATGTACTGTGCTTTTCTTATATTAAAGGGTTGTCACTAAGCTGTAGGCGGGCTATAGCCAGCAAGCATGAGTTCTTTCTTTAGTAGCACGCTGCAATACGACTGGGATGTTGGATGGCTGTAGGTGAGCTACAGCATGCATAGACTTCATCGTTGCTTCCTATTTTGTTCCTCCAAGTCCCTTGGTCCATTAAACCTAATAAAAACAACCAAAAACACTAATAAACTACCAAAAATCATATAAAACTAAGGAAAGCTAACAAATGGATAAAACACGAAAATCATTTGAGAAATGGGGAAAAATAATATCAATTAATTTGGGCATTGTATGCATGAAGTCTCATCAAAACTACCCATAAAGGATAGCTCCAAACAGGAGTTATCAATAATTGCGATAAAAACTAGATACTAGAAATCCATAGTAATTGAATCCGTAAATAAGTGAAATCAACAGCTCTAATGCTCATAACAAATATCTTTTTCCTTCATAAATCATTATTACTTCATTCTTGCGATCTTACTTTTAATTTTCTTTTAACTCTCTTTTAATTTAATATTCACAACTTCAATTCATTATATTTTGTCTGTCCAAGAAGCATTCACATTAACTAATTTTGGTATTTGATCCTTGCAACATCCTCTTTTTACAAAATATTTTATGTAGAGTAATTTATTATATTTTGTTGATTGCTTGAGTTACTAAAAATTTATCAAAGAATTAAATCTTAATTAATAAATCTCTAAACTAAGAAAATAAAGTATTGATGATACTTTGTGCAAAACAAAATAGTTATATAAGAATACATATTTTAGTAATATAATATTCATATAGTATTATACATATATATATATATATATATATATATATAAATTATAATATGTAACGTGTATATATATCATGACTATTTAAAATATATGATATATAATATAAAATATACATATATGTGCATGAAAGAGTAAGGAAGAATGGTAAATGTGAAAAAAAGAAGTAGAAGATGACGTAACAGGTGGCATGAATGAAGGGGAATGCATTGTGCATTTGGTGAATAAATCTTTGGAAAAAATTGCTAGGTAATAACAAGGAAGTTACATGACATAGTAACTTGCATGAAAATGATAGGAAGTAACGTATTGAACATGAAAAAAAAGCAGAAAATAAATAAAATGTCACAAATGACGTAAAATGCTTGGAAAAAATGACCTACATTTACCTATAAAAGGGTAATGGTTTACATTTTGTTATTAAAGTAAAATTGAAAGAGAGTGAAAGATCAATAGAAAGAAAGAGAGGCTAGAAGATCATAGGACAAAAAAAGAGAGAGAGAAAAAGAGGACAGTAAGTGGTAGCGGAAGGAAAAAAAGGGGATAGTGGGAGTGATTATA